>UESW01002001.1:0-117599 GCA_900491605.1 Calamus simplicifolius | reverse complement strand
AAAGGAGGCATGGCCCGCGGATGCTGATTTTGAGGATCCGGACGATCCGGCCTGCCCCTAGAGGGGGTGCTGGATCGCGGGTCGTCGCCCAGCCAAGGAAACCGGGGACCATTCGACCCCGGTTGCTCCCATATTTTCCTTCCGTGGCAAGGATTCCCCTCAGAGAAGGACGGGAACCCAAGCCAGCGAAAAGGGAGAGTCTGTGCGTGCTACGGGGTGTCGATGCACTTCCTACCGTAAGCCCCCGTAATCGGCCGCAAAGGTCACACGGAAGAGTTATTTGTGCGCTCCCCGTGTGATCTCTGCGCCCCCCATTGCGCTCTCCATGTGATCGGGACTCATCCCCTAAGGACGAGCCATCCTCCAGCTGCTCCCCGATCGCCCCAGCTATCCGGCGGCAAGGAGCCTAGGCCTGATCTCTTCATTTGCAACAGCAGAGAAATGAGCATGATGGGAGTTCTAACGAGAAAGAAGCTTGGGGATAACCAGATGAGACCCCCCCTTTTTTCCTTTTTATAGGCGGAAATGGACGGGAAAAGCTACCCAGACTGCGCGTCCCGAGATTTAAACTTCCAAGCAGTACCTCCACGTGGTCTTCAAGATTGGTGCCCCACTGCGCGCCAAACCCCCGCCTGAACCAGGACTGTACGAAGATCCCCTCCTGATCCCGAATCATGGTCATTAAATGCAGGAATCGTTCGCTGACGCTTCGAAAACTGGCGGGCTCAGAAAATTATCCTTCGAGAATAGTACCCTCCAGTGATAGGCGGTTACGTACGCATCACGACAAAGCGACCTGCATGGGAAAAGAGCACCTTCCGGAAAGCTCTGATGCAGCTTTATGCCCCCCACTGTGCCGTATCACCATTCTAGTAAAGTAAAAACCGAATTGCCTGCGAGACAGCAGGGCGCTGGCAGGATGGCAGGAAGCGCGCCGACCCATTTTGTCTGTCGGCCCCAGCCGACCCACTTTGTCCGTCGGCCCTAGCCGACCCATTTTGTCCGTTGGCCCTAGCCGATCCATTTTGTCCATCGGCCCAAGCCGACCCACTCTGTCTGTCGTCCCCAGCCGACCCATTTTGTCCGTCGGCCCTAGCCGACCCATTTTATCCGTCGGCCCCAGCCGACCCATTTTGTCTATCGACCCCAGCCGACCCATTTTATCCGTCGGCCCAGCCGACCCATTTGTCCGTCGGCCCGTCGGCCCCAGCCAACCCATTTTGTCCATCGGCCCCTGCCGACCTATTCCGCCTGTCGGCCCTAGCCGACCCACTTTGTTCGTCGGTCTAAACCGACCTATTTTTATCTGTCGGTCGAAACCGACCTACTCTGCCTATCGACCCGAGCCAATACACTTTCCTGGTCTCGAATTAAGGTGGCCCAAGGGTATCAGCGAGCCATGGGCCGCTCATCATTGAGGCAAGGCTAAGCAACAGCGAAGTCACGCAGGAACAACACTCAGATAAAAACAGGAAATTCCTTTGATACGAAATGTCAAACAAATGTCTAAAAGGGCAAGATACAAGAGCGGCTCCTAAGAGCCAGGAGCCCCACCGCTTTGGGAATACCCTCAGTCACATCTGCAGGAGCACGGCTAGATTCGCCCTTCTCTGATATTTTTGACCCCTCTGTGACAGTTTGCGACCGTCCCTCGGAGGCTACGGCTTTGCTGGGACCAGGGGCGCCGCCAGGCTCGGCGTCAGAAACATTGACATATTCATCTTCGTCTTCTTCTTCAGACTCGCCGTCTTCGGAATCTCCAGCACTCAGGAAGGAAAGGTCCCATTCCGGGTGCTCGTTAAGAATTTGCTATTTGCACTCCTCCTTCCCATGAAGGAAGGCGTCCACGCTGATAGCGTCTTGCCTCCCTCTGAGTATGGCATGCGCGTCTTGGCCTCCGCTGTCTGCTTCTCAGCCTCGATCACCTGGGCCTTCAGAACGACGTTTTGCTCCTCGAGCTCGCTAACCCACACCTCGAGTTCCGAACTCCTACTGCAAGCGACACGAGCTCACCTTGAAGAGCCCGAACCTCCGACTCCATCTTCGCCATCCGAAAAATCCAAAATCAAATCGGCACTGCGAGAACCCAGTAGTAAAAACAAAAAGGGGAAAAAATAAGAGCGTACCTCCCCTCTCGCTCGGCCAACCTTTTGGCCATCTCTTCTGCCTCGCTCCTGGCTCTCGACCTGTCAGCCCGTAACAGCTCGACCCTCTCCTGCAGAGCGCTAATCTTCAGCTGTCTGGCCTCGATATCCCTCCGGGCTTGGGATAATTCGTTGCTCACCGAGCTATGGTTCCCTGGTCCCACTTAGCGCCCTCTTTTAAATGGGCAATCTCGCTATCGCGGTGCTTCAGTCGCTCCTCCATTTCGCCGAGCATCCTTCCCAAACTTCTTTCATCATCGGCCTCTCTTCCTAGCCGGCTCATACTCTCGCTGTGTTCCCGCCGCATCGCCGCCACCTCCGCGGAGTGTTTTGACTCAATTCTGGCCAACTCCAAGCACGCATTGTCGTTCTTCGCCAGGAGTTCCTCTAACTCTTCCACCCTGCGCTTATGCTTGGACACCTCGTCCACAGCGGCCTGATGTGCCGCCCTTGCCCCCTTCAAGTTCCTATCCATCGTGTCCATGAGCTCTTCGAACTGGCCCCCGTCGCCAAACTCAAGCGCCAGCAGATCGCCCGGGAAAGCAAAACACTCTGCAAAGGCAAAAATGAATAAGAGCCCACGGTGGGGTCGATCGAGAAACATCTATCATACAAGAAGAGTAACTCACCCGCGAGGCGTAAGCCCGGGTCATCCTTATCAAGGTTGTGTTGTCAATGTCGGGAAGAAGGTGGATACTTTCTGCCACGCCTTGCTGCCCGAATGCAGCATCGACCAGCCCCAGGTCGGCGAACTTGTCCGCCGAGGGATCCGAACCCGGATATAGGGCCGACCTTATCATGGCAGAGAATGCTTCCTCGATACTAGCGTCCGAGCTGCCAAATGAGCCAACCCCCTCTGAAGGACCAGCCTGGGCGGCCTCCGCCTGAGAGGCCTTCAATTTCCTAGCCTCCTCCGTCAAGGCCCTGGCTTGGGTTCCTTCAGATATTTCAGCCAGCCCAAGCGCCAGCCTCCCCAAAACTTTTCTCGAAGAAGCTCCCAATACGAGGCTCCCGCCTTGCTGCGTCCCCTCCTTCGACGCCCCTTCCTTGATGACCACCATTTGTGTCTCCACCGTCGGACCCTCCGAGATCCCGGCCTGTTCCACCACTTGCGTCTCCTCCGCAGGCTCCCCCGAAGCCTCAGTCTGACCTGCTCACTGCTACCGTGTTCCCCTGCGGAGAGGCCGAGAGAAAGTTCCCCCTGAACCTCCCTGGCTGCGGCCGCTACTTCTTCCTCTCCTGCAGGAGCCGGCGGCGATCCTACGAGGACGGCAACCTCCTCAGCAACAGTCCCCTCTTCTAAATCCGCCGCCGTTTCCTCTTTCAGGGGGGACGCGGTCGGATGAGCCATCGGAGCCTCATCTGAGCTGTCCGATATCTCCAACACGAGAGGGTCGGAGGCCATAACCGCCCTCCCCGGGCTCTCCTTCGCCCCCGGCGCTTCTGCCATAACTGCCCCGGCATCCGGCGGACTCCTCGCGGAAACATGAGCCCTTTTTGCGGGCCGGCCGCTGTCCGCGCCGCTACCTTCCCCGGGACGCTTCCCTCTCTTCCTCTTGGAGAGGCTCGACAATGCCGACCTTGCGGCTGCCACATCAAAGCATACATACTCAGAATCAAGCACACTAATCGAAAAAGATACACGGCACGAAGGAAACCCACCTTGCGGGTCCGAGGGGCTGAGCCCGGCTGCGAAAAGGGCCCCCTCCGATAGCAGGTCATTAGCCGAAAACACCTGCCCGTTGCGGAGGACGTCCAAGTCCTCCTCTTCCTGCGCCGACAAGGCCGGATGCGTCTCCGCATCCCTTACAACATTCCCCCATCTCCGAGGGAAGTCGGAGCCGATGTTCCCCTCCGCGATGACAAACCGACTCTTCCACCCCTTGATGGAAGAGGGCTTATCCGCGATTACGTTGAAGGATTTCCGGGGCCCGATGTAGGGCCACTCCGATCTTCTCATGGGAATTAGGTGGTAGCAAGCGCGAAAAAGGGGAAGGGTAGCAACGATCCGAATCTGGTGACACATCGAGATGAACCCGATGACATTCCGCCAACTGTTCGGAGCCACCATTGACGGGCTGATGTTATAGTGGGTCATGATCTCCTTCACCAGGGGATGGAGAGGAAAACGAAGACCCGCCTTCAAACTATCTTCATAGATGAAGACCCCGGACTCTAAATCTCGGGTAACCCTATCTTTGGGTTCCGACGCCCGTAAGACGATGTCCAAGGGCAAGCCATACCGTTGGTGAATCCTTCCCAAGTCCTCAGCAACGATCTCGGAGGCCACATCGTCTAGGCTCATCGCCATTGAAAGAGGTACCCAACGAAAACAATGAGCGTCGGAGAAGATGAAAGACCAGAACCCACTTGGAAGCAAAGCGAGAAGACGCCAAGCGCACGCGCACGCATATACATATATATATAACGCCAATGCGGCCGCCGCTTTGCTTCTCTACCAAGGGAGCCTCCCTAAAAAGGCGGGGCGTCTCGTCCCAGGCGTCCGGAATCGCCTCGACAACCACCCGATCGATCGGGATTCGAAGCGTGGCGCAATCCTAACCGCCGCTCACGGAGGAGCCTTAGTCCCGAAGGCTGAGATGACCCTGTCGCATTAATTAAGGCATCATTGCGCAAGCCAGTTAAACCAAGACGTCCCATCCAAGGCGCGCCATTCGAACTCGTACTCCCTACGCCCGAACCTACGCTTCGAACTAGGGAGTGGAGGGCATGTGTTGGGGGGTAAAATCATCATTGCATTAATATCCATGCAAGGCGGCTAAGGCTGACCTCCTCCCTTTGCCTCCTCCGGGCTTCCGTAGCTCGGCTTCCCCCGGGCTTCCGTAGCTCGGCTTCCTCCGGGATTCCGTAGCTTGGCCTCCTCCGGGCTTCCGTAGCTCGGTCCCCTCCGGGCCTCCGTGGCTCGGCCTCCTCCGGGCTTCCGTAGCTCGGCCTCCTCCGGGCTTCCGTGGCTCGGTCCCCTCCGAGCCTCCGTGGCTCGGCCTCCTCCGGGCTTCCGCAGCTCGGCCTCCTCCGGGCTTCCGTAGCTCGGTCCCCTCCGGGCCTCCGTGGCTCGGCCTCCTCCGGGCTTCCGTAGCTCGGTCCCCTCCGGGCCTCCGTGGCTTGGCTTCCTCCGGGCTTCCGTAGCTCGGCCCCTTCGAGCGATCCACAACCTAACATCTGCCTCCGCGGAACCTGACGCGGGAGAGCCCGAACCTACCTGAGCGGCATCCTAGACAAGGAATCATATCGGAACGCGGCCTAAAGCCTATCGTAACCACCCCAGGCCTATTCAACCCGATCTCGAGACACCAAGGAGCTCTCCCAGCCGTCGATACCAAAACAAACAGGGTACGGACCCTAACGGCCCTACAACGGCCTGATTCTGTCCGTCTCCGTATCATAACAACCTCCGGACCTTCCAGAAGGCGCTCACGTCCAGGTGGTAGTCTATAAATATCAAATCGCAGATTCCCTCAGGTACGCAACTCTGTACGCACACTTGCGCGCTGACACCCCCCACTCTCACTCTCCTGCTCTCGCCGGTAGCTCGTCGGCGCTCCCGCCCTCTGGAGCCTCCGATTGGCCGCCCCCGGAAAGGTCTCCGGAGAGATCCACCTCCTCACTGTCTGGTTGATCGCCGATTTCTTCTCTACTGACTTGAGTTGGAGGGCCTTACGCGGAGGACCACCCCCAGCGTCCCTCCGCGTGTGGGCTTCTTTTGCAGGTCCGCCCCCCTCTTCCCGAAGATCGACCGCGTCCGAGTCGGAGGACGGATTTCAGCAGCAACAAATATAGTAATATATTTTAACATCTAATATCATAAAAAAAAATTTAAATTACGATCATATAAATACATTAAACTAATGATTCAAATATAATACATATAATAATATTTTAAATTTTAAATATAAAAAAAATTTAAATCTAAAAATCTACTAACACAACTAAAGAATTAAAATAAGAATAATTAAAAAGTGCTAAATTTGGTTCTCAACTTAAAATTCATTTGAGTATCTTGAGTATGCATAGTAGGGTAGGGAGAGAGTTTGAGACGGCATTACCAAATTTGTGACTTTGTCCGTTCAGACTAAGTTGACCAGTTTACGGATGAAAACATACGATTTTATGTTAGAATCTCGGTTGAACTGATCCAATCGGATGATTCAGTCTCGATTGGTAAATGCAAAAATTTTTTTTTTCAAATAAATAAATACGCGCCTGTTCGAGCTCTCCAACGAGACCTCTCTAGACTCCGGATTGGTAAATGCAAGCACGTGATCGGCATTTTTTTTATTTATCTGCAATTCATAAAGTGATACATTATGCCTACTGCCACCAACAAGATCCTGGGTTGATCCAATCATAATTTTTCTGAATCCATGCGGAAGGAAACGAACGAACAACGTCGTCATCCATTAAAAAATAATTAAAATAGCAGCATGCGAAATGCACATGTATGTATGTATGTATGCTGGCAGAAAATGTCCCTCTTTTCTTAAACAGACAACAACAACATCATCAGCCATTAGATCATAATTTCCCCCTGAGAACAAAACAACCCTCCCCATCGCAATCTTCTTCCAGATCATATCACATAGCTACATCAGATGAAACAGAATATGACGCAACTGCAATCCATTTTAAAAGGTAAACAGAAGGCAAAGCAAAACACAAGTTCTCATCTTAGAAAATAAAGCTCCTAAATGCTAGGATGCCTCGTCGTCATCATCCATAAAGTTTGACAACAACTTCATGCTCCACTTAAAATCCATATGTGCACATCCAAAGTCCATACATACATATGATGCATGATACTAGAAAAAGGTTAATAAATATTTCTGCATAACCTAGAGCTCCATTTTGACAATCGCGGTTGACGGCGGCTCCGCCATGGTGGGCAAATACTGGAGCCAATCTTTTGCACATAACAGCGCCTCCACTGTCTCAGGACGCAGCGAACTTTGATACTCGTCGAGCACTCTGCTTCCAGTTCCACTGCCAAATATGGAGGAGCCCGGACTCACCATGGACATTGGAATGGCCAATACATCCCGAGCCATCTTGGACAGTGTCGGATACTTCAGATTGTTGAGCTTCCACCAGTTCAAGATATCAAACTCTTGGATCCTTGGGACGAGAGACTCCTCCAAATACTGATCTAGCTCTGACTTCGTTGGCTGGCTAACAGCCATCTCAGATAAATAGAGATCAAAGTCTAGAAGCCCATCACCATTGGAGACCGGGGTTGCTGGCCGGTTGTTGCCACCACCATCACCATCGCCATCGATGTTGCTAGTGGTGGCGGCACCGGCGGCTTCCCCTTGTTCTTCATAAGCTGGAGTCAATGGAAGTGGTTGGGCAATGTACTCAAGATAGAGCTCGTGAATGACATCGTTCACTAGCTCAACATATCTAGCAGCATCTGCACCATAAATTTTTGAGAAACTGAACTCCACAAGCTTCATCTTGAAACGAGGGTCCATAACCACAGCAATTGCCAAGACGAGGCTGCAGTCTTTCCAATATTTGTCGAACTTCTCGTGCATCTCTTTAGCGATGCTGCTCACCAAACATCCTCATTCATTTTTGCATTACTCAGCTCTAGCTGGATTTTCCATACCTAATGAAAAAATACATTTGCAGTTGGATCAGCTGTTGCCATAATGACAATTGCAGAGTCATACAGAAGCTTCAGATATGTACAAACAATCTCCACCTTCTTCCAATCCTCAGTTGATGGTGCTTCATTATGGTTATCATCACATGTTTCCAAGACAGAAAATGCTTGTTTATATTCCAAGGCAGCCACCAGCATGAGGTAAGTTGTGTTCCACTGTGTGATAACATCAAGAGACAAGGTCTTTGTGCTAGGAATTTCGAGTTGCAAGGAAATCTCAGCAAATTTTTCTTCACGGGCTGCAGAAGCTTTAACAAATTTCACACTTTCACGGATGTTGTATATGATACCATGGATGGAAGCAATCACATCTTGAGCAACCACATTCAAAATATGGGCATAGCAACGGACAACAAACAACTGACCCTTGAGCATAAGCGTGTTCTTGTTAGACTTTAATGTCATGAGATGAGCAATTATTGTCCAAAGTGATGGTGAATAACTTAGACTTCATGTTCCAATCTGAAAGGCTAAACCCGATAGCTTCACTAAGAGCATTTTCTGAATGAGGAGAGGATACCATCATGAAGTTAAGCATTCTTCTGTGCAGTCTCCAGTCACTGTCAATGAATTGCCCTGTGAGGCAAACGTATCCAAGAGTCTGACTTGCTGTCCACAGGCCTATGGTGAGGCTGACCCTTCCAGGCATAGTTCCAAAGACTTGCGTAAGGCTTTGCTTTTCCTTCTGATAAATGGTTAATATTTCTGCTTCAATGGCATTAAAGTCTACCATTTTGAACCGAGGTTGGAGACTTTGAACAAAAGATATGAAAGAAGGATGTTCAACCATGTGAAGAGGATAGTCATGCACAATGATCATCTTTGCAAGATATACACACAGCTAACATCCTGGTCAAATGCAGCATTTGCGAAACCAGACATTCTGTACCGTCTTTTGGGAGGTGGTTCAGTGGAAGTCTCATCAGTTTTTGAACCTGAAGTGAGCGCAAGCAGTTTCTTCTCCTGATTTTTGATTTTAGGACATGAGCCTAGAGCAATGTGCCTCTTGAGGTGGCTGGTGCCTGCAATCTTTGAACCACTACTGTAAGCAAAAGTTTGCTTGCACAATTTGCAACAAGCCCGAGTACATCCTCCAGCCACAGCTTCAATGGTGAAGTGTTCCCAGACCAACGACTTCTTTCTACTGCGCTTTGAAGGTTGTGGAGTAGTTGTTTCTGTGGTGACTGGTTCAGTGTCACTAGCCATGCTGAATAAAGAGAAACTGCATGAAACAAGAACACAGACTAACATGATCTCCAGGTCCTTCAATTCCTAAAAAGTGCACAATTTCAATAAAAACCAAACATCACATTAAATGAATTTAATTCAAAAAGCAATACACCTTTGATGGTGCAGATCTTCAGACATAAAATTAACTAGAAATTTTTTTATCACCCCTTTTGCTTTCCATTTTAATTTTTTACAACATAATGAAAAGAAATTACCCTAGTCATCTTAAAGCTGACGGTGTATAATTTATATGTAATGAAAAAGAAAATAAGAAATTCACCATGCCACAAAGAAGATGATGTAATTATGAGAGTAGGGGCCAATACCACCCATACAAAATTGATGTACAAGCATGCAACAGAGACAACCAGTAATTTTCAAAGGCTATGCAGGTGATCAAATTTGGGATGGACGATATCTGTCCCTTAGGGAGAAAAAAAAAAAAATGATTATTTATATTTACAATCTTGATGCCTATCAAGTATCTCTCAAAGATACTCATCCAAAGCAAGCCAAATAAAATCACTTCACTTCTGCTATGTTCCAGATTTCTTTCCACAATGGAACCACAAAAGGGACATAAGATGTGTATACCAAGATGTAGTTGGCTGCATGCAACGTGGATGGGATGCATCATCCTGAATCTTTTACAACAACAAAAATAAATAAGAGCAATTCCCCAGACAACAGAAGCAGCAATGAAATGCTATATAAAAGGTAGGCAAGAGAAAGCTAAAAATGACAACCTGACTCACCCAAGAGTAGAAAAGAAAATCCAGGTAAAATGATGAAATGAAGAACACCTGCTACTTAGAAAAAGAATAAACAAATACCAATTAAAAATTGAAATCTTGAACATGAGTTGGTTTAAAAAGAAGGAGAAATACATGCAGGCATCAATAGAAGAAAGAAACTTGGAGAAAATCATTAGCGGTGTTAAGAACAAACATCCTATTAACAACTAGACACTTGGATGGAGAAGGGTTGAAAGGGGGGGAAAAAAGTCTGAAACAAAAAGCAGCTAAAATAAAAAGACTCATGATCAAATAATTAGGTGACATGAATGTAAATATTTTCTTGGAGCATCGAGCACCATACTTCAGCATAAAATATCATGTTGAAACACCACTTTCTAGAAAACTGCTTTTAGAGTACAGTTTCCTAAAACTAGAGACTCTTGCAAAAATAAGAACTAGCATAAAAATGTCTAGTAATAACTTTGTCAAATAAACTGAGTTGTAAAAATGCAAAAAATAGCTTTCATCAAAATCCAAGATATTTGTTACTTAATGCAGGACAAAAATGATAATCTTCTACTGCTTTATTATACCAGAAAATGCTCTTCAAAATAAGAAGAAGAAAATTCCAATCTTCTACTGATTTAATAGAAAATGCACTTTCTTTAAAAAAAAAAAAAGATGAAGAAAAACTGAGTTGCAAAAAGGCTAAAATAGGTTTCCAACAAAGTCCATGATATATGTTACTTAATGCAGAACAAAAATTCTAATCTTCTACTAACTTACTGATGCAGAAAATACTCTTGTTTTATTAAAAAAAAAAAAGAGAGAAGGAGAAGGAGAATGATGGTTATTAAATAAAAACCTATTTAAAACTATACTGTCCATAATCCAAGATCAAAATCCTTGTCTAATAATATCAAAACTTATACCATCCATAGATTCAAACAGTTCATTCAGTAAAATAAAAGACAATAAAAGGCTTAAAGTTACTCTTAAAAGATAAATCAAGGTTAAGCATACTCTATAAAGAGTTGTGATAGGTAAATAAAAATTCAATGAAGCAAAACAAAGAACAAAGATGACCCAGTTTTCGCATGTACAAAAAGGACATAGATGGGGCGGGCGGGGATCATGCATTAAGACTCAAGAAAATCTTCTGACGTCACATTATTGTTTGGGTCATTAAATGACAATGGTTGATATGAATGACATCACTGTTGTGGAGTAAAACCAGGGAGGTTAAGATGATGAAAGAGTGCATTCAAGGAAGCACAGAAGTAGCACCAACTGAGGCCAGAGTGATGGGGATGACCAAAAACAGATGGCATGGTGCAGCATAGTTTTACAGAAGCACCTAAAGAAAGAAGCTCATATTTGCGTTCAACAGCCCAAACAAGGAGAAAGAGGCTCATATGAAGGCCAGAAGTTGTGAAAAAGATGAAAATGCTTGTAGTGACAGCAGATCTAGTCTTGACAGGAATGATTGCAGAAAAGTTGGGAATTTTTGAAAAGAAATAAAGATGGCTAAGGATGCAGCTCCCAAATATCTGATTAAAAAAGGAATTAAATGGACATAGATAGGAATGAAGAGGAGAAAGAACTTTACCCAATCTTAAAATATGGTTCTTACTAAAATAAGTAACCAGTTAAAATTTCATGATTTTGTCGAACTAATGCTATCTTTGAACACAAGCTAAAAAAGGTTGATACGATATTGATGGAAGGATTTTTTTATTATTAAGTTGAGTTCAAATTCTAAATTCTCATGTTCTGATCAATAAGGAATGAAATTAAAAGAGCTTTATTTTGTTTAGAAAAAGGAGCTGTAGCCTATTACACATGCTCAATGCCTATCCTGTAGGCATCAGCCAAGGCTCTTATTACAACTGCTATGGGAATGCTTTGGTCAAGAGTTTCCTGCAGTAGCCAGATTGGCCAACATATTTGCCACTTGGTTTACTTCTCTACACGCATGAAAGAACTAAATTACTTCCACCAGTTGATCAGGATCGATATATGTAGAGACATGGATGAGCTCATCTTTATTATGTTGAGAATCCCCAAAGAGATGTGGGAGTCAAGCTAGAGAACCCAGATATATAACCTTATCCATCTCTGTTGACACATCAATAATAGGTAGTGGGGGAAGAGTAAAGCTATCATCGAGAACCTTCCAAAAACAGGAGGCAAGAACCTTGTGATTATGCACTTTATTGTACTTCAACAATTAAACCAAAACATAATATTTAGTGACATTATTTGCATCGATTAAAAAAATAAACAACTAACCTCAAAGGCCTGCCAAAAAAAGGTAATTAGTCGATCCTACAAAATGAAGCAACTAATTAAATAAGAAAGCAATCAAGCAAGTGTAAAACGAGCAAAGAGTACTAGAACAAACTAGAACTACCAGATATGTTCTAACATCTCAAAATTTAGATTACAAATAACAGGACATAGAGCATAAACACACACAGAAAAAATCACTTCATTATAATGTACAAAACATCCCATTTCATACATTCTATTATTGTTATAAAGACTAAGGTCATGGGGCTTTTATTTATCTTACATGAAAAAGTAGGACTTCGAGAGTCTACCTTGTGTATTGAAGAATAAGTTATCCGGCACTATAAGCTCTACATAGGCATATGTGATATCAAAACATAGCCAACCAATTTTCCTATAGCCTATAAGATCTAAGCAACTTTAGAGTAACAAACATACCTAAGGACAAGTACAGTCTGTACACTGCTTTTCTTTAATAAAAAGAATTTTCTTATGCTTTGGCAAATTCTCATAAAACTTAAGCATGAACATCTCAAGGCTTACGCTCATGACTTCCTGAAAGTCCGGATAGTCAGTTTTGCACTAATTGCCTCTTCAAGAATTGCAAGGAGGAACTCAAAATTACAAAAGAAGTTGACACAAATAGATGGAGAGGAATTTGAGAAAGCATATGTATCTTACTTTCCTTTTTCTTCATTCTTTTCTTTCTTTCTTTTTCTTTTTCCTCTCTTTTTAGCTCTAGAATGTTCTAAAGAAGGTTTATATTTGCTTCATTTCTTCAGTCTCCCTGATAAACGCGAATATTAAAGCAACACAAACAGAGCGGTTAATATCAGCTAGAGAGGATGAACTTGTGGAACTGAATAACAGAAAGCTATAAGCTATCAAACCAAACTGATGCACAGATATTGAGCCAACATTTCATACCAAGAGAACAATAAACAGTAATCCAATCCAACACAGTTATGAATACATCATAAACAGTAATCTAGTTTCACGACAGAAAATATCAATCTAGGATTGAAACCGATCAAAAAATACCTGTACGATTTCTGTATCAGGGAATTTCTTCTTCCCCAAAGGCGCGCACCCGAACCAATAAATCTCAACGAGCTAAGATCATATTTCCCCTTCTTCCCGTGCTTCGCCAGCGCAATCATAACCGGCGGCACGCAGAACAGATGGCTCACCCTGTACTTCTCGATCGACCTCAGCACCATCTCGAAATCGAACTTCCCCATGGACACCACGCTATTCCCTCGCGTCAGCTGACCATAGGAGATCAGCGCCAGCCCAAAGATATGAAACATCGGCAGGAAGCAAAGGAACGTGTTTAGCGGCTCGTTACGCAGCTCCTGATCGGCGGTCACCATGAGAGCAGCGTAGATGAAGTTCCTGTGCGTCAGGATGACCCCCTTGCTCACGCCGGTGGTGCCGGAAGAGTAGAGGAGCCCCGCCACATCGGTCTGCCGGATGGGAGGCGGTGTGAAGTCGAACTCGCATGCGCGGCGATCAATTCGGAGAAGCAGGTGATGGGGAGGAGGGTGGAGGGGGATAAAGGCGTGTCTTTGGGGCCGAGGATGACGGTGGGGAGGCCCAAGGGGGCGACCTTGGGCCAGAGCTGGGGGACGGTGATGACGAGCTTGGGACGGTGGTCTTTGGCCTGCTTGGAGAGCTCGGCGACGGTGTAGAGGGGGTTGGCGGTGGTGGCGATGGCGCCGAGGGAGAGGACGGCGAGGAAGCAGGCGGGGAAGCGGAGGGAGTTGGGGGAGAAGATGAGGACGACGTCTCCGAGGGATCCGGGCGGATGGAGTCGCGGGCCGTAGCCCTAGACGCTTCGTTTTTTTTTTTTGTTTTTTTGTCCCACATCGGTGGGGTAGAAAATATTCTTATGCTTTAACTAAAACAAGGCTCGTATATCTTAACAGCCGGGCTCAGTAACGTGGGCCTATAACCCAAGTGGGGGCTAACCGGGCTTAGTAGCTTAAGCCTGTAACCCGAGCGGGAGCTACCGGGCCCAAGCGGGGGTGAAGGATGTTTGGACGGTTGTTGTCGGTTGTTAGAGCTCCATTCACGGTCGAGCCTTCGTTACCGGTTGTTGTGTCTCTATGTGCTCCGTGAATGTGATGCATTACGGTCGAGCCTTCGTTACCGGTTGTTGTGTCTCTATGTGCTCCGTGAATGTCTCCAAGAATGTGATGCATTACGGTCGAGCCTTCAACCGAATCTTCGTTATCGAACAAACATCCTTTTATTATTTTTTTTTACAATTATGTTTTCTAGATTTTTATTTATTTACAAAATGTCCAAGCCTTCATCCGAGTCTTCGTTATCGGACAAACATCCTTTTATTATTATTTTTTTACAATTATGTTTTCTAGATTTTTATTTTTTACAACTATTTTTTGGATGACAACCACGTTGTTTGGACGATTGTTGTTGGTTGTTGTGCTCCATTTACGATTATTGTCGGTTGTTTGGACTTCACACAATCCCACGTGAGCATGCCAGGGTCAACCCCTATAAAAAGGTGAATCCACCTAGTAAACAGGTATGCACGATAACCCCAAAATTGCCCTCTCAACTCTTAGAAGGGGATTCCTCCTCTCTGAGATTCCTCTTTCAACACTAAAAAGGGCTCACTTGAGCCCATCTTCAGCTGTGACCTCAGTCACTAACTTGGCCGTCGGAGGATCCCACCGGAGACCCCCTTCGGTCCCGAAACTTTTTTGCAGATAACCTCGTGAAGAAGAGCCGGGAGAAGCACTCCGTTCCTGATGTCCTAGAGATGATTGACCGTCATCATATATATAGCACGGCCGTACCATCATCGTAGATGTAATAAGAAGGCATGATATAACATAAGTTATGCTTGCTGGTTAACTTTGTATCTTTGATTGCATGATGTCATGGTTACCGTAATTAACTAGAACATGTTCGTTCTCACAATATAATCATTTGAATGCTATTCATTCTAGTATAAATATCTCTTTCTGGTTCTATGTGTGTCACTGTATGCACATCAATCATGTGTGCGTAAAACAAAAAATAAAAAATAAAAAATAAAAAAAAATGTAAAAAGAGAGTAAGGTGCCTGACCATAACCATCACCGTGTGGGGTTTCACCGTAGGGGAGCCTCTTGGAGCTGGGATGCACGTTCAACCATAATTGTTGGGGTGCACGTTCAACCATAATTGTCAGACCTAATCTCTTGACCCGATTAAGGGCTTGGATCAGCGGATCACTGGTTCAACATCGAATCATCAATTAAACCGTTAATTTAATTATTTTAATATAAATATATTTATATTAATAAAAATTAATTTTTAATAAAAAAATTAAGATTAATATTGTTGGGAGGTAAAATCATCATTGCATTAATATCCGTGCAAGGCGGCTAAGGCTGACCTCCTCCCTTTGCCTCCTCCGGGCTTCCGTAGCTCGGCCTCCTCCGGGCTTCCGTAGCTCGGCTTCCCCCGGGCTTCCGTAGCTCGGCCTCCTCTGGGCTTCCGTAGCTCGGCCTCCTCCGGGCTTCCGTAGCTCGGTCCCGTCCGGGCCTCCGTGGCTCGGCCTCCTCCGGGCTTCCGCAGCTCGGCCTCCTCCGGGCTTCCGTAGCTCGGCCTCCTCCGGGCTTCCGTAGCTCGGTCCCCTCCGGGCCTCCATGGCTCGGCCTCCTCCGGGCTTCCGTAGCTCGGTCCCCTCCGGGCCTCCGGCTCGGCTTCCTCCGGGCTTCCGTAGCTCGGCCCCTTCGAGCGATCCACAACCTAACATCTGCCTCCGCGGAACCTGACGCGGGAGAGCCCGAACCTACCTGAGCGGCATCCTAGACAAGGAATCATATCGGAACGCGGCCTAAAGCCTATCGTAACCACCCCAGGCCTACTCAACCCGATCTCGAGACACCAAGGAGCTCTCCCAGCCGTCGATACCAAAACAAACAGGGTACGGACCCTAACGGCCCCACAACGGCCTGATTCTGTCCGTCTCCATATCATAACAACCTCCGGACCTTCCAGAAGGCGCTCACATCCAGGTGGCAGTCTATAAATATCAAATCGCAGATTCCCTCAGGTACGCAACTCTGTACGCACACTTGCGCTGACACCCCCCACTCTCACTCTCCTGCTCTCGCCGGTAGCTCGTCGGCGCTCCCGCCCTCTGGAGCCTCCGATTGGCCGCCCCCGGAGAGGTCTCCCGGAGAGATCCACCTCCTCACTGTCTGGTTGATCGCCGATTTCTTCTCCACTGACTTGAGCGTCGGAGGGCCTTACGCGGAGGACCACCCCCAGCGTCCCTCCGCGTGTGGGCTTCTTTTGCAGGTCCGCCCCCCTCTTCCCGGAGATCGACCGCGCCCGAGTCGGAGGACGGATTTCAGCGGCAACAGATTGGCGCTAGAGGAAGGGCCTCAAGTCCCGTTAAAACTTGAAGAAAGGAGACAAGGATCCCGATCCGGAAAAGAACCTCTCTGATGGCCAACCGGAAGAGAGCAACCTCTGATGCCCAAGATCAGGTCGCCTCCCAGAGGCCTGATCCGACTGGCGCCACAGCGCCACAACCCCCACCTGTCGAGACTCCGTCGCCGCCTGCCATTCCGGTGACCCAGGACCAGTTCGCTACACTGGTCCAGCAAGTCCAGGCCCTTACCCATCTGGTACAGGAGCGCCTTGCGGCTCCTCCTGCCTCGCATCCTCAGAAGGAGGCGGCGATTTCTTCTCGCCGGCAACCTCCTCCTCTGATCCGCACGAATCAGCGGATCCCCCACATCGCCCCAGGGGGGACAAACCGGTCCCTCGAACTGGTTATGATAGGGACCCTCCTAGATCTCGGCGAGCCCGCTCCCTCTCTCCGGCGACGTCTCACCATGATTCGACGCCATCCTTGCGGTTCTCGCGCCCAGCCCCTCCTCTAGCCGCGAGGAGGAGATCCGCCGTCAGATCCAAGAGATGCGTCAGGAGCTGGACGCCGCCAAGCAGACCCATCTGCCCCAGCCCAAAGCAGAGCAGGGCATCCCTTTCTCTAAGGGAATCATGGAGGAAGTGATTCCCTCCCACGTTAAGCTGCCAACCGTCGAGCCCTATCACGGCTCCACTGATCCGGACGACCATCTCAGCAGCTTCCGGTCAATAATGATGTTCCACGGAGCATCTGATGCGATCCTCTGCCGAGCCTTCCCATCCACCCTCAGAGGATCCGCCCGAACCTGGTTCAACGCCTTGAAACCGGGTTCCATTGATTCGTTCGACGAGCTGAGCCACCTTTTTATTGGCCAGTTCGTCAGCAGCCGCCGCCATCGACGAAGATCCGACTCCCTCTCCGAAGTCAAGCAGAGAGAGGGGAGTCCTTGAGGAACTACCTTGGCCGTTTCAACAAGGCCATGTTGGAGGTGGACCACCTTAATCATGAGGTGGCTATGTCCGCCCTGGCGGGGGAGTTTCAAAGGAGAGCGACTTCTATCTGGCGATGGAGGTCAGCTACCCCCCATGTCTATCTGATATGATGGCCCTTGCGGACAAATACGCTAGGGTCGAGGAGTCGCGGAGGGTGGCCCGCGCTGAGCAAGCAAGAAAGAAGCAAGAGCCCAAAGTTCCCGACAGACACCGCCCTGTCCGTCGGCCAAGTCCGCCCCGCCGCCCAAGAGTCCCTCCGCTGCCGCCAAGGAATCGCTCCCGGAGTCCTCCCAGGCGATTCGATCGCTATACTCCGCTGACTGTGCCCCGGGCGCAGATCCTCATGGAGATAGAGCGCCAACTTCCCCGGCCAGTACCTCTCCGAGGGAACCCGACCCGAAGAGATCCCGCCAAGTACTGCCGCTACCATAGGGAGCATGGTCATGACACCGAAGAATGCTGGCAGCTGAAGAATGAAATAGAGAGGTTGATCCGGCGGGGACGGCTAGATCAGTTTAGGAGGGCACCGAGCCGCAGCAACAGGGAGGCGATCGCCAGCCCGAGCTCCCACAACTTCCTCCCCCGCCAAATCCGCCTGTGGTTGGCCGTATCAACATGATTGAGGAGGCCGGCGGATCGAGCTCCAGGGGGAACGGTGATGCGCCGGTGCCAAAGAAGGCGCGCACGGGCGAACTTTCCTTTTCTGATGATGATCTTCTTGGGATACAGCTCCCCCACGATGACGCACTTGTTGTATCCCTTAACTTGAACAATTATGATGTAAGCCGATCCTCGTCGATAGTGGAAGTTCGGTAAACGTTTTGTACCTCGGTGTGTTTGCCAGGATGAAATTGCTCATGGAAAACCTTCGAGCCGTGGATTCCACCCTGATGGGATTCACCGGCGACGTCATCGTCCCAGAAGGAATCGTCACCCTGACGGTCCGCGCAGGAACCTGGCCCCTCGTAACCGTTGTACAGACCGACTTCCTGGTGACCGACCTCAGGTCCCCATATAACGCCATATTCGGCAGGCCCGGCTTGATGTCCCTTAAGGCAGTTGTCTCTATCCCACATCTGTCTATGAAGTTCCCCACCGAGCGAGGAATTGGAGTGGTTCGGGGAAGTCAGGCCATGGCTCGGCAATGTTTCGTCACGAGCCTTCAGTCCAGGATTCCCGAAGTTGACGGGCTAGACGCTCGTGAAGACTTCGCCGAACAACGGGGAGAGCCGGTAGAAGAATTGGAGGAAGTACCATTGGACGAAGCTCGGCCCGACCGAACCATAAGGATCGGGTCGTTACTCAAAGGAGAGCCTCGGCACAGATTGATCAAGTTCCTCCAGAGCAATGCCGATATCTTCGCCTGGACCGCCTCCGACATGCCGGGAATCGACCCCGAGGTTCTCGTCCACCATCTCAATGTGGACGAGAGGCACAGGCCTGTCAAGCAGAAGAAAAGAAGCTTCGCCCCAGAGCGACAAAAAGCCATTGAAGAAGAGGTCGACAAACTCATAAAGGCCAACTTCGTCGGGAAGTGAATTACCCGAATTGGCTATCAAATGTCGTCATGGTGAAAAAGTCAAACGGCAAGTGGAGGATCTGCATCGACTTCACCGACCTCAACAAGGCCTGCCCAAAGGACAGCTTCCCCCTCCCTCGGATCGATCAGCTCGTGGACGCCACCTCAGGCCACCAAATGCTATCATTCATGGACGCCTATTCGGCTATAATCAGATCCGAATGGCCCCTGAAGATGAAGAAAAGACCGCCTTCATAACCGACCGAGGTACCTACTGTTACCGAGTTATGCCTTTCGGTCTTAAAAATGCAGGAGCGACCTACCAGCGGCTGGTCAACAAGGTGTTCAAGGAGCAAATCGGCCGGAACATGGAGGTATATGTGACGACATGCTGGTCAAAAGCAAGGAGGCGTCGCAGCATGTCGAGGATCTCTCGGAGAGCTTTGCAACGTTGCGCAAATATGGGATGAAACTCAACCCAACCAAATGCGCCTTCGGCGTCAACTCGGGAAAGTTCCTCGGCTTCATGGTCTCCCAGCGAGGTATCGAAGCTAACCCCCAGAAGATTCAGGCCCTCCAACAAATGACGCCCCCAGCATCAATTAAAGAGGTCCAGCGCCTAACCGGGAGGATAGCGGCCCTTAACCGCTTTGTGGCGCGGTCGGCCGAGAGATGCCTCCCCTTCTTCAAAACTCTCCGATCGGCCAAAAACTTCCAGTGGACTCCCGAGTGCCAGAAATCATTTCAAGAGCTCAAGAAGTACCTCGGCTCGCCTCCGCTTCTCAGTAGTCCAACCCCAGGAGAGACCCTATTCTTGTACCTGGCTGTTTCGGAGAGCGCGGTTTGTTCGGTGCTAGTCAAAGAAGAAGGCAAGGTCCAGAAACCGATCTACTATGTGAGCAGGCTGCTCCGTGACGCGGAGACGAGGTACAGCAGGATTGAAAAAATGGTGTTGGCCTTAGTCACGTCAGTCCGAAAGCTGCGACCGTATTTCCAAGCACATTCCGTGACAGTCCTGACTGACCAACCTATCAGGGCGGTGATCCATCGTCCGGAGACGTCGGGGAGGATGGCCAAATGGGCCGTCGAATTAAGCGAGCATGACATACACTTCCAGCCTCGCCCAGCCATCAAAGCTCAAGTGCTAGCCGACTTCCTCCTCGAGTGCACCATCCCGGAGGACGGTTCTACCCCAGACTCTCTGGAAGAGCCAAAGTCTGGAGCCCGGTGGCTCCTCCACGTCGACGGGTCGTCCAATGCACATTACTCCGGCGCAGGTCTAGTTCTCACCAGTCCTGAGGGGATGGCCTTTGAGTATGGCGTCCGATTCTCCTTCCCGGCTTCCAACAACGAGGCCGAGTATGAAGCCCTGCTGGCCGGTCTCAGGATCGCTCGCAACCTTAAGGTGGAAAAGCTCAGCGCCTTCACCGACTCTCAGTTGTGGCCGGCCATGTTCGGGGAGAGTTTGAAGCTCGGGAGCCAAATATGATTCGGTATCTCCAGGAGGTGCGTAACTTGCTTCCTCATTTTTCTGAATTTGAAATTATTCAGATCCCCAGATCCGAGAATGCCCGTGCCGACCTACTCTCCCGATTGGCAACCACGGAATCAATGGATGCCGAACAAAAATTCCACCTGGAGACCCTGGAAAAGCCGAGCATCATGGAAGCCGACCGAGTGATGCAAGTCGAAGCCGAACCATCCTGGTTCGACCCTATCCTCAGATACCTCAAAGAAGGGTCGCTTCCGCCCGACCGAAGAGAGGCTAGGAAGCTGAGGCTGCAGGCCACCCATTATGTGGTGATTGACAACCAACTTTACAAGCGGTCTTTCTCCATGCCGCTGCTTAGATGCCTTCGCCCATCCGAAGCGGATTATGCTCTGCGTGAGGTGCATGAAGGGATTTGCGGCAACCATCTGGGAAGCCGATCCCTATGTCACAAGGTACTACGACAGGGCTACTACTGGCCGACCATGCAAAGAGACGCGGACGATTTAGTCCGAGCCTGTGACTCCTGCCAGAGACACGCAAACATCCAAAGACTCCCTTCCGCCGAGCTAGTCTCTATATCCTCCGCTTGGCCCTTTGCCAAGTGGGGGATGGACATCCTTGGTCCATTCCCGCTTGCGACGGACAGCGGAAGTTCTTATTTGTCGCCATTGACTACTTCACCAAGTGGGTCGAAGCGGAAGCAGTCGCGCAGATCACCGAGGCACGGGCCCGAGACTTTGTGTGGAGATCCATCATCTGCCGATTCGGCCTACCCCACACTATAATCACCGATAATGGCAAGCAGTTTGACAACTCCAAATTTCGTCAGTTCTGCGAGGAGCATGGAATCCGCCACCACCTTACCTCGGTCGGGCACCCACAAGCCAACGGAGCGGCCGAGGTAACCAACAGGACCCTCCAGGGAATTAAAGCTCGCCTCTCCAGAGCCCAAGGCAGATGGGCAGACGAGCTACATCATGTCTTGTGGGCCTACCGAACTACCCCGAGAATCCCGACGGCGAGACTCCATTCCGAATGGCTTTTGGCACGGAGGCTGTCATCCCTGTGGAATAGGCCTCCCATCATTGCGGGTGGAGAGCTACTCAGAGGAAGCAAGCAACGAACAACTCCGCACCAACCTCGACCTGATAGAGGAGGTCAGAGAAAAGGCCCGAATCAGGACGGCTGCTTATCAACAGAGGGTGGCTCGGTACCATGCCTCCCGGTCAAAGGGAAAGCCTTCCTACCCGGCGACCTTGTCCTCCGGAAAGCCTCTGTATCCAAACCGCTGGAGCAAGGCAAACTGGCGCCAAACTGGGAGGGCCCATATCAAATAACGGAGATTATTGGACCAGGAACCTATAAGCTGCAGGATTTGGATGGGAAGTCCATTCCCCGAACTTGGAACGCGGACAACCTTCGTAAATATTATCAATAGGGTATGTCCTCTCCAAACAATCCCCATATACCTCATTGCATATTCCTGCTTAGCTGTTTTCTCAAAACTTGTTGCGTGAGTCATTATGCACTATATGGCTATAAATTGCAAAAAGAGACAGATACTGCTTACCAATCCTCGGCACAACCGAGCTGTCTGTTTGAACAGGAATCTCCGAACCTTGGCAGGGCCAAGTAAAATATTTCTCGAACCTCGGCAGGGCCGAGCAACAAGTCTCCGAACCTTGGCGGGGCCAAGTAAAATATTTCTCCGAACCTCGGCAGGGCCGAGCAACAAGTCTCCGAACCTTGGCAGGGCCAAGTAAAATATTTCTCCGAACCTCGGCAGGGCCGAGCAACAAGTCTCCGAACCTTGGCAGGGCCAAGTAAAATATTTCTCCGAACCTCGGCAGGGCCGAGCAACAAGTCTCCGAACCTTGGCAGGGCCAAGTAAAATATTTCTCCGAACCTCGGCAGGGCCGAGCAACAAGTCTCCGAACCTTGGCAGGGCCAAGTAAAATATTTCTCCGAACCTCGGCAGGGCCGAGCAACAAATCTCCGAACCTTGGCAGGGCCAAGTAAAATATTTCTCCGAACCTCGGCAGGGCCGAGCAACAAGTCTCCGAACCTTGGCAGGGCCAAGTAAAATATTTCTCGAACCTCGGCAGGGCCGAGCAACAAGTCTCCGAACCTTGGCAGGGCCAAGTAAAATATTTCTCCGAACCTCGGCAGGGCCGAGCAACAAGTCTCCGAACCTTGGCAGGGCCAAGTAAAATATTTCTCCGAACCTCGGCAGGGCCGAGCAACAAGTCTCCGAACCTTGGCAGGGCCAAGTAAAATATTTCTCCGAACCTCGGCAGGGCCGAGCAACAAGTCTCCGAACCTTGGCAGGGCCAAGTAAAATATTTCTCCGAACCTCGGCAGGGCCGAGCAACAAGTCTCCGAACCTTGGCAGGGCCAAGTAAAATATTTCTCCGAACCTCGGCAGGGCCGAGCAACAAGTCTCCGAACCTTGGCAGGGCCAAGTAAAATATTTCTCCGAACCTCGGCAGGGCCGAGCAACAAGTCTCCGAACCTTGGCAGGGCCAAGTAAAATATTTCTCCGAACCTTGGCAGGGCCGAGCAACAAGTCTCCGAACCTTGGCAGGGCCAAGTAAAATATTTCTCCGAACCTCGGCAGGGCCGAGCAACAAATCTCCGAACCTTGGCAGGGCCAAGTAAAATATTTCTCCGAACCTCGGCAGGGCCGAGCAACAAGTCTCCGAACCTTGGCAGGGCCAAGTAAAATGCTTCTCCGAACCTCGGCAGGGCCGAGCAACAAATCTCCGAACCTTGGCAGGGCCAAGTAAAATATTTCTCCGAACCTCGGCAGGGCCGAGCGATGAATTCCCCGAGCCATGGCAAGCCCAGGTAAAAATCATTCGGGCTAAAAACCCCAGCAAAAAAGTCTAAACCTACGAGCCTCGACCAAAGCCGAACGGCCCCCAAATAGTCCCCGAAGGACTTCGCCAGGTTTAAAAACGAGCGCGTTGAGTAAAAAACCGTCGACGCACGAGAAGAAGCCGCCATTGGCAAACCCACTCTCGAGGCCATCGAGCCCCACGTAGTCGGCCAAAGGCCCCAGGCAGAGTTAGGCGATTTCCCTCTCTGCCGCCGGAAATCTTTCGAGTAGCACCCCCATAGCCCGTCGTTCAAAGAGCCTACATCAGCACGCAAAAAACGACGGAGGCGCGCCAACCCCCTGATTCATTACACGAGAGAAGGCCATAAACTCTTAAGGAGAGGACTTCAAAAAAGTGGGACCCAACTTTCATTCATAGAGAGAGCTACAAAGAGACTGCAAAAAGCAAAAACAAGAACAGGCAGAGGCTCTGGAGTCAGTCACCCCCAGAGGCCAGTAACTCCTCCAGGCGTCCCGCCAGGTCAGCCACCTGCTGACGCAGGAACGCTATCTCCTCCCCTGCCGGTCTATCACCCGGCGTGAGGCTTCCGCCTCCCTGACAAAAACGTCCAAGAATTCTTCGGCAGTCCTCGCAAGCTGCTCATTGCTCGCGAAGCCCGAAGCGAGGCTCAGCCCGTCGACAGTTACGGAGGTGCGCCTCCCCTCCGAGTGCGGCAGGCTGCTAAGTGAGGAATGCGAGTCACTTGACGATCGCGCTGGAGAGGCCATTCCTTTTCGGAGCTCGGACCGAGGGATGGCCGAAACCAATCCCCCTCGGTCATATTTATACCCGCCAGGCAGGTATCCCGATCAGCCGCGCCGCAAACGCCAGCTCATGAGAGTTTGCCATGTGTCACTATTCTAATGCGTGAGGAATCCAAAGAGTCGCGCCCTATCCCGAGTAAAATCAATAAGCGCGAGCAGATTGTTCGGAGGTTCCCCAGGCGAACACTTTCCAATCTGTCACCCCTCGCATTAAATACATTCGGCGCTTCCCCGAGCCGCTTAATACCACCCCCTTTTTTCGGAAAACATGGAAGTCCGCCGCTCGGCCGATAACTTGCCCCCTCGGAAAAAGCAGCATCGCCAATAAAAGCGTGACAACACGCCGCCCGTTCCGCTCGGGCGCCCCCTTTATCAAGCGCCACGTGGACCTAACGCTGTGGCCCGCAACGGCGACTGAATCGCTCCCTCCGAGCTACCAATTCTCCGAACCTCGGCAGGGCCGAGCTACAAAATTCTCCGAACCTCGGCAGGCCGAGCTACCAATTCTCCGAACCTCGGCAGGGCCGAGCTACCAATTCTCCGAACCTCGGCAAGGCCGAGCTACAAAATTCTCCGAACCTCGACAGGGCCGAGCTACAAATTCTCCGAACCTCGGCAGGACCGAGCTACAAAATTCTCCGAACCTCGGCAGGGCCGAGCTACCAATTCTTCGAACCTTGGCAGGGCCAAGTAAAATATTTCTCCGAACCTCGGCAGGGCCGAGCTACAAAATTCTCCGAACCTCGGCAGGGCCGAGCTACCAATTCTCCGAACCTCGGCAGGGCCAAGCTACCAATTCTCCGAACCTTGGCAGGGCCAAGGAAAATGTTCTCCGAACCTCGGCAGGGCCGAGCTAAAAATTCTTCGAACCTTGGCTGGGCCAAGCAAAATGTTCCCCGAAACTCGACTATCCCGAGTAACTGGTCCCTTGAACCATGACGAGAAGGGGTGCGGATTCCCTGAGCTTCGGCCAAGACCGACCAATGATAAATCAGGCTCTAGGAAAAGCGAAGCGCAAAAATACCAAGTTTTCGACCAGAGTAAGGGGCGTGTTTCCCCGAATGATCTACGAATCGCTGAATACGAACCTCGATTAGTTCGGGTGGCACGGGATCCTCGTCTAAGGACGAACGGAATGCTTTCGGCACCCCACGAGCAATAATAATAGCAACCTCGGCACAGAAAAGATGAGGATCGAAAAACAGAACCAAATTCTCTTTATTGCCGATCATGATCAATTACAAATGCCTCACAGGCGTTACAAGAGCATTGAAATGCATAAAATAAAGACAAATTCAAAACCCGAGCAACTGCTCCAAAGCAGACCTGGGCGACTGTGATGTTCCGATGACCGGATCGACAAATCAGGCAAACCACGAAATCAGTCCGCCGGGGTGGATGAATTAAAAGATCCAAAAGGAGGCATGGCCCGCGGATGCTGATTTTGAGGATCCGGACGATCCGGCCTGCTCCCCTAGGAGGGGGTGCTGGATCGCGGGTCGTCGCCCAGCCAAGGGAACCGGGGACCATTCGACCCCGGTTGCTCCCATATTTTCCCTCCGTGGCAAGGATTCCCCTCAGAGAAGGGACGGAAACCCAAGCCAGCGAAAAAGGGAGAGTCTGTGCGTGCTACGGGGGTGTCGATGCACTTCCTACCGTAAGCCCCCCGTAACCGGCCGCAAAGGTCACACGGGAAGAGTTATTTGTGCGCTCCCCGTGTGATCTCTGCGCCCCCCATGTGCGCTCTCCATGTGATCTCCGGGACTCATCCCCTAAGGACGAGCCATCCTCCAGCTGCTCCCCGATCGCCCCAGCTATCCGGCGGCAAGGAGCCTAGGCCTGATCCTCTCATTTGCAACAGCAGAGAAATGAGCATGATGGGAGTTCTAACGAGAAAGAAGCTTTGGGGATAACCAGATGAGACCCCCCTTTTTCCTTTTTATAGGCGGAAATGGACCGGGAAAAGCTACCCAGACTGCGTCCCGAGATTTAAACTTCCAAGCAGTACTCCACGTGGTCTTTCAAGATTGGCGCCCCACTGCGCGCCAAACCCACCGCCTGAACCAGGACGTGTACGAAGATCCCTCCTGATCCCGAATCACGGTCATTAAATGCAGGAAATCATCCGCTGACGCTTCGAAAACTGGCAGGCTCAGAAAATTGTCCTTCGAGAATAGTACCCTCCAGTGATAGGCGGTTACGTACGCATCACGACAAAGCGACCTGCATGGGAAAAGAGCACCTTCCGAAAAGCTCTGATGCAGCTTTATGCCCCCCACTGTGCCGTATCACCGTTTCTAGTAAAGTAAAAACCGAATTGCCTGCGAGACAGCAGGGCGCTGGCAGGATGGCAGGAAGCGCCCGACCCATTTTGTCTGTCGGCCCCAGCCGACCCACTTTGTCCATCGGCCCTAGCCGACCCATTTTGTCCGTCGGCCCTAGCCGACCCACTCTGTCTGTCGGCCCCAGCCGACCCATTTTGTCCGTCGCCCTAGCCGACCCATTTTATTCGTCGGCCCCAGCCGACCCATTTTGTCTATCGCCCCAGCCGACCCATTTTATCCGTCGGCCCCAGCCGACCCATTTTATCCGTCGGCCCCTGCCGACCTATTCCGCCTGTCGGCCCTAGCCGACCCACTTTGTTCGTCGGTCTAAACCGACCTATTTTTATCTGTCGGTCGAAACCGACCTACTCTGCCTATCGGCCCGAGCCAATACACTTTCCTGGTCTCGAATTAAAGGTGGCCCAAGGGTATCAGCGAGCCATGGGCCGCTCATCATTGAGGCAAGGCTAAGCAACAGCGAAGTCACGCAGGAACAATACTCAGATAAAAACAGGAAATTCCTTTGATACGAAATGTCAAACAAATGTCTAAAAGGGCAAGATACAAGAGCGGCTCCTAAGAGCCAGGAGCCCCACGGCTTTGGGAATACCCTCAGTCACATCAGCAGGAGCACGGCTAGATTCGCCCTTCTCTGATATTTTTGCCCCCTCTGTGACAGTTTGCGACCGTCCCTCGGAGGCTACGGCTTCGCTGGGACCAGGGGCACCGCCAAGCTCGGCGTCAGAAACATCGACATATTCATCTTCGTCTTCTTCTTTGGACTCGCCGTCTTTAGAATCTCCAGCACTCAGGAAGGAAAGGTCCCATTCCGGGTGCTCGTTAAGAATTTGCTGTTTGCACTCCTCCTTCCCATGAAGGAAGGCATCCACGCTGATAGCGTCTTGCCTCCCTTTGAGTATGGCATGTTGCGTCTTGGCCTCCGCTGTCTGCTTCTCAGCCTCGATCACCTGGGCCTTCAGGACGACGTTTTGCTCCTCGAGCTCGCTAACCCGCACCTCGAGTTCCGAACTCCTACTGCGAGCGGACACGAGCTCACCTTGAAGAGCCCGAACCTCGACTCCATCTTCGCCATCCGAAAAATCCAAAATCAAATCGGCACTGCGAGAACCCAGTAGTAAAAATAAAAAGGGGAAAAAATAAGAGCGTACCTCCCCCTCTCGCTCGGCCAACCTTTTGGCCATCTCTTCTGCCTCGCTCCTGGCTCTCGACCTGTCAGCCCGTACCAGCTCGACCCTCTCCTGCAGAGCGCTAATCTTCAGCTGTCTGGCCTCGATATCCCTCCGGGCTTGGGATAATTCGTCGCTCACCCGAGCTATGGTTCCCTGGTCCCACTTAGCGCCCTCTTTTAAATGGGCAATCTCGCTATCGCGGCGCTTCAGTCGCTCCTCCATTTCGCCGAGCATCCTTCCCAAACGTCTTCTTTCATCATCGGCCTCTCTTCCTAGCCGGCTCATACTTTCGCCGTGTTCCCGCCGCATCGCCGCCACCTCCGCGGAGTGTTTTGACTCAATTCTGGCCAACTCCAAGCACGCATTGTCGTTCTTCGCCAGGAGTTCCTCTAACTCTTCCACCCTGCGCTTATGCTTGGACACCTCGTCCACGGCGGCCTGATGTGCCGCCCTTGCCCCCTTCAAGTTCCTATCCATCGTGTCCATGAGCTCTTCGAACTGCTCAGACACCTTCAGCCGCGACTGAAGCTCGACATTCTCCCTCCGGGCCTGGACACTGGCCCCCGTCGCCAAACTCAAGCGCCAGCAGATCGCCCTGGAAAGCAAAACACTCTGCAAAGGCAAAAATTGAATAAGAGCCCACGGTGGGGTCGATCGAGAAACATCTATCATACAAGAAGAGTAACTCACCCGCGAGGCGTAAGCCCGGGTCATCCTCATCAAGGTTGTGTTGTCAATGTCGGGAAGAAGGTGGATACTTTCTGCCACGCCTTGCTGCCCGAATGCAGCATCGACCAGCCCCAGGTCGGCGAACTTGTCCGCCGAGGGATCCGCACCCGGATATAGGGCCGACCTTATCATGGCAGAGAATGCTTCCTCGATACTAGCGTCCGAGCTGCCGAATGAGCCAACCCCCTCTGAAGGACCAGCCTGGGCGGCCTCCGCCTGAGAGGCCTTCAATTTCCTAGCCTCCTCCGTCAAGGCCCTGGCTTGGGTTCCTTCAGATATTTCAGCCAGCCCAAGCGCCAGCCTCCCCAAAACTTTTCTCGAAGAAGCTCCCAATACGGGGCTCCCGCCTTGCTGCGTCCCCTCCTTCGACGCCCCTTCCTTGATGACCACCATTTGTGTCTCCACCGCCGGACCCTCCGAGATCCCGGCCTGTTCCACCACTTGCGTCTCCTCCGCAGGCTCCCCCGAAGCCTCAGTCTGACCTGCCTCACTGCTACCGTGTTCCCCTGCGGAGAGGCCGAGAGAAAGTTCCCCCTGAACCTCCCTGGCTGCGGCCGCTACTTCTTCCTCTCCTGCAGGAGCCGGCGGCGATCCTACGAGGACGGCAACCTCCTCAGCAACAGTCCCCTCTTCTAAATCCGCCGCCGTTTCCTCTTTCAGGGGGGACGCGGTCGGATGAGCCATCGGAGCCTCATCTGAGCTGTCCGATATCTCCAACACGAGAGGGTCGGAGGCCATAACCGCCCTCCCCGGGCTCTCCTTCACCCCCGGCGCTTCTGCCATAACTGCCCCGGCATCCGGCGGACTCCTCGCGGAAACATGAGCCCTTTTTGCGGGCCGGCCGCTGTCCGCGCCGCTACCTTCCCCGGGACGCTTCCCTCTCTTCCTCTTGGAGAGGCTCGACAATGCCGACCTTGCGGCTGCCACATCAAAGCATACACACTCAGAATCAAGCACACTAATCGAAAAAGATACACGGCACGAAGGAAACCCACCTTGCGGGTCCGAGGGGCTGAGCCCGGCTGCGAAAAGGGCCCCCTCCGATAGCAGGTCATTAGCCGAAAACACCTGCCCGTTGCGGAGGACGTCCAAGTCCTCCTCTTCCTGCGCCGACAAGGCCGGATGCGTCTCCGCATCCCTTACAACATTCCCCCATCTCCGAGGGAAGTCGGAGCCGATGTTCCCCTCCGCGATGACAAACCGACTCTTCCACCCCTTGATGGAAGAGGGCTTATCCGCGATTACGTTGAAGGATTTCCGGGGCCCGATGTACGGCCACTCCGATCTTCTCCTGGGAATCAGGTGGTAGCAAGCGCGAAAAAGGGGAAGGGTGGCAACGATCCGAATCTGGTGACACATCGAGATGAACCCGATGACATTCCGCCAACTGTTCGGAGCCACCATTGACGGGCTGATGTTGTAGTGGGTCATGATCTCCTTCACCAGGGGATGGAGAGGAAAACGAAGACCCGCCTTCAAACTGTCTTCATAGATGAAGACCCCGGACTCTAAATCTCGGGTAACCCTATCTTCGGGTTCCGACGCCCGTAAGACGATGTCCAAGGGCAAGCCATACCGTTGGTGAATCCTTCCCAAGACCTCAGCAACGATCTCGGAGGCCACATCGTCTAGGCTCATCGCCATTGAAAGAGGTACCCAACGAAAACAATGAGCGTCGGAGAAGATGAAAGACCAGAACCCACTTGGAAGCAAAGCGAGAAGACGCCAAGCGCATGCGCACGCATATACATATATATATAACGCCAATGCGGCCGCCGCTTTGCTTCTCTACCAAGGGAGCCTCCCTAAAAAGGCAGGGCGTCTCGTCCCAGGCGTCCGGAATCGCCTCGACAACCACCCGATCGATCGGGATTTGAAGCGTGGCGCAATCCTAACCGCCGCTCGCGGAGGAGCCTTAGTCCCGAAGGCTGAGATGACCCTGTCGCATTAATTAAGGCATCATTGCGCAAGCCAGTTAAACCAAGACGTCCCATCCAAGGCGCGCCATTCGAACTCGTACTCCCTACGCCCGAACCTACGCTTCGAACTAGGGAGTGGAGGGCATGTGTTGGGGGGTAAAATCATCATTGCATTAATATCCGTGCAAGGTGGCTAAGGCTGACCTCCTCCCTTTGCCTCCTCCGGGCTTCCGTAGCTCGGCTTCCCCCGGGCTTCCGTAGCTCGGCTTCCTCCGGGCTTCCGTAGCTCGGCTTCCTCTGGGCTTCCGTAGCTCGGCCTCCTCCGGGCTTCCGTAGCTCGGTCCCCTCCGGGCCTCCGTGGCTCGGCCTCCTCCGGGCTTCCGTAGCTCGGCCTCCTCCGGGCTTCCGTGGCTCGGTCCCCTCCGGGCCTCCGTGGCTCGGCCTCCTCCGGGCTTCCGCAGCTCGGCCTCCTTCGGGCTTCCGTAGCTCGGTCCCCTCTGGGCCTTCGTGGCTCGGCCTCCTCCGGGCTTCCGTAGCTCGGTCCCCTCCGGGCCTCCGTGGCTTGGCTTCCTCCGGGCTTCCGTAGCTCCGCCCCTTCGAGCGATCCACAACCTAACATCTGCCTCCGCGGAACCTGACGCGGGAGAGCCCAAACCTACCTGAGCGGCATCCTAGACAAGGAATCATATCGGAACGCGGCCTGAAGCCTATCGTAACCACCCCAGGCCTACTCAACCCGATCTCGAGACACCAAGGAGCTCTCCCAGCCGTCGATACCAAAACAAACAGGGTACGGACCCTAACGGCCCCACAACGGCCTGATTCTGTCCGTCTCCGTATCATAACAACCTCCGGACCTTCCAGAAGGCGCTCACGTCCAGGTGGTAGTCTATAAATATCAAATCGCAGATTCCCTCAGGTACGCAACTCTGTATGCACACTTGCGCGCTGACACCCCCCACTCTCACTCTCCTGCTCTCGCCGGTAGCTCGTCGGCGCTCCCGCCCTCTGGAGCCTCCGATTGGCCGCCCCCGGAGAGGTCTTCCGGAGAGATCCACCTCCTCACTGTCTGGTTGATCGCCGATTTCTTCTCTACTGACTTGAGCGTCGGAGGGCCTTACGCGGAGGACCACCCCCAGCGTCCCTCCGCGTGTGGGCTTCTTTTGCAGGTACGCCCCCCTCTTCCCGAAGATCGACCGCGTCCGAGTCGGAGGACGGATTTCAGCAGCAACAAATATAGTAATATATTTTAACATCTAATATCATAAAAAAAATTTAAATTACGATCATATAAATACATTAAACTAATGATTCAAATATAATACATATAATAATATTTTAAATTTTAAATATAAAAAAAATTTAAAATCTAAAAATCTACTAACACAACTAAAGAATTAAAATAAGAATAATTAAAAAGTGCTAAATTTGGTTCTCAACTTAAAATTCATTTGAGTATCTTGAGTATGCATAGTAGGGTAGGGAGAGAGTTTGAGACGGCATTACCAAATTTGTGACTTTGTCCGTTCAGACTAAGTTGACCAGTTTACGGATGAAAACATACGATTTTATGTTAGAATCTCGGTTGAACTGATCCAATCGGATGATTCAGTCTCGATTGGTAAATGCAAAAATTTTTTTTTCAAATAAATAAATACGCGCCTGTTCGAGCTCTCCAACGAGACCTCTCTAGACTCCGGATTGGTAAATGCAAGCACGTGATCGGCATTTTTTTTATTTATCTGCAATTCATAAAGTGATACATTATGCCTACTGCCACCAACAAGATCCTGGGTTGATCCAATCATAATTTTTCTGAATCCATGCGGAAGGAAACGAACGAACAACGTCGTCATCCATTAAAAAATAATTAAAATAGCAGCATGCGAAATGCACATGTATGTATGTATGTATGCTGGCAGAAAATGTCCCTCTTTTCTTAAACAGACAACAACAACATCATCAGCCATTAGATCATAATTTCCCCCTGAGAACAAAACAACCCTCCCCATCGCAATCTTCTTCCAGATCATATCACATAGCTACATCAGATGAAACAGAATATGACGCAACTGCAATCCATTTTAAAAGGTAAACAGAAGGCAAAGCAAAACACAAGTTCTCATCTTAGAAAATAAAGCTCCTAAATGCTAGGATGCCTCGTCGTCATCATCCATAAAGTTTGACAACAACTTCATGCTCCACTTAAAATCCATATGTGCACATCCAAAGTCCATACATACATATGATGCATGATACTAGAAAAAGGTTAATAAATATTTCTGCATAACCTAGAGCTCCATTTTGACAATCGCGGTTGACGGCGGCTCCGCCATGGTGGGCAAATACTGGAGCCAATCTTTTGCACATAACAGCGCCTCCACTGTCTCAGGACGCAGCGAACTTTGATACTCGTCGAGCACTCTGCTTCCAGTTCCACTGCCAAATATGGAGGAGCCCGGACTCACCATGGACATTGGAATGGCCAATACATCCCGAGCCATCTTGGACAGTGTCGGATACTTCAGATTGTTGAGCTTCCACCAGTTCAAGATATCAAACTCTTGGATCCTTGGGACGAGAGACTCCTCCAAATACTGATCTAGCTCTGACTTCGTTGGCTGGCTAACAGCCATCTCAGATAAATAGAGATCAAAGTCTAGAAGCCCATCACCATTGGAGACCGGGGTTGCTGGCCGGTTGTTGCCACCACCATCACCATCGCCATCGATGTTGCTAGTGGTGGCGGCACCGGCGGCTTCCCCTTGTTCTTCATAAGCTGGAGTCAATGGAAGTGGTTGGGCAATGTACTCAAGATAGAGCTCGTGAATGACATCGTTCACTAGCTCAACATATCTAGCAGCATCTGCACCATAAATTTTTGAGAAACTGAACTCCACAAGCTTCATCTTGAAACGAGGGTCCATAACCACAGCAATTGCCAAGACGAGGCTGCAGTCTTTCCAATATTTGTCGAACTTCTCGTGCATCTCTTTAGCGATGCTGCTCACCAAACATCCTCATTCATTTTTGCATTACTCAGCTCTAGCTGGATTTTCCATACCTAATGAAAAAATACATTTGCAGTTGGATCAGCTGTTGCCATAATGACAATTGCAGAGTCATACAGAAGCTTCAGATATGTACAAACAATCTCCACCTTCTTCCAATCCTCAGTTGATGGTGCTTCATTATAGTTATCATCACATGTTTCCAAGACAGAAAATGCTTGTTTATATTCCAAGGCAGCCACCAGCATGAGGTAAGTTGTGTTCCACTGTGTGATAACATCAAGAGACAAGGTCTTTGTGCTAGGAATTTCGAGTTGCAAGGAAATCTCAGCAAATTTTTCTTCACGGGCTGCAGAAGCTTTAACAAATTTCACACTTTCACGGATGTTGTATATGATACCATGGATGGAAGCAATCACATCTTGAGCAACCACATTCAAAATATGGGCATAGCAACGGACAACAAACAACTGACCCTTGAGCATAAGCGTGTTCTTGTTAGACTTTAATGTCATGAGATGAGCAATTATTGTCCAAAGTGATGGTGAATAACTTAGACTTCATGTTCCAATCTGAAAGGCTAAACCCGATAGCTTCACTAAGAGCATTTTCTGAATGAGGAGAGGATACCATCATGAAGTTAAGCATTCTTCTGTGCAGTCTCCAGTCACTGTCAATGAATTGCCCTGTGAGGCAAACGTATCCAAGAGTCTGACTTGCTGTCCACAGGCCTATGGTGAGGCTGACCCTTCCAGGCATAGTTCCAAAGACTTGCGTAAGGCTTTGCTTTTCCTTCTGATAAATGGCTAATATTTCTGCTTCAATGGCATTAAAGTCTACCATTTTGAACCGAGGTTGGAGACTTTGAACAAAAGATATGAAAGAAGGATGTTCAACCATGTGAAGAGGATAGTCATGCACAATGATCATCTTTGCAAGATATACACACAGCTAACATCCTGGTCAAATGCAGCATTTGCGAAACCAGACATTCTGTACCGTCTTTTGGGAGGTGGTTCAGTGGAAGTCTCATCAGTTTTTGAACCTGAAGTGAGCGCAAGCAGTTTCTTCTCCTGATTTTTGATTTTAGGACATGAGCCTAGAGCAATGTGCCTCTTGAGGTGGCTGGTGCCTGCAATCTTTGAACCACTACTGTAAGCAAAAGTTTGCTTGCACAATTTGCAACAAGCCCGAGTACATCCTCCAGCCACAGCTTCAATGGTGAAGTGTTCCCAGACCAACGACTTCTTTCTACTGCGCTTTGAAGGTTGTGGAGTAGTTGTTTCTGTGGTGACTGGTTCAGTGTCACTAGCCATGCTGAATAAAGAGAAACTGCATGAAACAAGAACACAGACTAACATGATCTCCAGGTCCTTCAATTCCTAAAAAGTGCACATATTTCAATAAAAACCAAACATCACATTAAATGAATTTAATTCAAAAAGCAATACACCTTTGATGGTGCAGATCTTCAGACATAAAATTAACTAGAAATTTTTTTATCACCCCTTTTGCTTTCCATTTTAATTTTTTACAACATAATGAAAAGAAATTACCCTAGTCATCTTAAAGCTGACGGTGTATAATTTATATGTAATGAAAAAGAAAATAAGAAATTCACCATGCCACAAAGAAGATGATGTAATTATGAGAGTAGGGGCCAATACCACCCATACAAAATTGATGTACAAGCATGCAACAGAGACAACCAGTAATTTTCAAAGGCTATGCAGGTGATCAAATTTGGGATGGACGATATCTGTCCCTTAGGGAGAAAAAAAAAAAAAAATGATTATTTATATTTACAATCTTGATGCCTATCAAGTATCTCTCAAAGATACTCATCCAAAGCAAGCCAAATAAAATCACTTCACTTCTGCTATGTTCCAGATTTCTTTCCACAATGGAACCACAAAAGGACGTAAGATGTGTGTTGAGAAATTATTGAAACATAATTGCCCCAACTTATTGATTTTGATGATTTCCAAAAGACATTACTTTACTTTCTAAAAGGCTATGAACATGTTAAGTCAATCAATGAAATATTCTTACTATGAGCAATTTCAAATTGGAAACTATGAACTGTTAATGTGTAATGAGTTTTCTTTCAATTGAATATATGTTTCAGTGAGCTATACTTATGAATTCAAAAATGATTTCTATACCACTCTTTTAAAGATCAATGAATTAATGAAAATGTTTTGAAATTGAGCATTACTGTTAAATCAACATTATTCAAGTCATATTTATATTTCAAAATTGGTTGGGATGATTTTCAAAGCAAATCAGAATGTTTTCTGATTTTTGTATCAGTCCCGAGCCGACTCGAGAGTTTCCGAGTCGACTCCTGTGATTATCTGATTTTTAATGTTGTCTCGAGTCGACACTTGAGTTTTCAAGAGTCGACCCCTGAACCTTCTCGAGCCGACTCGCACAGTACTCGAGCCGACTCGCTCAGACGGCAGAAAGACTCATTTTTGAGTGCCTCTCGAGTCGACTCCCAGCTCTTCGCGAGTCGACCCCTGAAAGTCAAGAGTCGACTCCCAGCTTTTCGCGAGTCGACCCCTGAAGATTCACTTTTTGGTGCGTTTCTGGATTCGCGTGTTCGAGCCGACTCGCACAGTACTCGAGCCGACTCCCCGGAATCTGGGCGATAATTTTTGAGTTGACACATCAGCACCAACGGTAATATTTTGAATCAACGGCTATATTTTACTGTGTCTAACGGCTATATCTTTTCAGGATCTATAAATAGAAGAGCCAGATTCAAATAGAAAGAAGAGATTGAAAAAGAAAAGAGAAATAGAAGAGCAAGAGAGAAAAATAGAGAGAGCCTATTGAATATCAAAAAAAGGGAAAACTGAGAGTATTGTAGAATCATTTGATTCAAGGAGAGATTCAATCTTTGCATTTGAGAGAGAGATTCGTGTGCATCATTTAATCGACTCTCAAAGCTCAAGAGGAAGGCAAAAAGCAATCCAACGTGCAAAATCTTCAGCCATTCCCAAGTTCAAAAAGAGGCAACACATTCTCCAAAGCTTTTCAACGATTGAGGAATCTTGCTGAGGCATCGATTCAACTTTTCAAGGAGAAAAGGGAGAAAGCCATCGCTGCAATCATCCGGAAAACCATCAGGCGTTTCTAACCCTAGTTTTTATTTATTCTTAAATTTGTATATCTGCTCAAGAAGGAGCATTTTACAAATACTTTGATTTCACTTGGTTACTGGTTCAATCAGTGGATTGAATCAGTGGAGGTAGGTTTACCTCGTTACAAGCCGGAGTGCTTGTGTTGGGTTCGTTGTGATCCCGTGAAAACAACGAGTTAGGTTTGTTGTTAGCCCGCAAAACAACGTGTAGGGTTTTGTGCTGGTAAGCCCGCAAAACCAGCTGGGTTCGTTGTGATCCCGGTGAAAACAACAAGTTAGAGTTGTGATCTTGTAAAACAACTCAGCTGTAATCGGTGTGATTATAGTGGACCCAAGTGATCCTTGGGAGTGGATGTAGGTGTTGGATACACCGAACCACTATAAAACTTTTGTGTTTGCCGTGTTCATTTTCTCTACTCTATATCTCTTGTTAATTGCTTGTATTGTTTTAGTTAATCTCTCTTGCATATATTGATAATACATCATTTTTAAAAAGGACTTAAATTTTTAAGAACCCAATTCACCCCCCCCCTCTTGGGTTGCCATCTGGGCCAACAATTGGTATCAGAGCATAGTGCTCATTTAGAGTTTGATCTCACGATCAAGAGCTAAAGGTCATTATGGCAACACAAAGTGGTTCTTGCTTTGCTGAAGGTCATTCTACGAATAGACCTCCACTTTTTAATGGCCAACTATTCTTATTGGAAAGCTAGAATGAGGATATTCATTCAAGCTTCTGATTATGAATTTGGGGTGTTATATAAATGGACCTAGTACACCCACACACCTTATTGATGGCACTATTGTTCCAAAGCCCGAAAGGGATTGGAATGATAATGATAGGAGAATGGCTCAACTTAATGCCAAAGCCATTAATATCTTATATTGTTCCTTAGATTCAAATGAATTCAACCGCATCTCTACTTGTAATTCCGCTAAAGAAATATGGGATAGGTTGGAAATTACACATGAAGGAACAAACCAAGTAAAAGAATCAAAGATAAATATTTTGGTTCATAAATATGAATTGTTTACAATGGAACAAACTGAAACCATCACATGCATGTTCACTAGATTCACCGATATTGTGAATGGTTTGAAAAGTCTAGGAAAAGTTTATACTAATGCTGATCTTGTTCGCAAAATACTCAGGTCATTGCCAAGATCGTGGGAAGCAAAAGTCACAGCAATCCAAGAAGCCAAAGACCTCAATGCACTACCCTTAGAGGAGCTTCTAGGATCTCTCATGACCCACGAATTGACAATGAGGCAGCATATTGAGGAGGAAACTAAAAGGAAGAAAACCATTGCTCTAAAGGCTGCAAAAGAAGTGGAAGAGAGCAGCAGTGATGATAGTGATGAAGATGATGATGAAACTGCTCTCTTGGCCAAGAAATTCAGGAGATTTATGAGAAAAGGCCATTCCACAAAAAGAAATTTGGAGCAAGAAATGATGGAGATAAGGATAAGAAAAAGGACAAGGAGAAAGAAAAAGAAAAAGAGCCCTTAATATGTTATGAGTGCAAAAAGCCAGGGCACTTTAAATATGATTGTCCTTTGCTGAAAAAGGCCTACAAGAAAAAGAAGAAAGCATACATGGCAACATGGTCTGATGAGTCTTCTTCATCGGAAGAAGAAGAGCAAAAGGAAGTTGCCAACATTGCTTCATGGCCAACGACGACGACTGCGACAATGAGGTAAGTTCTGAAAACTCAAATGATGATTTTACTTTTGATGAAATGTTTGAGGCTTTTAATGAACTTATGATAGATTTTAAATTGTTGAAAAAGAAATTTAAATCTGTGAAAAATGATAACATTAGTTTAGCTAAAAGTAAAAATGAATTAGCTTTAGAAGTTAAGAAATTAACTAATGAAAAAGAAGAACTTAGGAAAGAAAAAGAAAATCTTAATCAAGAAAAGATTCATTAAAATCTGAAACTAAAAACTCAACTAAAGACTTAAAAGATAAAATAGAAACTTTAGCTTTAGATAAAGAACAGCAAGCTAAAGAAATTGACTCTCTTAAGAAAGATGTTAAAAAATATAAGGACATTGTTGAGAAATTCACTTTAAGTTCAACTAAACTTAACATGATCTAGATAGTCAAAAGGCTGTTTTTGACAAAGCTGGTTAGGGTATAACACTTTAAGAAAACAAAAATCATTAAAAAATATTTTTTAAAAGCAACCAAAGTAATATTACTTGTTTTAAATGTAATCAAAAAGGACACAAATCCTTTGAATGCAAAACCTTAAGAACAACAAGAAATTAAAAATAAAAGGAAAAAAAATATGGGTTCCTAAAGGAACAATTTTTATGCTACTAACCATGAAGGACCCAAGAAAGCTTGGGTACCTAAACATAAAGTTTAATTATTTGCAGGAATGTCTTGTAGCCAAAAGATCAAAGAAAAAGTGGTATCTTGATAGCGGCTGCTCAAGACATATGACGGGTGACAAAGAGGAATTCATCACCCTAGAAGAAAAGAAAGGTGGAGTTGTGACATTTGGCGATAACGGTAAAGGTCAAATTTTGGGCCTTGGTAAAGTTCGCATAACTCCATCCATATCTATTGAAAATGTACTTTATGTTAATGGTTTAAAGCATAATTTAATTAGCATTAGCCAATTATGTGATAAAACTTTGATGTTAGATTCAAATCTTCTATTTGCATAGTATCTAATCCCATTGATGATAGCATTGTTTTTACTGGTTATAGATTTGGCAATGTATACTTAGTTGACTTAGACAAAACTTCTAGAGTAGTCATTGCCTAATTGCTGATAATGCTAACATTAATGATATTAGTTGGTTGTGGCATCGTAGATTAGGTCATGCAAGCACACACCTTATTTCAAAACTAATTAAAATGGATTTAGTCAAAGGTTTACCTAAATTAGATTTTGAAAATAATAAAATCTGTGATGCATGTCAATTTGGAAAACAAACTAGAAGTTCTTTCAAATCTAAAAACATTGTTTCAACTTCTAGGCCACTAGAGCTACTTCACATGGACCTTTTGGACCAACTAGAACCACAAGTCTAGGAGGAAAGAAATATGGTCTAGTGATTGTAGATGATTACTCTAGATATACTTGGGTAATGTTTTTAGCTCACAAAGATGAGACTTTCTCGATGTTCCTGAAATTTTTCAAGAAAGTCACAAATGAGAAAAACACTACTATAGTATCTCTAAGAAGTGATCATGGAACAGAATTTGAAAATCACTTATTTGAAAATTTCTGCACTGAAAATGGAATTAATCATAATTTTTCAGCCCCTAGGACTCCACAACAAAACGGTGTAGTTGAAAGAAAAATAGAACTTTAGAAGACATGGCCCGTACCATGCTATGTGAAAGCAACTTACCAAAGTATTTTGGGCGGAAGCAATTAACACAGCATGTTACATATTAAATAGAGCTTTAATAAGACCAATATTAAAGAAAACACCTTATGAATTATGGAATGAAAGAAAACCAAATATAAAATACTTTCATGCATTTGGATGTAAATGTTTCATTCATAATAATGGTAAAAACAACTTAGGAAAATTTGATGCTAAATCTGATGAAGGAATTTTTCTAGGTTATTCAACAACTAGTAAGGCATATAGAATCTTTAACAAGAAAACCTTAATAGTAGAAGAATCTATTCATGTAGTTTCGATGAATCTTTAGCACTGGATCTGAAAAGATTGATGATGAGGAAGATACAAACATAATTGAAAAAGATCTTGAAAAACTTAATATTGAAGTATCTTCTGATCATGAACAAGAAGCTAAAGATAATGATTCACATAAGGATGATGATGTTAATAATGATCATAATGATGTAGATCTTCCAAGAGACTGGAGATATGCTTATAGTCATCCTAAGGAATTGATTATAGGTGATCCATCTCAAGGAATAAGAACTAGATCATCATGAGAAATATTAGTAATCATCTTGCATTTGTATCTCAAATAGAACCTAAAACTATTGAAGAAGCTGAAAAAGATAATAATTGGATGTTAGCTATGCAAGAAGAACTTAAATCAATTCACTAGAAATAATGTTTGGACTTTAGTGGAAAGACCTAAAAACCATTCAATTATAGGAACTAAATGGGTTTTTAGAAATAAGTTAGATGAAAATGGCATAGTAATTAGAAACAAAGCTAGATTGGTTGCTAAAGGATATAGTCAAGAAGAAGGTATTGATTTTGATGAAACCTTTGCACCTGTAGCTAGACTAGAAGCCATTAGACTTTTACTTGCATTTGCATGTCATATGAACATTAACCTTATTTCAAATGGATGTAAAAAGCGCATTTTTAAATGGATTTATTAATGAAGAAGTTTATGTAGAACAACCACCAGGTTTTGAAGATCACGAATTTTCAAATCACGTTTTTAAATTGCACAAAGCACTATATGGTTTGAAACAAGCACCTAGAGCTTGGTATGATAGGTTAAGTAAATTTCTAATAGAAAATGATTTTACAAGAGGAAATGTTGATAAAACTTGTTTTTAAAAAGAAAAGTAAAGATTTACTTGTAGTACAAATATACGTAGATGACATTATTTTTGGTGCTACTAACGAATCTCTTTGTCAAGAATTTGCAAAGTTAATGCAGGGAGAATTCGAGATGAGCATGATGGGAGAACTCAACTTCTTCCTTGGACTCCAGATCAAACAATGTAAGGAGGGAATCTTTATCAACCAAACCAAGTACACAAGAGAACTACTCAAAAAGTTTGGTATGGAAACAATGAAACCCCTTGGAACACCAATGAGTCCTTCATGCAAGCTAGACAAAGACGAAGAAGGTAAGAAGGTTGATCAGAAGTATTATCGAGGTATTATCGGATCCCTTCTCTATTTAACAGCAAGTAGACCAGATATAATGTTTGCAGTATGTTTGTGTGCTAGATTTCAAGCTGAACCTAAAGAATCACATTTAATAGCTGTTAAAAGAATTTTAAGATATCTAAATGGAACAAAAATGTAGGTTTATGGTATTCTAGAGACTCCACATTAAACCTAATTGCATATTCAGATTCTGATTATGCCGGATGTAAAATTGATAGAAAAAGCACAAGTGGTGCATGCCATTTCTTAGGCAGTAACTTAATCACATGGTTTAGCAAAAAGCAAAATTCAGTTGCATTATCAACTACTGAAGCTGAATATGTAGCAGCTGGAAGTTGCTGTGCGCAAATCCTATGGATTAAGCGACAACTTGAAGACTATGGTATCAAACTTAATAAGACACCCATAAAATGTGATAATACTAGCGCAATCAATTTAACGAAAAATCCAATTCAACACTCAAGGACAAAACACATAGAAATTAGATATCATTTTATAAGAGAACATGTAGCTAATGATGAAATTTGTTTAGATTATGTAAACACTGAAGAACAATTAGCTGACATCTTTACAAAACCCCTAAGTGAAGAAAGGTTTGAATATCTTAGAGGAGAATTAGGAATTTGTAATCCTTTTGAATAAATTTTGAAATACTTAAGGAAATGCATCTAGAATTCTTTCAATTCCCTCAAAATCTTAAGGAAATATTATCTAGAATTCATATCAAAATGATTTATCAAGACTCAATGATTATGAATCATACTCAAAATCAAATCCGGAATCATTTCAAACATTCAGAAAATTTTCAATCTTTTTTGTTCTGAAATGGTCTCCGAGCCGACTCGGTGTGTACCGGAGTCGACTCGAGTTTCTCTGAAACTTGGGAGCCGACTCCTGGTATGAGCGAGTCGACTCGAGTTCGGGATTTCTCTCTGTGATTTAGGCGAGCCGACTCGAGGTTATGCGCGAGTCGACTCGACGTGGTCCCAGGTTGATTATCTAGGGCACGAGTCGACCCGACGGTCATTCCTATCATTTCTAATCTTTCGTTTCTCTCTACAAAAATCTCCCAAACCCTCCAAATCTTCCAAATACTTCCGATTAATCACTCCACTCATATCTATGGCACCCAAAACCGTGGAGCTAGCAGTAGAGCGCCGGGATGAAGAGGAAAAGACTGTGCGACGACCCGTCCGCGAGCCGTCCGTGGATTCTACGTCTTCTTCTTCCAGTGATTCTCCTGTTCCAGCTTCCAACCCTCAGGTAGACCTCCTTGCTAGTAGAGTTGTGACAACGGGGAGGAAGGTCGATTTTGAGCTTTTTGAAAATGAGGGATTCATTATAGGAAGACAGTTATTAGAAATGGGACTTGAGAAAATTTGTTCATTGGATTGTCCTACTTATCCAGCTTTGGTAAAAGAATTTTATAAGAATTTGACTAGAGGAGACAATGGGTTAGTAAGCATAGTGAGAGGCATAGGTCTAAACATTACTGACACCATCTTATCTAGACTTTTAACCTACCATTGTCTGGACCTGCACATTTGCCCAGAGGATAGGTCTCCTGCTCTCACCAGACTATTACATAGGGACTTTGAAGGATTTGAGGAAGTTCTTGCAAGTCAACTACCATTGGAGCTAAGGCTTTTACATAATATCTGCAGTAGGATTTTATTTCCCAAGACTGGCAGGTTTGACTATGTTTCAGAGAGGGACATTTTTATTATGGATGCTATAGTATCAGGAAAGCCTTTTAATCTGCCTAGAATGATTTTATGGTATATGGCTGATTGTGGAAGTAAAAGGAAATCATGTCTTCCCTATGGTATGATCTTGACTCAGTTGTTCAGGAGCCAAGGGATTATGTTTAGTGACAGTGAGCCCAAGAAGGAATTGAGACACACAGACTATTATACCTTGGCCACTATCAACAGAATGGGATTTATCAAAAGGAATGGAATTTGGGAAAGGAAGAACAGTTTAGAGGATAGAGCTGAGGCACCTAGACATTCATCTCCAGAGCCACCTCAGACTTCATTCATACCAGACCCAGTTCCAGCTCCATCAGATATTCCAGTTCCTGCTTCTGCATCTACATCTGCTCCAGTTCAGACTCTGCTTCTACATCTGTCAGTTTTTCAGACACTCAGTTAGAGCAGCTTAGGTCTCTATTCAAATCAGAGTTAATTGAGCATGAGACTAGATTGAAGACTGAATTTGATGAAAAATTTATGAACTTGAAGGAAGCACTTTATTCTATTAATGATCGAGTATCTTCTATTGAAGCCAATGTTAGCTCATCCACCTCCTCTCTAAATGAAGATTTGAAGAATATATTTGAAGAATTGAAGGATATTTGTGGAGATGGTGAGACTTATGCAAAAGTAATGCAGAGCTTCAAGACAAAATTTCAAGTGCATGCAAGTTTGTTGATGAAAAACTAAAAGATTATGTCAAGATTCAATGTGAAGGAATGCATAAGATTATAGAACACTTAACTAGAATTACTAGGCAACATTTTTGATTTCTCTTTATGTATTTCAGTTTGATGTAATGAATGTGAAATTTGCAGTTATGTAATTTGCAGTTATTTGTAGTAATTGAACTTTGATGTAATGCTTTTTGATGTTAATGAAATTCAGTTCATTTCAATGTTGTGTACATTTGAGATATGATGTTTAATGTTGAAATATACCTTGAATACATTAATGTATTTCTTAACCTTTTTGTTGATTACAAAAAAGGGGGAGAAATATTTAAATCGTATATGCTTTCAATTTGATTCAAGTTTGTTAAGTTTCTTTAAGAGGAAGAAATCATTAAAAGGGAGAAAATGTATTTAATCGTATATGCAATTTAAGACTCTGAAAGGGGGAGAGAATTTTGAGTATTATTAAGGGGAAGAGATAACTTAAGTATCATTTGCTCAAAGCTCAAAATTTAAAATTTTGAATGAATTATAAAACTGAGTTTCATAGGGGGAGCTACCTCATTGAGGGGGAGCCTTTCCATGAACATAAATTTTTGATTATAGAATCACAATTTTTTTTAAGTTTAACTCGCATATACTTAATGTTTTTGTCATCATCAAAAAGGGGGAGATTGTTGAGAAATTATTGAAACATAATTGCCCCAACTTATTGATTTTGATGATTTCCAAAAGACATTACTTTACTTTCTAAAAGGCTATGAACATGTTAAGTCAATCAATGAAATATTCTTACTATGAGCAATTTCAAATTGGAAACTATGAACTGTTAATGTGTAATGAGTTTTTTTCAATTGAATATATGTTTCAGTGAGCTATACTTATGAATTCAAAAATGATTTCTATACCACTCTTTTAAAGATCAATGAATTAATGAAAATGTTTTGAAATTGAGCATTACTGTTAAATCAACATTATTCAAGTCATATTTATATTTCAAAATTGGTTGGGATGATTTTCAAAGCAAATCAGAATGTTTTCTGATTTTTGTATCAGTCCCGAGCCGACTCGAGAGTTTCCGAGTCGACTCCTGTGATTATCTGATTTTTAATGTTGTCTCGAGTCGACACTTGAGTTTTCAAGAGTCGACCCCTGAACCTTCTCGAGCCGACTCGCACAGTACTCGAGCCGACTCGCTCAGACGGCAGAAAGACTCATTTTTGAGTGCCTCTCGAGTCGACTCCCAGCTCTTCGCGAGTCGACCCCTGAAAGTCAAGAGTCGACTCCCAGCTTTTCGCGAGTCGACCCCTGAAGATTCACTTTTTGGTGCGTTTCTGGATTCGCGTGTTCGAGCCGACTCGCACAGTACTCGAGCCGACTCCCCGGAATCTGGGCGATAATTTTTGAGTTGACACATCAGCACCAACGGTAATATTTTGAATCAACGGCTATATTTTACTGTGTCTAACGGCTATATCTTTTCAGGATCTATAAATAGAAGAGCCAGATTCAAATAGAAAAAGAGATTGAAAAAGAAAAGAGAAATAGAAGAGCAAGAGAGAAAAATAGAGAGAGCCTATTGAATATCAAAAAAAGGAAAACTGAGAGTATTGTAGAATCATTTGATTCAAGGAGAGATTCAATCTTTGCATTTGAGAGAGAGATTCGTGTGCATCATTTAATCGACTCTCAAAGCTCAAGAGGAAGGCAAAAAGCAATCCAACGTGCAAAATCTTCAGCCATTCCCAAGTTCAAAAAGAGGCAACACATTCTCCAAAGCTTTTCAACGATTGAGGAATCTTGCTGAGGCATCGATTCAACTTTCAAGGAGAAAAGGGAGAAAGCCATCGCTGCAATCATCCGGAAAACCATCAGGCGTTTCTAACCCTAGTTTTTATTTATTCTTAAATTTGTATATCTGCTCAAGAAGGAGCATTTTGTTACAAATACTTTGATTTCACTTGGTTACTGGTTCAATCAGTGGATTGAATCAGTGGAGGTAGGTTTACCTCGTTACAAGCCGGAGTGCTTGTGTTGGGTTCGTTGTGATCCCGTGAAAACAACGAGTTAGGTTTGTTGTTAGCCCGCAAAACAACGTGTAGGGTTTTGTGCTGGTAAGCCCGCAAAACCAGCTGGGTTCGTTGTGATCCCGGTGAAAACAACAAGTTAGAGTTGTGATCTTGTAAAACAACTCAGCTGTAATCGGTGTGATTATAGTGGACCCAAGTGATCCTTGGGAGTGGATGTAGGTGTTGGATACACCGAACCACTATAAAACTTTTGTGTTTGCCGTGTTCATTTTCTCTCACTCTATATCTCTTGTTAATTGCTTGGATATTGTTTTAAGTTAATCTCTCTTGCATATCTTGATAATACATCATTGAAAGTTAAAAAGGACTTAAATTTTTAAGAACCCAATTCACCCCCCCCCCCCCCTCTTGGGTTGCCATCTGGGCCAATAATGTGTATACCAAGATGTAGTTGGCTGCATGCAACGTGGATGGGATGCATCATCCTGAATCTTTTACAACAACAAAAATAAATAAGAGCAATTCCCCAGACAACAGAAGCAGCAATGAAATGCTATATAAAAGGTAGGCAAGAGAAAGCTAAAAATGACAACCTGACTCACCCAAGAGTAGAAAAGAAAATCCAGGTAAAATGATGAAATGAAGAACACCTGCTACTTAGAAAAAGAATAAACAAATACCAATTAAAAATTGAAATCTTGAACATGAGTTGGTTTAAAAAGAAGGAGAAATACATGCAGGCATCAATAGAAGAAAGAAACTTGGAGAAAATCATTAGCGGTGTTAAGAACAAACATCCTATTAACAACTAGACACTTGGATGGAGAAGGGTTGAAAGGGGGGAAAAAAGTCTGAAACAAAAAGCAGCTAAAATAAAAAGACTCATGATCAAATAATTAGGTGACATGAATGTAAATATTTTATTGGAGCATCGAGCACCATACTTCAGCATAAAATATCATGTTGAAACACCACTTTCTAGAAAACTGCTTTTAGAGTACAGTTTCCTAAAACTAGAGACTCTTGCAAAAATAAGAACTAGCATAAAAATGTCTAGTAATAACTTTGTCAAATAAACTGAGTTGTAAAAATGCAAAAAATAGCTTTCATCAAAATCCAAGATATTTGTTACTTAATGCAGGACAAAAATGATAATCTTCTACTGCTTTATTATACCAGAAAATGCTCTTCAAAATAAGAAGAAGAAAATTCCAATCTTCTACTGATTTAATAGAAAATGCACTTTCTTTTTTAAAAAAAAAAAAGATGAAGAAAAACTGAGTTGCAAAAAGGCTAAAATAGGTTTCCAACAAAGTCCATGATATATGTTACTTAATGCAGAACAAAAATTCTAATCTTCTACTAACTTACTGATGCAGAAAATACTCTTGTTTTATTAAAAAAAAAAAAAAAGAGAAGGAGAAGGAGAATGATGGTTATTAAATAAAAACCTATTTAAAACTATACTGTCCATAATCCAAGATCAAAATCCTTGTATAATAATGTATCAAAACTTATACCATCCATAGATTCAAACAGTTCATTCAGTAAAATAAAAGACAATAAAAGGCTTAAAGTTACTCTTAAAAGATAAATCAAGGTTAAGCATACTCTATAAAGAGTTGTGATAGGAAAATAAAAATTCAATGAAGCAAAACAAAGAACAAAGATGACCCAGTTTTCGCATGTACAAAAAGGACATAGATGGGGCGGGCGGGGATCATGCATTAAGACTCAAGAAAATCTTCTGACGTCACATTATTGTTTGGGTCATTAAATGACAATGGTTGATATGAATGACATCACTGTTGTGGAGTAAAACCAGGGAGGTTAAGATGATGAAAGAGTGCATTCAAGGAAGCACAGAAGTAGCACCAACTGAGGCCAGAGTGATGGGGATGACCAAAAACAGATGGCATGGTGCAGCATAGTTTTACAGAAGCACCTAAAGAAAGAAGCTCATATTTGCGTTCAACAGCCCAAACAAGGAGAAAGAGGCTCATATGAAGGCCAGAAGTTGTGAAAAAGGATGAAAATGCTTGTAGTGACAGCAGATCTAGTCTTGACAGGAATGATTGCAGAAAAGTTGGGAATTTTTGAAAAGAAATAAAGATGGCTAAGGATGCAGCTCCCAAATATCTGATTAAAAAAGGAATTAAATGGACATAGATAGGAATGAAGAGGAGAAAGAACTTTACCCAATCTTAAAATATGGTTCTTACTAAAATAAGTAACCAGTTAAAATTTCATGATTTTGTCGAACTAATGCTATCTTTGAACACAAGCTAAAAAAGGTTGATACGATATTGATGGAAGGATTTTTTTATTATTAAGTTGAGTTCAAATTCTAAATTCTCATGTTCTGATCAATAAGGAATGAAATTAAAAGTGCTTTATTTTGTTTAGAAAAAGGAGCTGTAGCCTATTACACATGCTCAATGCCTATCCTGTAGGCATCAGCCAAGGCTCTTATTACAACTGCTATGGGAATGCTTTGGTCAAGAGTTTCCTGCAGTAGCCAAATTGGCCAACATATTTGCCACTTGGTTTACTTCTCTACACGCATGAAAGAACTAAATTACTTCCACCAGTTGATCAGGATCGATATATGTAGAGACATGGATGAGCTCATCTTTATTATGTTGAGAATCCCCAAAGAGATGTGGGAGTCAAGCTAGAGAACCCAGATATATAACCTTATCCATCTCTGTTGACACATCAATAATAGGTAGTGGGGGAAGAGTAAAGCTATCATCGAGAACCTTCCAAAAACAGGAGGCAAGAACCTTGTGATTATGCACTTTATTGTACTTCAACAATTAAACCAAAACATAATATTTAGTGACATTATTTGCATCGATTAAAAAAATAAACAACTAACCTCAAAGGCCTGCCAAAAAAAGGTAATTAGTCGATCCTACAAAATGAAGCAACTAATTAAATAAGAAAGCAATCAAGCAAGTGTAAAACGAGCAAAGAGTACTAGAACAAACTAGAACTACCAGATATGTTCTAACATCTCAAAATTTAGATTACAAATAACAGGACATAGAGCATAAACACACACAGAAAAAATCACTTCATTATAATGTACAAAACATCCCATTTCATACATTCTATTATTGTTATAAAGACTAAGGTCATGGGGCTTTTATTTATCTTACATGAAAAAGTAGGACTTCGAGAGTCTACCTTGTGTATTGAAGAATAAGTTATCCGGCACTATAAGCTCTACATAGGCATATGTGATATCAAAACATAGCCAACCAATTTTCCTATAGCCTATAAGATCTAAGCAACTTTAGAGTAACAAACATACCTAAGGACAAGTACAGTCTGTACACTGCTTTTCTTTAATAAAAAAGAATTTTCTTATGCTTTGGCAAATTCTCATAAAACTTAAGCATGAACATCTCAAGGCTTACGCTCATGACTTCCTGAAAGTCCGGATAGTCAGTTTTGCACTAATTGCCTCTTCAAGAATTGCAAGGAGGAACTCAAAATTACAAAAGAAGTTGACACAAATAGATGGAGAGGAATTTGAGAAAGCATATGTATCTTACTTTCCTTTTTCTTCATTCTTTTCTTTCTTTCTTTTTCTTTTTCCTCTCTTTTTAGCTCTAGAATGTTCTAAAGAAGGTTTATATTTGCTTCATTTCTTCAGTCTCCCTGATAAACGCGAATATTAAAGCAACACAAACAGAGCGGTTAATATCAGCTAGAGAGGATGAACTTGTGGAACTGAATAACAGAAAGCTATAAGCTATCAAACCAAACTGATGCACAGATATTGAGCCAACATTTCATACCAAGAGAACAATAAACAGTAATCCAATCCAACACAGTTATGAATACATTATAAACAGTAATCTAGTTTCACGACAGAAAATATCAATCTAGGATTGAAACCGATCAAAAAATACCTGTACGATTTCCGTATCAGGGAATTTCTTCTTCCCCAAAGGCGCCGCACCCGAACCAATAAATCTCAACGAGCTAAGATCATATTTCTCCTTCTTCCCGTGCTTCGCCAGCGCAATCATAACCGGCGGCACGCAGAACAGATGGCTCACCCTGTACTTCTCGATCAACCTCAGCACCATCTCGAAATCGAACTTCCCCATGGACACCACGCTATTCCCTCGCGTCAGCTGACCATAGGAGATCAGCGCCAGCCCAAAGATATGAAACATCGGCAAGAAGCAAAGGAACGTGTTCAGCGGCTCGTTACGCAGCTCCTGATCGGCGGTCACCATGAGAGCAGCGTAGATGAAGTTCCTGTGCGTCAGGATGACCCCCTTGCTCACGCCGGTGGTGCCGGAAGAGTAGAGGAGCCCCGCCACATTGGTCTACCGGATGGGAGGCGGTGCGAAGTCCGAACTCGCATGCGCGGTGATCAATTCGGAGAAGCAGGTGATGGGGAGGAGGGTGGAGGGGGATAAAGGCGTGTCTTTGGGGCCGAGGATGATGGCGGGGAGGCCCAAGGGGGCGACCTTGGGCCAGAGCTAGGGGACGGTGATGACGAGCTTGGGACGGCGGTCTTTGGCCTGCTTGGAGAGCTCGGCGACGGTGTAGAGGGGGATGGCGGAGGTGGCGATGGCGCCGAGGGAGAGGACGGCGAGGAAGCAGGCGGCGAAGCGGAGGGAGTTGGGGGAGAAGATGAGGACGACGTCTCCGAGGGATCCGGGCGGATGGAGTCGCGGGCCGTAGCCCTAGACGCTTCGTTTTTTTTTTTTTGTTTTTTTGTCCCACATCGGTGGGGTAGAAAATATTCTTATGCTTTAACTAAAACAAGGCTCTTATATCTTAACAGCCGGGCTCAGTAACGTGGGCCTATAACCCAAGTGGGGGCTAACCGGGCTTAGTAGCTTAAGCCTGTAACCCGAGCGGGAGCTACCGGGCCCAAGCGGGGGTGAAGGATGTTTGGACGGTTGTTGTCGGTTGTTAGAGCTCCATTCACGGTCGAGCCTTCGTTACCAGTTGTTGTGTCTCTATGTGCTCCGTGAATGTGATGCATTACGGTCGAGCCTTCGTTACCGGTTGTTGTGTCTCTATGTGCTCCGTGAATGTCTCCAAGAATGTGATGCATTACGGTCGAGTCTTCAACCGAATCTTCGTTATCGAACAAACATCCTTTTATTATTTTTTTTTTACAATTATGTTTTCTAGATTTTTATTTATTTACAAAATGTCCAAGCCTTCATCCGAGTCTTCATTATCGGACAAACATCCTTTTATTATTATTTTTTTTACAATTATGTTTTCTAGATTTTTATTTATTTACAACTATTTTTTGGATGACAACCACTGTTTGGACGATTGTTGTTGGTTGTTGTGCTCCATTTACGATTGTTGTCGGTTGTTTGGACTTCACACAATCCCACGTGAGCATGCCAGGGTCAACCCCTATAAAAAGGTGAATCCACCTAGTAAACAGGTATGCACGATAACCCCCAAAATTGCCCTCTCAACTCTCAGAAGGGGATTCCTCCTCTCTGAGATTCCTCTTTCGACACTAAAAAGGGCTCACTTGAGCCCATCTTCAGCTGTGACCTCAGTCACTAACTTGGCCGTCGGAGGGTCCCACCGGAGACCCCCTTCGGTCCCGAAACTTTTTTGCAGATAACCTCGTGAAGAAGAGCTGGGAGAAGCACTCCGTTCCTGATGTCCTGGAGAGATGATTGACCGTCATCATATATATATAGCACGGCCGTACCATCATCGTAGATGTAATAAGAAGGCATGATATAACATATGTTATGCTTGCTGGTTAACTTTGTATCCTTTGATTGCATGATGTCATGGTTACCGTAATTAACTAGAACATGTTCGTTCTCACAATATAATCATTTGAATGCTATTCATTCTAGTATAAATATCTCTTTCTGGTTCTATGTGTGTCACTGTATGCACATCAATCATGTGTGCGTAAAACAAAAAATAAAAAATAAAAAATAAAAAAAAATGTAAAAAGAGAGTAAGGTGCCTGACCATAACCATCACCGTGTGGGGTTTCACCGTAGGAGAGCCTCTTGGAGCTGGGATGCACGTTCAACCATAATTGTTGGGGTGCACGTTCAACCATAATTGTCAGACCTAATCTCTTGACCCGATTAAGGGCTTGGATCAGCGGATCACTGGTTCAACATCGAATCAACAATTAAACCGTTAATTTAATTATTTTAATATAAATATATATTATATTAATAAAAATTAATTTTTAATAAAAAAATTAAGATTAATATTGTTGGGAGGTAAAATCATCATTGCATTAATATCCGTGCAAGGCGGCTAAGGCTGACCTCCTCCCTTTGCCTCCTCCGGGCTTCCATAGCTCGGCCTCCTCCGGGCTTCCGTAGCTCGGCTTCCTTCGGGCTTCCGTAGCTCGGCTTCCCCCGGGCTTCCGTAGCTCGGCCTCCTCCGGGCTTCCGTAGCTCGGCTTCCTCCGGGCTTCCGTAGCTCGGCCTCCTCCGGGCTTCCGTAGCTCGGTCCCGTCTGGGCCTCCATGGCTCGGCCTCCTCCGGGCTTCCGCAGCTCGGCCTCCTCCGGGCTTCCGTAGCTCGGCCTCCTCCGGGCTTCCGTAGCTCGGTCCCCTCCGGGCCTCCATGGCTCGGCCTCCTCCGGGCTTCCGCAGCTCGGCCTCCTCCGGGCTTCCGTAGCTCGGTCCCCTCCGGGCCTCCGTGGCTCGGCTTCCTCCGGGCTTCCGTAGCTCGGCCCCTTCGAGCGATCCACAACCTAACATCTGCCTCCGCGGAACCTGACGCGGGAGAGCCCGAACCTACCTGAGCGGCATCCTAGACAAGGAATCATATCGGAACGCGGCCTAAAGCCTATCGTAACCACCCCAGGCCTACTCAACCCGATCTCGAGACACCAAGGAGCTCTCCCAGCCGTCGATACCAAAACAAATAGGGTACGGACCCTAACGGCCCCACAACGGCCTGATTCTATCCATCTCCATATCATAACAACCTCCGGACCTTCCAGAAGGCGCTCACGTCCAGGTGGCAGTCTATAAATATCAAATCGCAGATTCCCTCAGGTACGCAACTCTGTACGCACACTTGCGCGCTGACACCCCCCACTCTCACTCTCCTGCTCTCGCCGGTAGCTCGTTGACGCTCCCGCCCTCTGGAGCCTCCGATTGGCCGCCCCCGGAGAGGTCTCCCGGAGAGATCCACCTCCTCACTGTCTGGTTGATCGCCGATTTCTTCTCCACTGACTTGAGCGTCGGAGGGCCTTACGCGGAGGACCACCCCCAGCGTCCCTCCGCGTGTGGGCTTCTTTTGCAGGTCCGCCCCCCTCTTCCCGGAGATCGACCGCGCCCGAGTCGGAGGATGGATTTCAGCGGCAACAGATTGGCGCTAGAGGAAGGGCCTCAAGTCCCGTTAAAACTTGAAGAAAGGAGACAAGGATCCCAATCCGGAAAAGAACCTCTCTGATGGCCAACCGGAAGAGAGCAACCTCTGATGCCCAAGATCAGGTCGCCTCCCAGAGGCCTGATCCGACTGGCGCCATAGCGCCACAACCCCACCTGTCGAGACTCCGTCGCCGCCTGCCATTCCGGTGACCCAGGACCAGTTTGCTACACTGGTCCAGCAAGTCCAGGCCCTTACCCATCTGGTACAGGAGCGCCTTGCGGCTCCTCCTGCCTCGCATCCTCAGAAGGAGGCGGCGATTTCTTCCTCGCCGTCAACCTCCTCCTCTGATCCGCACGAATCAGCGGATCCCCCACATCGCCCCAGGGGGGACAAACCGATCCCTCGAACTGGTTATGATAGGGACCCTCCTAGATCTCGGCGAGCTCGCTCCCTCTCTCCGGCGACGTCTCACCATGATTCGACGCCATCCTTGCGGTTCTCGCGCCCAGCCCCTCCTCTAGCCAGCGAGGAGGAGATCCGCCATCAGATCCAAGAGATGCGTCAGGAGCTGGACACCGCCAAGTAGACCCATCTGCCCCAGCCCAAAGCAGAGCAGGGCATCCCTTTCTCTAAGGGAATCATGGAGGAAGTGATTCCCTCCCACGTTAAGCTGCCAACCGTCGAGCCCTATCACGGCTCCACTGATCCGGACGACCATCTCAGCAGCTTCCGGTCAATAATGATGTTCCACGGAGCATCTGATGCGATCCTCTGCCGAGCCTTCCCATCCACCCTCAGAGGATCCGCCCGAACCTGGTTCAACGCCTTGAAACCGGGTTCCATTGATTCGTTCGACGAGCTGAACCACCTTTTTATTGGCCAGTTCGTCAGCAGTCGCCGCCATCGACGAAGATCCGACTCCCTCTCCGAAGTCAAGCAGAGAGAGGGGGAGTCCTTGAGGAACTACCTTGGCCGTTTCAACAAGGCCATGTTGGAGGTGGACCACCTTAATCATGAGGTGGCTATGTCCACCCTGGCGGGGGGAGTTTCAAAGGAGAGCGACTTCTATCTGGCGATGGAGGTCAGCTACCCCCCATGTCTATCTGATATGATGGCCCTTGCGGACAAATACGCTAGGGTCGAGGAGTCGCGGAGGTGGCCCGCGCTGAGCAAGCAAGAAAGAAGCAAGAGCCCAAAGTTCCCGACAGACACCGCCCTGTCCGTCGGCCAAGTCCGCCCCGCCGCCCAAGAGTCCCTCCGCTGCCGCCAAGGAATCGCTCCCGGAGTCCTCCCAGGCGATTTGATCGCTATACTCCGCTGACTGTGCCCCGGGCGCAGATCCTCATGGAGATAGAGCGCCAACTTCCCCGGCCAGTACCTCTCCGAGGGAACCCGACCCGAAGAGATCCCGCCAAGTACTGCCGCTACCATAGGGAGCATGGTCATGACACCGAAGAATGCTGGCAGCTGAAAAATGAAATAGAGAGGTTGATCCGGCGGGGACGGCTAGATCAGTTTAGGAGGGCACCCGAGCCGCAGCAACAGGGAGGCGATCGCCAGCCCGAGCTCCCATAGCTTCCTCCCCCGCCAAATCCGCCTGTGGTTGGCCATATCAACATGATTGAGGAGGCCGGCGGATCGAGCTCCAGGGGGAACGGTGATGCGCCGGTGCCAAAGAAGGCGCGCACGGGCGAACTTTCCTTTTCTGATGATGATCTTCTTGGGATACAGCTCCCCCACGATGACGCACTTGTTGTATCCCTTAACTTGAACAATTATGATGTAAGCCGGATCCTCATCGATAGTGGAAGTTCGGTAAACGTTTTGTACCTCGGTGTGTTTGCCAGGATGAAATTGCTCATGGAAAACCTTCGAGCCGTGGATTCCACCCTGATGGGATTCACCGGCGACGTCATCGTCCCAGAAGGAATCGTCACCCTGACGGTCCGCGCAGGAACCTGGCCCCTCGTAACCGTTGTACAGACCGACTTCCTGGTGACCGACCTCAGGTCCCCATATAACGCCATATTCGGCAGGCCCGGCTTGATGTCCCTTAAGGCAGTTGTCTCTATCCCACATCTGTCTATGAAGTTCCCCACCGAGCGAGGAATCGGAGTGGTTCGGGGAAGTCAGGCCATGGGTCGGCAATGTTTCGTCACGAGCCTTCAGTCCAGGATTCCCGAAGTTGACGGGCTAGACGCTCGTGAAGACTTCGCCGAACAACGGGGAGAGCCGGTAGAAGAATTGGAGGAAGTACCATTGGACGAAGCTCGGCCCGACCGAACCATAAGGATCGGGTCGTTACTCAAAGGAGAGCCTCGGCACAGATTGATCAAGTTCCTCCAGAGCAATGCCGATATCTTCGCCTGGACCGCCTCCGACATGCCGGGAATCGACCCCGAGGTTCTCGTCCACCATCTCAATGTGGACGAGAGGCACAGGCCTGTCAAGCAGAAGAAAAGAAGCTTCGCCCCAGAGCGACAAAAAGCCATTGAAGAAGAGGTCGACAAACTCATAAAGGCCAACTTCGCTCGGGAAGTGAATTACCCGAATTGGCTATCAAATGTCGTCATGGTGAAAAAGTCAAACGGCAAGTGGAGGATCTGCATCGACTTCACCGACCTTAACAAGGCCTGCCCAAAGGACAGCTTCCCCCTCCCACGGATCGATCAGCTCGTGGACGCCACCTCAGGCCACCAAATGCTATCATTCATGGACGCCTATTCCGGCTATAATCAGATCCGAATGGCCCCTGAAGATGAAGAAAAGACCGCCTTCATAACCGACCGAGGTACCTACTGTTACCGAGTTATGCCTTTCGGTCTTAAAAATGCAGGAGCGACCTACCAGCGGCTGGTCAACAAGGTGTTCAAGGAGCAAATCGGCCGGAACATGGAGGTATATGTAGACGACATGCTGGTCAAAAGCAAGGAGGCGTCGCAGCATGTCGAGGATCTCTCGGAGAGCTTTGCAACGTTGCGCAAATATGGGATGAAACTCAACCCAACCAAATGCGCCTTCGGCGTCAACTCGGGAAAGTTCCTCGGCTTCATGGTCTCCCAGCGAGGTATCGAAGCTAACCCCCAGAAGATTCAGGCCCTCCAACAAATGACGCCCCCAGCATCAATTAAAGAGGTCCAGCGCCTAACCGGGAGGATAGCGGCCCTTAACCGCTTTGTGGCGCAGTCGACCGAGAGATGCCTCCCCTTCTTCAAAACTCTCCGATCGGCCAAAAACTTCCAGTGGACTCCCGAGTGCCAGAAATCATTTCAAGAGCTAAAGAAGTACCTCGGTTCGCCTCCGCTTCTCAGTAGTCCAACCCCAGGAGAGACCCTATTCTTGTACCTGGCTGTTTCGGAGAGCGCGGTTTGTTCGGTGCTAGTCAAAGAAGAAGGCAAGGTCCAGAAACCGATCTACTATGTGAGCAGGCTGCTCCGTGACGCGGAGATGAGATACAGCAGGATTGAAAAAATGGTGTTGGCCTTAGTCACGTCAGTCCGAAAGCTACGACCGTATTTCCAAGCACATTCCGTGACAGTCCTGACTGACCAACCTATCAGGGCGGTGATCCATCGTCCGGAGACGTCGGGAAGGATGGCCAAATGGGCCGTCGAATTAAGCGAGCATGACATACACTTCCAGCCTCGCCCAGCCATCAAAGCTCAAGTGCTAGCCGACTTCCTCCTCGAGTGCACCATCCCGGAGGACGGTTCTACCCCAGACTCTCTGGAAAAGCCAAAGTCTGGAGCCCGGTGGCTCCTCTACGTCGACGGGTCGTCCAATGCACATTACTCTGGCGCAGGTCTAGTTCTCACCAGTCCTGAGGGGATGGCCTTTGAGTATGGCGTCCGATTCTCCTTCCCGGCTTCCAACAACGAGGCCGAGTATGAAGCCCTGCTGGCCGGTCTCAGGATTGCTCGCAACCTTAAGGTGGAAAAGCTTAGCGCCTTCACCGACTCTCAGTTAGTGGCCGGCCATGTTCGGGGAGAGTTTGAAGCTCGGGAGCCAAATATGATTCGGTATCTCCAGGAGGTGCGTAACTTGCTTCCTCATTTTTCTGAATTTGAAATTATTCAGATCCCCAGATCCGAGAATGCCCGTGCCGACCTACTCTCCCGATTGGCAACCACGGAATCAATGGATGCCGAACATAAATTCCACCTGGAGACCCTGGAAAAGCCGAGCATCATGGAAGCCGACCGAGTGATGCAAGTCGAAGCCGAACCATCCTGGTTCGACCCTATCCTCAGATACCTCAAAGAAGGGTCGCTTCCGCCCGACCGAAGAGAGGCTAGGAAGCTGAGGCTGCAGGCCACCCATTATGTGGTGATTGACAACCAACTTTACAAGCGGTCTTTCTCCATGCCGCTGCTTAGATGCCTTCGCCCATCCGAAGCGGATTATGCTCTGCGTGAGGTGCATGAAGGGATTTGCGGCAACCATCTGGGAAGCCGATCCCTATGTCACAAGGTACTACGACAGGGCTACTACTGGCCGACCATGCAAAGAGACGCGGATGATTTAGTCCGAGCCTGTGACTCCTGCCAGAGACACGCAAACATCCAAAGACTCCCTTCCGCCGAGCTAGTCTCTATATCCTCCGCTTGGCCCTTTGCCAAGTGGGGGATGGACATCCTTGGTCCATTCCCGCTTGCGACGAGACAGCGGAAGTTCTTATTTGTCGCCATTGACTACTTCACCAAGTGGGTCGAAGCGGAAGCGGTCGCGCAGATCACCGAGGCACGGGCCCGAGACTTTGTGTAGATCCATCATCTGCCGATTCGGCCTACCCCACACTATAATCACCGATAATGGCAAGCAGTTTGACAACTCCAAATTTCGTCAGTTCTGCGAGGAGCATGGAATCCGCCACCACCTTACCTCGGTCGGGCACCCACAAGCCAACGGAGCGGCCGAGGTAACCAACAGGACCCTCCTCCAGGGAATTAAAGCTCGCCTCTCCAGAGCCCGAGGCAGATGGGCAGACGAGCTACATCATGTCTTGTGGGCCTACCGAACTACCCCGAGAATCCCGATCGGTGAGACTCCATTCCGAATGGCTTTTGGCACGGAGGCTGTCATCCCTGTGGAGATAGGCCTCCCATCATTGCGGGTGGAGAGCTACTCAGAGGAAGCAAGCAACGAACAACTCCGCACCAACCTCGACCTGATAGAGGAGGTCAGAGAAAAGGCCCGAATCAGGACGGCTGCTTATCAACAGAGGGTGGCTCGGTACCATGCCTCCCGGATCAAAGGGAAAGCCTTCCTACCCGGCGACCTTGTCCTCCGGAAAGCCTCTGTATCCAAACCGCTGGAGCAAGGCAAACTGGCGCCAAACTGGGAGGGCCCGTATCAAATAACGGAGATTATTGGACCAGGAACCTATAAGCTGCAGGATTTGGATGGGAAGTCCATTCCCCGAACTTGGAACGCGGACAACCTTCGTAAATATTATCAATAGGGTATGTCCTCTCCAAACAATCCCCATATACCTCATTGCATATTCCTGCTTAGCTGTTTTCTCAAAACTTGTTGCGTGAGTCATTATGCACTATATGGCTATAAATTGCAAAAAGAGACAGATACTGCTTACCAATCCTCGGCACAACCGAGCTGTCTGTTTGAACAGGAATCTCCGAACCTTGGCAGGGCCAAGTAAAATATTTCTCCGAACCTCGGCAGGGCCGAGCAACAAGTCTCCGAACCTTGGCGGGGCCAAGTAAAATATTTCTCCGAACCTCGGCAGGGCCGAGCAACAAGTCTCCGAACCTTGGCAGGGCCAAGTAAAATATTTCTCCGAACCTCGGCAGGGCCGAGCAACAAGTCTCCGAACCTTGGCAGGGCCAAGTAAAATATTTCTCCGAACCTCGGCAGGGCCGAGCAACAAGTCTCCGAACCTTGGCAGGGCCAAGTAAAATATTTCTCCGAACCTCGGCAGGGCCGAGCAACAAGTCTCCAAACCTTGGAGGGCCAAGTAAAATATTTCTCCGAACCTCGGCAGGGCCGAGCAACAAATCTCCGAACCTTGGCAGGGCCAAGTAAAATATTTCTCCGAACCTCGGCAGGGCCGAGCAACAAGTCTCCGAACCTTGGCAGGGCCAAGTAAAATATTTCTCCGAACCTCGGCAGGGCTGAGCAACAAGTCTCCGAACCTTGGCAGGGCCAAGTAAAATATTTCTCCGAACCTCGGCAGGGCCGAGCAACAAGTCTCCGAACCTTGGCAGGGCCAAGTAAAATATTTCTCCGAACCTCGGCAGGGCCGAGCAACAAGTCTCCGAACCTTGGCAGGGCCAAGTAAAATATTTCTCCGAACCTCGGCAGGGCCGAGCAACAAGTCTCCGAACCTTGGCAGGGCCAAGTAAAATATTTCTCCGAACCTCGGCAGGGCCGAGCAACAAGTCTCCGAACCTTGGCAGGGCCAAGTAAAATATTTCTCCGAACCTCGGCAGGGCCGAGCAACAAGTCTCCGAACCTTGTCAGGGCCAAGTAAAATATTTCTCCGAACCTCGGCAGGGCCGAGCAACAAGTCTCCGAACCTTGGCAGGGCCAAGTAAAATATTTCTCCGAACCTTGGCAGGGCCGAGCAACAAGTCTCCGAACCTTGGCAGGGCCAAGTAAAATATTTCTCCGAACCTTCTCCGAACCTTGGCAGGGCCAAGTAACTCCGAACCTCGGCAGGGCCGAGCAACAAATCTCCGAACCTTGGCAGGACCAAGTAAAATATTTCTCCGAACCTCGGCAGGGCCGAGCGATGAATTCCCCGAGCCATGGCAAGCCCAGGTAAAAATCATTCGGGCTAAAAACCCCAGCAAAAAAGTCTAAACCTACGAGCCTCGACCAAAGCCGAACGGCCCCCAAATAGTCCCCGAAGGACTTCGCCAGGTTTAAAAACGAGCGCGTTGAGTAAAAAACCGTCGACGCACAAGAAGAAGCCGCCATTGGCAAACCCACTCTCGAGGCCATCGAGCCCCACGTAGTCGGCCAAAGGCCCCAGGCAGAGTTAGGCGATTTCCCTCTCTGCCGCCGGAAATCTTTCGAGTAGCGCCCCCATAGCCCGTCGTTCAAACAGCCTACATCAGCACGCAAAAAACGACGGAGGCGCGCCAACCCCCTGATTCATTACACGAGAGAAGGCCATAAACTCTTAAGGAGAAGGACTTCAAAAAAGTGGGACCCAACTTTCATTCATAGAGAGAGCTACAAAGAGACTGCAAAAAGCAAAAACAAGAACAGGCAGAGGCTCTGGAGTCAGTCACCCCCAGAGGCCAGTAACTCCTCCAGGCGTCCCGCCAGGTCAGCCACCTGCTGACGCAGGAACGCTATCTCCTCCCCTGCCGGTCTATCACCCGGCGTGAGGCTTCCGCCTCCCTGACAGAAACGTCCAAGAATTCTTCGGCAGTCCTCGCAAGCTGCTCATTGCTCGCGAAGCCCGAAGCGAGGCTCAGCCCGTCGACAGTTACGGAGGTGCGCCTCCCCTCCGAGTGCGGCAGGCTGCTAAGTGAGGAATGCGAGTCACTTGACGATCGCTGGAGAGGCCATTCCTTTTCGGAGCTCGGACCGAGGGATGGCCGAAACCAATCCCCCTCGGTCATATTTATACCCGCCAGGCAGGTATCCCGATCAGCCGCGCCGCAAACGCCAGCTCATGAGAGTTTGCCACGTGTCACTATTCTAATGCGTGAGGAATCCAAAGAGTCGCGCCCTATCCCGAGTAAAATCAATAAGCGCGAGCAGATTGTTCGGAGGTTCCCCAGGCGAACACTTTCCAATCTGTCACCCCTCGCATTAAATACATTCGGCGCTTCCCCGAGCCGCTTAATACCACCCCCTTTTTTCGGAAAACATGGAAGTCCGCCGCTCGGCCGATAACTTGCCCCCTCGGAAAAAGCAGCATCGCCAATAAAAGCGTGACAACACGCCGCCCGTTCCGCTCGGGCGCCCCCTTTATCAAGCGCCACGTGGACCTAACGCTGTGGCCCGCAACGGCGACTGAATCGCTCCCTCCGAGCTACCAATTCTCTGAACCTCGGCAGGGCCGAGCTACCAATTCTTCGAACCTCGGCAGGGCCGAGCTACAAAATTCTCCGAACCTCGGCAAGGCCGAGCTACCAATTCTCCGAACCTCGGCAGGGCCGAGCTACCAATTCTCCGAACCTCGGCAAGGCCGAGCTACAAAATTCTCCGAACCTCGATAGGGCCGAGCTACAAATTCTCCGAACCTCGGCAGGACCGAGCTACAAAATTCTCCGAACCTCGGCAGGGCCGAGCTACCAATTCTTCGAACCTTGGCAGGGCCAAGTAAAATATTTCTCCGAACCTCGGCAGGGCCGAGCTACAAAATTCTCCGAACCTCGGTAGGGCCGAGCTACCAATTCTCCGAACCTCGGCAGGGCCGAGCTACCAATTCTCCGAACCTTGGCAGGGCCAAGGAAAATGTTCTCCGAACCTCGACAGGGCCGAGCTAAAAATTCTTCGAACCTTGGCTGGGCCAAGCAAAATGTTCCCCGAAACTCGACTATCCCGAGTAACTGGTCCCTTGAACCATGACGAGAAGGGGTGCGGATTCCCTGAGCTTCGGCCAAGACCGACCTACGATAAATCAGGCTCTAGGAAAAGCGAAGCGCAAAAACACCAAGTTTTCGACCAGAGTAAGGGGCGTGTTTCCCCGAATGATCTACAATCGCTGAATACGAACCTCGATTAGTTTGGGTGGCGCGGGATCCTCGTCTAAGGACGAACGAACGCTTTCGGCACCCCACGAGCAATAATAATAGCAACCTCGGCACAGAAAAGATGAGGATCGAAAAACAGAACCAAATTCTCTTTATTGCCGATCATGATCAATTACAAATGCCTCACAGGCGTTACAAGAGCATTGAAATGCATAAAATAAAGACAAATTCAAAACCCGAGCAACTGCTCCAAAGCAGACCTGGGCGACTGCGATGTTCCGATGGCCGGATCGACAAATCAGGCAAACCACGAAATCAGTCCGCCGGGGTGGATGAATTAAAAGATCCAAAAGGAGGCATGGCCCGCGGATGCTGATTTTGAGGATCCGGACGATCCGGCCTGCTCCCCTAGGAGGGGGTGCTGGATCGCGGGTCGTCGCCCAGCCAAGGAAACCGGGGACCATTCGACCCCGGTTGCTCCCATATTTTCCCTCCGTGGCAAGGATTCCCCTCAGAGAAGGGACGGGAACCCAAGCCAGCGAAAAAGGGAGAGTCTGTGCGTGCTACGGGGGTGTCGATGCACTTCCTACCGTAAGCCCCCCGTAACGGCCGCAAAGGTCACACGGGAAGAGTTATTTGTGCGCTCCCCGTGTGATCTCTGCGCCCCCCATGTGCGCTCTCCATGTGATCTCCGGGACTCATCCCCTAAGGACGAGCCATCCTCCAGCTGCTCCCCGATCGCCCCAGCTATCCGGCGGCAAGGAGCCTAGGCCTGATCCTCTCATTTGCAACAGCAGAGAAATGAGCATGATGGGAGTTCTAACGAGAAAGAAGCTTTGGGGATAACCAGATGAGACCCCCCTTTTTCCTTTTTATAGGCGGAAATGGACCGGGAAAAGCTACCCAGACTGCGCGTCCCGAGATTTAAACTTCCAAGCAGTACCTCCACGTGGTCTTTCAAGATTGGTGCCCCACTGCGCGCCAAACCCACCGCCTGAACCAGGACATGTACGAAGATCCCTCCTGATCCCGAATCACGGTCATTAAATGCAGGAAATCGTCGCTGACGCTTCGAAAACTGGCGGGCTCAGAAAATTATCCTTCGAGAATAGTACCCTCCAGTGATAGGCGGTTACGTACGCATCACGACAAAGCGACCTGCATGGGAAAAGAGCACCTTCCGGAAAGCTCTGATGCAGCTTTATGCCCCCCACTGTGCCGTATCACCATTTCTAGTAAAGTAAAAACCGAATTGCCTGCGAGACAGCAGGGCGCTGGCAGGATGGCAGGAAGCGCGCCGACCCATTTTGTCTGTCGGCCCCAGCCGACCCACTTTGTCCGTCGGCCCTAGCCGACCCATTTTGTCCGTTGGCCCTAGCCGATCCATTTTGTCCATCGGCCCAAGCCGACCCACTCTGTCTGTCGTCCCCAGCCGACCCATTTTGTCCGTCGGCCCTAGCCGACCCATTTTATCCGTCGGCCCCAGCCGACCCATTTTGTCTATCGACCCCAGCCGACCCATTTTATCCGTCGGCCCCAGCCGACCCATTTTGTCCGTCGGCCCGTCGCCCCAGCCAACCCATTTTGTCCATCGGCCCCTGCCGACCTATTCCGCCTGTCGGCCCTAGCCGACCCACTTTGTTCGTCGGTCTAAACCGACCTATTTTTATCTGTCGGTCGAAACCGACCTACTCTGCCTATCGCCCGAGCCAATACACTTTCCTGGTCTCGAATTAAAGGTGGCCCAAGGGTATCAGCGAGCCATGGGCCGCTCATCATTGAGGCAAGGCTAAGCAACAGCGAAGTCACGCAGGAACAACACTCAGATAAAAACAGGAAATTCCTTTGATACGAAATGTCAAACAAATGTCTAAAAGGGCAAGATACAAGAGCGGCTCCTAAGAGCCAGGAGCCCCACCGGCTTTGGGAATACCCTCAGTCACATCTGCAGGAGCACGGCTAGATTCGCCCTTCTCTGATATTTTTGCCCCCTCTGTGACAGTTTGCGACCGTCCCTCGGAGGCTACGGCTTGCTGGGACCAGGGGCGCCGCCAGCTCGGCGTCAGAAACATTGACATATTCATCTTCGTCTTCTTCTTCAGACTCGCCGTCTTCGGAATCTCCAGCACTCAGGAAGGAAAGGTCCCATTCCGGGTGCTCGTTAAGAATTTGCTATTTGCACTCCTCCTTCCCATGAAGGAAGGCGTCCACGCTGATAGCGTCTTGCCTCCCTCTGAGTATGGCATGCTGCGTCTTGGCCTCCGCTGTCTGCTTCTCAGCCTCGATCACCTGGGCCTTCAGACGACGTTTTGCTCCTCGAGCTCGCTAACCCACACCTCGAGTTCCGAACTCCTACTGCAAGCGGACACGAGCTCACCTTGAAGAGCCCGAACCTCCGACTCCATCTTCGCCATCCGAAAAATCCAAAATCAAATCGGCACTGCGAGAACCCAGTAGTAAAAACAAAAAGGGGAAAAAATAAGAGCGTACCTCCCCCTCTCGCTCGGCCAACCTTTTGGCCATCTCTTCTGCCTCGCTCCTGGCTCTCGACCTGTCAGCCCGTACCAGCTCGACCCTCTCCTGCAGAGCGCTAATCTTCAGCTGTCTGGCCTCGATATCCCTCCGGGCTTGGGATAATTCGTTGCTCACCCGAGCTATGGTTCCCTGGTCCCACTTAGCGCCCTCTTTTAAATGGGCAATCTCGCTATCGCGGTGCTTCAGTCGCTCCTCCATTTCGCCGAGCATCCTTCCCAAACGTCTTCTTTCATCATCGGCCTCTCTTCCTAGCCGGCTCATACTCTCGCGTGTTCCCGCCGCATCGCCGCCACCTCCGCGGAGTGTTTTGACTCAATTCTGGCCAACTCCAAGCACGCATTGTCGTTCTTCGCCAGGAGTTCCTCTAACTCTTCCACCCTGCGCTTATGCTTGGACACCTCGTCCACAGCGGCCTGATGTGCCGCCCTTGCCCCCTTCAAGTTCCTATCCATCGTGTCCATGAGCTCTTCGAACTGGCCCCCGTCGCCAAACTCAAGCGCCAGCAGATCGCCCGGGAAAGCAAAACACTCTGCAAAGGCAAAAATTGAATAAGAGCCCACGGTGGGGTCGATCGAGAAACATCTATCATACAAGAAGAGTAACTCACCCGCGAGGCGTAAGCCCGGGTCATCCTCATCAAGGTTGTGTTGTCAATGTCGGGAAGAAGGTGGATACTTTCTGCCACGCCTTGCTGCCCGAATGCAGCATCGACCAGCCCCAGGTCGGCGAACTTGTCCGCCGAGGGATCCGAACCCGGATATAGGGCCGACCTTATCATGGCAGAGAATGCTTCCTCGATACTAGCGTCCGAGCTGCCGAATGAGCCAACCCCCTCTGAAGGACCAGCCTGGGCGGCCTCCGCCTGAGAGGCCTTCAATTTCCTAGCCTCCTCCGTCAAGGCCCTGGCTTGGGTTCCTTCAGATATTTCAGCCAGCCCAAGCGCCAGCCTCCCCAAAACTTTTCTCGAAGAAGCTCCCAATACGGGCTCCCGCCTTGCTGCGTCCCCTCCTTCGACGCCCCTTCCTTGATGACCACCATTTGTGTCTCCACCGCGGACCCTCCGAGATCCCGGCCTGTTCCACCACTTGCGTCTCCTCCGCAGGCTCCCCCGAAGCCTCAGTCTGACCTGCTCACTGCTACCGTGTTCCCCTGCGGAGAGGCCGAGAGAAAGTTCCCCCTGAACCTCCCTGGCTGCGGCCGCTACTTCTTCCTCTCCTGCAGGAGCCGGCGGCGATCCTACGAGGACGGCAACCTCCTCAGCAACAGTCCCCTCTTCTAAATCCGCCGCCGTTTCCTCTTTCAGGGGGGACGCGGTCGGATGAGCCATCGGAGCCTCATCTGAGCTGTCCGATATCTCCAACACGAGAGGGTCGGAGGCCATAACCGCCCTCCCCGGGCTCTCCTTCGCCCCCGGCGCTTCTGCCATAACTGCCCCGGCATCCGGCGGACTCCTCGCGGAAACATGAGCCCTTTTTGCGGGCCGGCCGCTGTCCGCGCCGCTACCTTCCCCGGGACGCTTCCCTCTCTTCCTCTTGGAGAGGCTCGACAATGCCGACCTTGCGGCTGCCACATCAAAGCATACATACTCAGAATCAAGCACACTAATCGAAAAAGATACACGGCACGAAGGAAACCCACCTTGCGGGTCCGAGGGGCTGAGCCCGGCTGCGAAAAGGGCCCCCTCCGATAGCAGGTCATTAGCCGAAAACACCTGCCCGTTGCGGAGGACGTCCAAGTCCTCCTCTTCCTGCGCCGACAAGGCCGGATGCGTCTCCGCATCCCTTACAACATTCCCCCATCTCCGAGGGAAGTCGGAGCCGATGTTCCCCTCCGCGATGACAAACCGACTCTTCCACCCCTTGATGGAAGAGGGCTTATCCGCGATTACGTTGAAGGATTTCCGGGGCCCGATGTAGGGCCACTCCGATCTTCTCATGGGAATTAGGTGGTAGCAAGCGCGAAAAAGGGGAAGGGTAGCAACGATCCGAATCTGGTGACACATCGAGATGAACCCGATGACATTCCGCCAACTGTTCGGAGCCACCATTGACGGGCTGATGTTATAGTGGGTCATGATCTCCTTCACCAGGGGATGGAGAGGAAAACGAAGACCCGCCTTCAAACTATCTTCATAGATGAAGACCCCGGACTCTAAATCTCGGGTAACCCTATCTTTGGGTTCCGACGCCCGTAAGACGATGTCCAAGGGCAAGCCATACCGTTGGTGAATCCTTCCCAAGTCCTCAGCAACGATCTCGGAGGCCACATCGTCTAGGCTCATCGCCATTGAAAGAGGTACCCAACGAAAACAATGAGCGTCGGAGAAGATGAAAGACCAGAACCCACTTGGAAGCAAAGCGAGAAGACGCCAAGCGCACGCGCACGCATATACATATATATATAACGCCAATGCGGCCGCCGCTTTGCTTCTCTACCAAGGGAGCCTCCCTAAAAAGGCGGGGCGTCTCGTCCCAGGCGTCCGGAATCGCCTCGACAACCACCCGATCGATCGGGATTCGAAGCGTGGCGCAATCCTAACCGCCGCTCACGGAGGAGCCTTAGTCCCGAAGGCTGAGATGACCCTGTCGCATTAATTAAGGCATCATTGCGCAAGCCAGTTAAACCAAGACGTCCCATCCAAGGCGCGCCATTCGAACTCGTACTCCCTACGCCCGAACCTACGCTTCGAACTAGGGAGTGGAGGGCATGTGTTGGGGGGTAAAATCATCATTGCATTAATATCCATGCAAGGCGGCTAAGGCTGACCTCCTCCCTTTGCCTCCTCCGGGCTTCCGTAGCTCGGCTTCCCCCGGGCTTCCGTAGCTCGGCTTCCTCCGGGATTCCGTAGCTTGGCCTCCTCCGGGCTTCCGTAGCTCGGTCCCCTCCGGGCCTCCGTGGCTCGGCCTCCTCCGGGCTTCCGTAGCTCGGCCTCCTCCGGGCTTCCGTGGCTCGGTCCCCTCCGAGCCTCCGTGGCTCGGCCTCCTCCGGGCTTCCGCAGCTCGGCCTCCTCCGGGCTTCCGTAGCTCGGTCCCCTCCGGGCCTCCGTGGCTCGGCCTCCTCCGGGCTTCCGTAGCTCGGTCCCCTCCGGGCCTCCGTGGCTTGGCTTCCTCCGGGCTTCCGTAGCTCGCCCCTTCGAGCGATCCACAACCTAACATCTGCCTCCGCGGAACCTGACGCGGGAGAGCCCGAACCTACCTGAGCGGCATCCTAGACAAGGAATCATATCGGAACGCGGCCTAAAGCCTATCGTAACCACCCCAGGCCTATTCAACCCGATCTCGAGACACCAAGGAGCTCTCCCAGCCGTCGATACCAAAACAAACAGGGTACGGACCCTAACGGCCCTACAACGGCCTGATTCTGTCCGTCTCCGTATCATAACAACCTCCGGACCTTCCAGAAGGCGCTCACGTCCAGGTGGTAGTCTATAAATATCAAATCGCAGATTCCCTCAGGTACGCAACTCTGTACGCACACTTGCGCGCTGACACCCCCCACTCTCACTCTCCTGCTCTCGCCGGTAGCTCGTCGGCGCTCCCGCCCTCTGGAGCCTCCGATTGGCCGCCCCCGGAGAGGTCTTCCGGAGAGATCCACCTCCTCACTGTCTGGTTGATCGCCGATTTCTTCTCTACTGACTTGAGCGTCGGAGGGCCTTACGCGGAGGACCACCCCCAGCGTCCCTCCGCGTGTGGGCTTCTTTTGCAGGTACGCCCCCCTCTTCCCGAAGATCGACCGCGTCCGAGTCGGAGGACGGATTTCAGCAGCAACAAATATAGTAATATATTTTAACATCTAATATCATAAAAAAAAATTTAAATTACGATCATATAAATACATTAAACTAATGATTCAAATATAATACATATAATAATATTTTAAATTTTAAATATAAAAAAAATTTAAAATCTAAAAATCTACTAACACAACTAAAGAATTAAAATAAGAATAATTAAAAAGTGCTAAATTTGGTTCTCAACTTAAAATTCATTTGAGTATCTTGAGTATGCATAGTAGGGTAGGGAGAGAGTTTGAGACGGCATTACCAAATTTGTGACTTTGTCCGTTCAGACTAAGTTGACCAGTTTACGGATGAAAACATACGATTTTATGTTAGAATCTCGGTTGAACTGATCCAATCGGATGATTCAGTCTCGATTGGTAAATGCAAAAATTTTTTTTTTCAAATAAATAAATACGCGCCTGTTCGAGCTCTCCAACGAGACCTCTCTAGACTCCGGATTGGTAAATGCAAGCACGTGATCGGCATTTTTTTTATTTATCTGCAATTCATAAAGTGATACATTATGCCTACTGCCACCAACAAGATCCTGGGTTGATCCAATCATAATTTTTCTGAATCCATGCGGAAGGAAACGAACGAACAACGTCGTCATCCATTAAAAAATAATTAAAATAGCAGCATGCGAAATGCACATGTATGTATGTATGTATGCTGGCAGAAAATGTCCCTCTTTTCTTAAACAGACAACAACAACATCATCAGCCATTAGATCATAATTTCCCCCTGAGAACAAAACAACCCTCCCCATCGCAATCTTCTTCCAGATCATATCACATAGCTACATCAGATGAAACAGAATATGACGCAACTGCAATCCATTTTAAAAGGTAAACAGAAGGCAAAGCAAAACACAAGTTCTCATCTTAGAAAATAAAGCTCCTAAATGCTAGGATGCCTCGTCGTCATCATCCATAAAGTTTGACAACAACTTCATGCTCCACTTAAAATCCATATGTGCACATCCAAAGTCCATACATACATATGATGCATGATACTAGAAAAAGGTTAATAAATATTTCTGCATAACCTAGAGCTCCATTTTGACAATCGCGGTTGACGGCGGCTCCGCCATGGTGGGCAAATACTGGAGCCAATCTTTTGCACATAACAGCGCCTCCACTGTCTCAGGACGCAGCGAACTTTGATACTCGTCGAGCACTCTGCTTCCAGTTCCACTGCCAAATATGGAGGAGCCCGGACTCACCATGGACATTGGAATGGCCAATACATCCCGAGCCATCTTGGACAGTGTCGGATACTTCAGATTGTTGAGCTTCCACCAGTTCAAGATATCAAACTCTTGGATCCTTGGGACGAGAGACTCCTCCAAATACTGATCTAGCTCTGACTTCGTTGGCTGGCTAACAGCCATCTCAGATAAATAGAGATCAAAGTCTAGAAGCCCATCACCATTGGAGACCGGGGTTGCTGGCCGGTTGTTGCCACCACCATCACCATCGCCATCGATGTTGCTAGTGGTGGCGGCACCGGCGGCTTCCCCTTGTTCTTCATAAGCTGGAGTCAATGGAAGTGGTTGGGCAATGTACTCAAGATAGAGCTCGTGAATGACATCGTTCACTAGCTCAACATATCTAGCAGCATCTGCACCATAAATTTTTGAGAAACTGAACTCCACAAGCTTCATCTTGAAACGAGGGTCCATAACCACAGCAATTGCCAAGACGAGGCTGCAGTCTTTCCAATATTTGTCGAACTTCTCGTGCATCTCTTTAGCGATGCTGCTCACCAAAACATCCTCATTCATTTTTGCATTACTCAGCTCTAGCTGGATTTTCCATACCTCATGAAAAAATACATTTGCAGTTGGATCAGCTGTTGCCATAATGACAATTGCAGAGTCATACAGAAGCTTCAGATATGTACAAACAATCTCCACCTTCTTCCAATCCTCAGTTGATGGTGCTTCATTATAGTTATCATCACATGTTTCCAAGACAAAAATGCTTGTTTATATTCCAAGGCAGCCACCAGCATGAGGTAAGTTGTGTTCCACTGTGTGATAACATCAAGAGACAAGGTCTTTGTGCTAGGAATTTCGAGTTGCAAGGAAATCTCAGCAAATTTTTCTTCACGGGCTGCAGAAGCTTTAACAAATTTCACACTTTCACGGATGTTGTATATGATACCATGGATGGAAGCAATCACATCTTGAGCAACCACATTCAAAATATGGGCATAGCAACGGACAACAAACAACTGACCCTTGAGCATAAGCGTGTTCTTGTTAGACTTTAATGTCATGAGATGAGCAATTATTGTCCAAAGTGATGGTGAATAACTTAGACTTCATGTTCCAATCTGAAAGGCTAAACCCGATAGCTTCACTAAGAGCATTTTCTGAATGAGGAGAGGATACCATCATGAAGTTAAGCATTCTTCTGTGCAGTCTCCAGTCACTGTCAATGAATTGCCCTGTGAGGCAAACGTATCCAAGAGTCTGACTTGCTGTCCACAGGCCTATGGTGAGGCTGACCCTTCCAGGCATAGTTCCAAAGACTTGCGTAAGGCTTTGCTTTTCCTTCTGATAAATGGCTAATATTTCTGCTTCAATGGCATTAAAGTCTACCATTTTGAACCGAGGTTGGAGACTTTGAACAAAAGATATGAAAGAAGGATGTTCAACCATGTGAAGAGGATAGTCATGCACAATGATCATCTTTGCAAGATATACACAGCTAACATCCTGGTCAAATGCAGCATTTGCGAAACCAGACATTCTGTACCGTCTTTTGGGAGGTGGTTCAGTGGAAGTCTCATCAGTTTTTGAACCTGAAGTGAGCGCAAGCAGTTTCTTCTCCTGATTTTTGATTTTAGGACATGAGCCTAGAGCAATGTGCCTCTTGAGGTGGCTGGTGCCTGCAATCTTTGAACCACTACTGTAAGCAAAAGTTTGCTTGCACAATTTGCAACAAGCCCGAGTACATCCTCCAGCCACAGCTTCAATGGTGAAGTGTTCCCAGACCAACGACTTCTTTCTACTGCGCTTTGAAGGTTGTGGAGTAGTTGTTTCTGTGGTGACTGGTTCAGTGTCACTAGCCATGCTGAATAAAGAGAAACTGCATGAAACAAGAACACAGACTAACATGATCTCCAGGTCCTTCAATTCCTAAAAAGTGCACATATTTCAATAAAAACCAAACATCACATTAAATGAATTTAATTCAAAAAGCAATACACCTTTGATGGTGCAGATCTTCAGACATAAAATTAACTAGAAATTTTTTTATCACCCCTTTTGCTTTCCATTTTAATTTTTTACAACATAATGAAAAGAAATTACCCTAGTCATCTTAAAGCTGACGGTGTATAATTTATATGTAATGAAAAAGAAAATAAGAAATTCACCATGCCACAAAGAAGATGATGTAATTATGAGAGTAGGGGCCAATACCACCCATACAAAATTGATGTACAAGCATGCAACAGAGACAACCAGTAATTTTCAAAGGCTATGCAGGTGATCAAATTTGGGATGGACGATATCTGTCCCTTAGGGAGAAAAAAAAAAAAAAAAAAAAAATGATTATTTATATTTACAATCTTGATGCCTATCAAGTATCTCTCAAAATCTTGCCATGATACTCATCCAAAGCAAGCCAAATAAAATCACTTCACTTCTGCTATGTTCCAGATTTCTTTCCACAATGGAACCACAAAAGGGACGTAAGATGTGTATACCAAGATGTAGTTGGCTGCATGCAACGTGGATGGGATGCATCATCCTGAATCTTTTACAACAACAAAAATAAATAAGAGCAATTCCCCAGACAACAGAAGCAGCAATGAAATGCTATATAAAAGGTAGGCAAGAGAAGCTAAAAATGACAACCTGACTCACCCAAGAGTAGAAAAGAAAATCCAGGTAAAATGATGAAATGAAGAACACCTGCTACTTAGAAAAAGAATAAACAAATACCAATTAAAAATTGAAATCTTGAACATGAGTTGGTTTAAAAAGAAGGAGAAATACGTGCAGGCATCAATAGAAGAAAGAAACTTGGAGAAAATCATTAGCGGTGTTAAGAACAAACATCCTATTAACAACTAGACACTTGGATGGAGAAGGGTTGAAAGGGGGGGAAAAAAGTCTGAAACAAAAAGCAGCTAAAGTAAAAAGACTCATGATCAAATAATTAGGTGACATGAATGTAAATATTTTCTTGGAGCATCGAGCACCATACTTCAGCATAAAATATCATGTTGAAACACCACTTTCTAGAAAACTGCTTTTAGAGTACAGTTTCCTAAAACTAGAGACTCTTGCAAAAATAAGAACTAGCATAAAAATGTCTAGTAATAACTTTGTCAAATAAACTGAGTTGTAAAAATGCAAAAAATAGCTTTCATCAAAATCCAAGATATTTGTTACTTAATGCAGGACAAAAATGATAATCTTCTACTGCTTTATTATACCAGAAAATGCTCTTCAAAATAAGAAGAAGAAAATTCCAATCTTCTACTGATTTAATAGAAAATGCACTTTCTTTTTTTAAAAAAAAAAAGATGAAGAAAAACTGAGTTGCAAAAAGGCTAAAATAGGTTTCCAACAAAGTCCATGATATATGTTACTTAATGCAGAACAAAAATTCTAATCTTCTACTAACTTACTGATGCAGAAAATACTCTTGTTTTTATTAAAAAAAAAAAAAAGAGAAGGAGAAGGAGAATGATGGTTATTAAATAAAAACCTATTTAAAACTATACTGTCCATAATCCAAGATCAAAATCCTTGTATAATAATGTATCAAAACTTATACCATCCATAGATTCAAACAGTTCATTCAGTAAAATAAAAGACAATAAAAGGCTTAAAGTTACTCTTAAAAGATAAATCAAGGTTAAGCATACTCTATAAAGAGTTGTGATAGGTAAATAAAAATTCAATGAAGCAAAACAAAGAACAAAGATGACCCAGTTTTCGCATGTACAAAAAGGACATAGATGGGGCGGGCGGGGATCATGCATTAAGACTCAAGAAAATCTTCTGACGTCACATTATTGTTTGGGTCATTAAATGACAATGGTTGATATGAATGACATCACTGTTGTGGAGTAAAACCAGGGAGGTTAAGATGATGAAAGAGTGCATTCAAGGAAGCACAGAAGTAGCACCAACTGAGGCCAGAGTGATGGGGATGACCAAAAACAGATGGCATGGTGCAGCATAGTTTTACAGAAGCACCTAAAGAAAGAGGCTCATATTTGCGTTCAACAGCCAAACAAGGAGAAAGAGGCTCATATGAAGGCCAGAAGTTGTGAAAAAGGATGAAAATGCTTGTAGTGACAGCAGATCTAGTCTTGACAGGAATGATTGCAGAAAAGTTGGGAATTTTTGAAAAGAAATAAAGATGGCTAAGGATGCAGCTCCCAAATATCTGATTAAAAAAGGAATTAAATGGACATAGATAGGAATGAAGAGGAGAAAGAACTTTACCCAGTCTTAAATTATGGTTCTTACTAAAATAAGTAACCAGTTAAAATTTCATGATTTTGTCGAACTAATGCTATCTTTGAACACAAGCTAAAAAAGGTTGATACGATATTGATGGAAGGATTTTTTTATTATTAAGTTGAATTCAAATTCTGAATTCTCATGTTCTGATCAATAAGGAATGAAATTAAAAGAGCTTTATTTTGTTTAGAAAAAGGAGCTGTAGCCTATTACACATGCTCAATGCCTATCCTGTAGGCATCAGCCAGGCTCTTATTACAACTGCTATGGGAATGCTTTGGTCAAGAGTTTCCTGCAGTAGCCAGATTGGCCAACATATTTGCCACTTGGTTTACTTCTCTACACGCATGAAAGAACTAAATTACTTCCACCAGTTGATCAGGATCGATATATGTAGAGACATGGATGAGCTCATCTTTATTATGTTGAGAATCCCCAAAGAGATGTGGGAGTCAAGCTAGAGAACCCAGATATATAACCTTATCCATCTCTGTTGACACATCAATAATAGGTAGTGGGGGAAGAGTAAAGCTATCATCGAGAACCTTCCAAAAACAGGAGGCAAGAACCTTGTGATTATGCACTTTATTGTACTTCAACAATTAAACCAAAACATAATATTTAGTGACATTATTTGCATCGATTAAAAAATAAACAACTAACCTCAAAGGCCTGCCAAAAAAAGGTAATTAGTCGATCCTACAAAATGAAGCAACTAATTAAATAAGAAAGCAATCAAGCAAGTGTAAAACGAGCAAAGAGTACTAGAACAAACTAGAACTACCAGATATGTTCTAACATCTCAAAATTTAGATTACAAATAACAGGACATAGAGCATAAACACACACAGAAAAAATCACTTCATTATAATGTACAAAACATCCCATTTCATACATTCTATTATTGTTATAAAGACCAAGGTCATGGGGCTTTTATTTATCTTACATGAAAAAGTAGGACTTCGAGAGTCTACCTTGTGTATTGAAGAATAAGTTATCCGGCACTATAAGCTCTACATAGGCATATGTGATATCAAAACATAGCCAACCAATTTTCCTATAGCCTATAAGATCTAAGCAACTTTAGAGTAACAAACATACCTAAGGACAAGTACAGTCTGTACACTGCTTTTCTTTAATAAAAAAGAATTTTCTTATGCTTTGGTAAATTCTCATAAAACTTAAGCATGAACATCTCAAGGCTTACGCTCATGACTTCCTGAAAGTCCGGATAGTCAGTTTTGCACTAATTGCCTCTTCAAGAATTGCAAGGAGGAACTCAAAATTACAAAAGAAGTTGACACAAATAGATGGAGAGGAATTTGAGAAAGCATATGTATCTTACTTTCCTTTTTCTTCATTCTTTTCTTTCTTTCTTTTTCTTTTTCCTCTCTTTTTAGCTCTAGAATGTTCTAAAGAAGGTTTATATTTGCTTCATTTCTTCAGTCTCCCTGATAAACGCGAATATTAAAGCAACACAAACAGAGCGGTTAATATCAGCTAGAGAGGATGAACTTGTGGAACTGAATAACAGAAAGCTATAAGCTATCAAACCAAACTGATGCACAGATATTGAGCCAACATTTCATACCAAGAGAACAATAAACAGTAATCCAATCAACACAGTTATGAATACATTATAAACAGTAATCTAGTTTCACGACAGAAAATATCAATCTAGGATTGAAACCGATCAAAAAATACCTGTACGATTTCCGTATCAGGGAATTTCTTCTTCCCCAAAGGCGCCGCACCCGAACCAATAAATCTCAACGAGCTAAGATCATATTTCCCCTTCTTCCCGTGCTTCGCCAGCGCAATCATAACCGGCGGCACGCAGAACAGATTTTAAATTACGATCATATAAATACATTAAACTAATGATTCAAATATAATACATATAATAATATTTTAAATTTTAAATATAAAAAAAATTAAAATCTAAAAATCTACTAACACAACTAAAGAATTAAAATAAGAATAATTAAAAAGTGCTAAATTTGGTTCAAAACTTAAAATTCATTTGAGTATCTTGAGTATGCATAGTAGGGTAGGGAGAGAGTTTGAGACGGCATTACCAAATTTGTGACTTTATCCGTTCAGACTGAGTTGATCAATTTACGGATGAAAACATACGATTTTATGTTAGAATCTCGGTTGAACTGATCCAATCGGACGATTCAGTCTTGATTGGTAAATGCAAAAAAAAAAATTTGTTTTCTGGATTTTTATTTATTTACAACTATTTTTTGGATGACAACCACGTTTTATTTATTTTTACAACTATGTTTTTCCAGATGACAACCATATTTGATCAAATACTCTTATAGTCCTGTTGATTTAAACCTTAGGGTCTAACCCTTTATGGACCCGATTTAGCTAACCCAAAGGATTAAATATATTTCATGTTTACATGTCATATATTTCAATCAAGCATCACATGTATTATGTTACTACTCATAATTCCTATATTTAGATCATATCTAAAGAGATTATGAATTAACATTTGACATTCAAATTAGACTCTCATAAATATTTGTATGTTTCATAACATAGACATCATGCCATCATATATCATATCTATGTTTTATACTAAACATGCAAATATCATGTTTTTATACAACATCAATATGTATCAAATATAAAACATATTTTGAGAGTGTGTGTAATCAGTGTTTTGAAGCCAAAGATCAATTTAAATTATCACGGCAATATGTCATAGAATACCTCGTTGAATGGGTAATTTAGGATTTTCAATCCATCTGTGACCGAATAGACCTGTGATTTTTAGCCTTGATTACACAATTAATAGGAGCATTAATTTACATGCAATAAATTAGATCAATACAAAACCATCGCTCTGATACCATTTGAAGGGAGAAACAATCTCCGAGGCATGCATATTTTAAAAAATTGATAACAATTATCATGCGAAATTTAAAGATTACATACTAATCTATCTAACATGCATCAAGATCATATCTTTGCCTTGTATATAGGATCGATTGATCCAAAATATGCATATAAATAAAATATCAAGATCATATCTTGATCTTCAAGAAGAAGTCATACTACTTATCTTGAAGCATGCCTTAAGATCTAGGGATCAAATCACTTACCTTAAGGCAGTAGGTAAATCCTTTTTGCTCTGCAGCCGTTCAATCGTCCGGCCTCTAGTATCGTCCACGCGAAGCCCCGAATGATCGGATTCCCGGGAGTGCTAGCTCGCGGAAAAATACTTTGCTGATCTTGAATCCTTCCACTTGAATCTTCCTCTAAGATCCACCAACTTCCGCTAACACCAGAATCACCAGGATTTTCTATTCTAATTCTTTAGAAAATCAATTCACGACATATCGTGTGTTGTTTTTCTCTTCTGTGTAATCTGGTGAGGGATGTCCTCTATTTATAGTCTCATTTTAGCCAGCCCATTAAATTCTAACATTTAGAATTCCCGTTGGCGAAAACCAAAGAGACGCGAACCGGCGCTTGGTTAATTCTGACGTTCGTAAAAACCAAAGAGTCGAAAGCGCTTGGTTAATTTGACGTTCGGTAAAAACCAAAGAGTCGAAAAATTTCTAACACTTTAGAATTCGAAATTGTTTGAGAATTAAGACATTAAATTCTATATGTGAATTAATCTCTCAGACTTATGCGAGAGGTTTGGGTTTAGTTTTTGGTTTAAGCTAATCTGAATTTATTGGACTGAACCCACATAGATCATGGTCCTAGCCCAAATCAAATTTGGCTAGTCCTGAATCTATTTAAATCCAAATCAAGTCTAATTTCAAATCAATATTTGAAATTGACTAGTCCTTCTAATAGACTTAAACCAAATTGAATCTTATTCACTTGTACTTAACCCAATTGAGATAATTCAATCAATCAAATTGATTAATTAAATCATATACGATTCTCAATCGTTGATCAGCAAATAGATCATCCTAGGAAACTTCTATGCGTGTGACTCTCTAGGTTCGAACCTAAGCCGGTAGCATAGAAACAACTTTCTATACTAATCGATGTGCCCATCTAGCAATGGAACCCGACGTCCGGATAGGTCGAAGAGTTGCCGAGCAAACTCCAAGAACCCTAAGAAACAGTTACCGTATAATTCATCCTCTTGACCACAAATGCTAAGGATGGCTTAAGAGCCTGTCAACTCTAAATAGCAAATCCATAAAGTGATTTCAATTTTAGTGATCATGTGACTTTCACATGAAGTGCCTTGGCCAAGGTCTTGCTAAATTGAAACACAAGCATTTCTCCTTTTAACGGGATAGGTCAAATTCCATCTTGATCCACAACTGACTACCACAAGTACTTGACTGCACCCAGTAACCTTTCGTAGCTGGATTAGAAATCCAGGTGGTCCGGCACCTAAGTACAATGAGTTGCTTGTAAGCCACTGGTTGTGATCTTCAGGTCTGAAGGATACTTATACCTATATCTTCTCGATTAACTCTTGACAGTAGAGTATCCGAAAATGAGTCACGTTCGGTGAAATGTACTCCTACACTTTCACCTGTATGTCATACCAGTGTCTCTACACTCCTTGGTTAAGAGGACAACCAACAAATATGATATACAACGTCCTATAATTGATAGTACTATGGCCCTGTCATAGTATATCATTTGGTCGCGAACTCTTTTAAGGACCTTCAAAGATAAATCCTCCTTTATCGTGAAGGAAGATCCTAAGGGCTTCATTACAATCAGGAGTATTAAGAAGATGTTCTTGTAATGAATAAACTGCCAAATAACTTTTATTAATATATCAATTTATATACAATTTACATTAGCACAATCATCAAATGATTGGCTTTAGGATACAATTCCCAACAGCGGCTATATCATCTAAGGTGATAGTCATCTCGCCTAAGTGAAGATGGAAGTTGTTTGTTTCGGATTGCCATCTCTCTACGAAGCCCGAGATAAGAATCTTATCAGTGAACCGATAAGAGCAGTGCACTAGTTTTACCAGGCCCGACTATTGAACCATTGCTTTGAACCTCCTATTAGATTGCCCTGATGCCTACCACTGTCATTCACCTACCTTGGCAACATGGTTCATGCACTTAAGTGGGGCCGTTCCTGTAATATAAATTATTAATATTGATAATTTATATCACGACATCATAATAATACATTAAAGAAAATATAAAACAATAGCAAACAAACAATACATGTTGCCTCCAGATGGAGGCTGCTATATGTGTCCTGAAACTAATCAAGACAGACTCATCCTTTGGACCTCCTGGATATGGTCCAACCGCTTCATCTTCAACATCCCTAGCTGGCATGTCCTTATCTACTGTCTCAGCTAGGGGCAATGCTACAACAAGAACCTCAGGCTCAGCATGCCTAGCACGACGTCTTCTGGCTGACGCCGTAGGTCTAACTCATGAGGGACCAGCATTCATATCTGAAACATGGCATTAACAAGCATTAACATGCAAGATAAAAATATGAAATCGATTTTTTTTTGATCCCTTGATACTGTTCGGCCTGGTCAGGCCGAACATTCTTCTATGTCCAGCCTGGTCAGGCCGAACAGTCCAATATTCGTTGTACTCACTGCACTCGCCATCGGGGAATGGGGGAGGATGAAGGGTGTGGTGTAGAGAGAAATAGGTCACCGCCGCTCGCCGCCAACCACCGCTGCTCGCTGTCGGTCACCGCTACTGTAGCCGATCGCTACCGGGAAGGAAGGGGAAGGGGAAGGGGAAGGAGATGTTGGGAGATGGGGGTGTGGAGGGAGAAAAGGGGTGTGAAGAGAAATAGGGTGGGGGGGTTTGAGGGTAATTTTGGTATTTTTTATATTTTAGGGGATGTAGAGAGAAATTATATGGGTGTGGAGAGTAATTTAAAAATTTTAAAATTTTAATGTAGAGCGTAATTTTTGTGATGTATATAGCAGCTCCATTGATGCCCCCTCCTTGCTCGGTGGAGAGAACTCGCCCCTCTTTTTAGTTTTATTTATGTTATTTTGGTTATCTCGGCTGCAGGTGTTATGCATGTGATATTATGTTGCTGTTACTCATTCCAAAACATGAAGAATATGTTAGCCAAAGCACAACTAAATCTTGGTTTAATTTATGATAATAATATTATTAAAAATTTTATATCAATAATTTACTTTGGATAATAAATTTTTAAAAATAAAAAAATATCATATTTAACTCATAATAACACAATATGATAATTAATTTATCATATTTTTAGATTTTATTTAAATTTTATAATTTTTTATGTTAAAATATAAATTATTTTAATAAAAATCAAAATTCTTTACAAACTAATTTTATAAATATTATATATTTAAATATTATAAATATTTAATATATTATATATAAATCTATATTAATATATAACATATATAAATATTTAGTAATATATTATATATATTTTAATATGCAAGGTTACAAATATTAATAATTTAAAATTTAATATTTGCATACCATTATATATTAATGATATATATTATTGATAATAATTATGTATTACGATTATCCAGCTAATCAATTATGCTTTTTAGGTTTGATTAAAAGTTAGGCTTAAAATATTTGTAAACAAATCAAGTTTCAAATCATGCTCGATTTGACTACCACTGCCCCTATTTGTAAGTACATTACGCCTTAAGCCAACTGTTTTCATTGGTTTGAGGTGGCTAGCTGTTATCGTATGAACAAGTTGTTAATTGGGCAGTGCTTAATCCATTAAAACACTTCTCCCTCAAAGGCCATGTCCACACACAGGAAAATGGGAGAGAAGCTATAGGTGATGTTGGCATCTCTGTAGCACATCATGCCTTAAGTCTACTGCTTGGATGTGGGTTTGCTGTTCTCTTGTCAACGTCAGGTAAAGTAGCTAAATGCAATGTTTAACCAGTCAAACACGTGCACACCAACATGCAAAAAAATGGGTTTAGAACTTGAATAGAATTATTAGCTAATCCTGTGCCTCATGTTGCATATTAGGACAACAATCCTATCACCATAAATTTATCAAGAAAGAATCTCATCATCTACCAATGCCTTAGCAAAACTAAGTTATTAAAATTTGTAAGACGTGAATCTCACCGTCTACCAATGCCTTAGCAAATTCAAGTTATTTAAAATTTTCAACCACGTGCCATAGATTCAAAGTAGCAATTCAGAATATGTCAACGACTAAAACCATGGCTTAGGAGTCATAGAAATCGATGTACTAAACAATGAAACACCAGTCCTAAATCTGAGCATTGTAAGTCCCCAATTGATCCCATATAGGTTTTGACATGACTTCAGGTTTTACTCTAGCTAGCACACACGAGTCATGCCAGTGCCCATTACCATCTAAATACCGTCCAACGTGCATAGTGCGACGCTTAAAAACCTGCTGCACACCAACCATGACAGAAACAAAAATAGAGCACCATTTAAAAAATCGATTGCTATATTTTATACCATATCTTTGCCCAAGATTTTTCTTTTTTCTTTTCTTTTCTTCTTTTTCTTCTTATGTTGAGGGATACAATGCGACCTTAGCCACTAAAGTATTGACTCTTGTGTACATTATTTATATAACCATCATGTCATAATTCTTGCATGCTTTCAGGCTCTAAAATTGCTCAGGTATTGACCATACAAGTGACCTAGCAACCGGACCGCTAATCGTAACACAACCTATTCCCTGTACCAACATAATATCCACCTTCGTCCATCCAGGACTTCACTCCTAGCAAGGTAGGCATCTCAGCCATGTATAATCCCTGAAACGTAACATCAATCATTTGATCGACGGGCTTTCTCCTCTCCCTTCCAGAGCTTCACATAGCTCCCATCATTGTTGCAAGGGGTACAGGGCAAAAGGAAATTGAATCAGCAGCCACAGACACAAGCATGCCCAGAATTTGACAAATCAACAGCCTACAAGATGATGGAACTGATGCAGCTCCATCCAAATACCTCCGAGCTTTCAGTCTTCTTAATAAGATTGCTGGAATGCTTCAGCTCACCACTGATAGAACAAGGCAAGCTGGGTCCTCCATGAATTTGACTTCTATCAAACTTGATGTCTTGCAGACGAGCCAGAACCTGTTTGATCATGGAATCCTATTAAGGTACATGGCACCCAAGGGGTCCTCCATGCATTACAAGATGCAGGGTGGTGCCTAACAAAAACAGAAAGGAATACAAGGTTCCAACCACTATCCAACATGTTCAAAGTTACATATCCAGAATACATGTATAAGTTAAAGACATAATCAAGGACAGCATCTGGAGGGTTGGGAGAGGGGGATCAAGAATTATAGAAAACATCCAAGCTGCAACATAAAAGCCCAACCTTCCCATCTGCTCCATGGAGGATTATTGGCAAATGGGCCCTGAAAGGGGGGCACGTTAATGGATGCCAATTGGTCACTACATATCTGTTTGCAAGGGAAAAAATTTTTATGTTTGAATTAGTCAACTGCCAGTCCACCTTCGTTTCCGAGCTGGTCGCTCAGGCTTAACCTCTGTATCAGCAGCAGCTTCATTCTGGGTTAGCCGCATTTCATTCTCCAACTTTTTGCTTCCTGCCGTCTCCTTCTCCCCAGGCATGGGAAGTTTGAAGCGCTCACTCCGCCTTTTTAGCTTAGCCACTGTGTCTAGGTGACGGTCATCTGCCATCTTATCCACAGTTTGTCCTGCATCAGCACTCTTAGGATCTAACTCGCCAACATGTGCATTGCCTTCAGTTTTTGCTAACTCATCCGACTCCATCATATCAGCATTGGTGCCATCAACTTCCTTGACATTCACAGAAGACGACAGTCTCTGCACATTCTCAATAGCACTGTCATCTCTCTCTTTGTGACTAGTCCAGCGCTCCAGTTTGGATCGTCCTCGTCTAGAACCCTGCTGATTCTCATCATCTGAGGCAAGATCTTCTTCCCCTTGTTTTGTCAAAGAATCATGCAGCTGGTGAACCTTTGGCTGTTCTTGATTTTTGTGATGTCCCTTGTTACTGCTTTCTTGCTCATTTGTACCTTTCAAGCTAACCTGAACAAGGAAAATTATTCACAAGTATACATCAAATTAGGGGAGTTTCATTGAGTGAAACCAGTTGGTCCAGATGAATTTATTTTAATAAAATTAATTTCTCATATTGTGCCATGTTTATTGCTAATTTTATAATAAACCCCTAATATCAATGAAAAAAAAAAGGAATTCTAGCAGGCAAATACTACAGACATTGTCACATGAAATGCGGCTTCGATGCTTCAATGATCCCAATTAAAATTGCATAGCTTCACAGTTTGTTTCCCCAGTGAACTTTAGCAAGGCAAATACATACATACATGAGAGTAAAATCCTAAAAGAGCAAAACACCAAACACCAGGCAGATGTTAATTGACAAATTGTCAGCTATAGAATATGCAAAAAAGAAAGATGATCCAAAAAGACAACAGAACTGATACCTGAAGTAGCAATATAAGTCTCAAGAACTAGATAACATCCAGAGCAACGTTGGTGAGGACTAAAGTTGTTATCCAAAGATAACTGTCATAACCACAAAGAGCAAATCCATCGTAACTTTTTTCTAGCCCAAACTGGACGTCTACATAAAAAGGATTCAAGAATAAGTACAGATGCAGTAATTTATTTTTTTCTAATTTGCTAGCTTTTCCTTTTTGAGTGCATGAAAGACTATCTCAAACCCATCCACCCAAACCACACTTTCTCAAAGTTGATCTATTTGATCATAAAGTAATTTTCAGTCATCACAGCTGAATCTAATCCAACCATCTGTATCATTTTTTAGGTAAGAAGTTTTGATTTTGGAAGATTCTAGATGTCAAAACCCCTTCCCACAATACCCTTAGTGGGAATGTAATTCACAAATCCTTTAAGGGATGTTCTGCAACCTCTCTTCTTTCCTTCCTATTATATGGTGGAATGGGATTGGCTCCTCTCTACAATGCTAACCGCTTAGAACTGATCTTCTCTCCACCATTTTTTTTTTTTGTGCAAGTTAATTACATCAACCAGGTCCTTAGAAATATTTCCAACGGGCTCACCAGATATCATGCAATTAAGCATGTTTGCTCAGAAAAAAATTCCAGCAGACCCTAGAATGCCATGTGCTAAAATGGACATATTAAGAGGATATCCAGAAAACAAAGAATATTTCCCTTGAAATTATACCAAACCCTCCTATTACATAAATTGTAAGATGATAAACAAAAAATGCAATAATTTTCCTTCCAAAATCACATTGATTTCCTGTTTCTAATCAATTCGCCGCACAGTCAATATCAAATTCTCATTTAATATTCCTATATAAACTTAGAGTTGCATAATATAAATTAACAAGCAAGAGTAATATTTAGTAATTCACAGACCTATGTAAATAAATAATTCTCAATGAAACTGCAACCATCCATCAAATATTTTCTTAGTTTCATTTGTTTATTTGAGGGTTCAAATCATGATATTGGACACCATATCAGCATCCTATTAGTACAATATCAGTGCATCTAATATGGATCAACTGGTGTACTGAGACTCGAAATGCGCTCGTACCAGTATGGTACAATATACCTAGTATTTGGTGATACATACTGGTACAACAAATCTTGATGCATTTAAAATTCTTTTTCTCATTAGCATTTTTAATTGTTTATTACTTGATAGTTTATTTTATGTTGTTGTGTTAAAAATGTCTTCTGATCCACGATAGGGATTACAGAATTCAGATCAAAATGACCTTCAGTGATCCAAATTCGATCTGGATTACATTTTATGTCTGATCGATTAGAATGCGCTTCTTTTAGGATCCATTGATTTCTTTGACCATAGGTTTCGAAATATAAAGTTAGAAGTCTCCTCAGAGTTTTCATTCCTCTTTTATGCATGAATTATAACCTAAATTAAAATTTTATATTACCTCTACCACTTTTAAATTTTTGATACTTTATCTTCCATAATCTTCAAACGCAAAAGAGAGTTAAATTCATGCATTTAGAAGCATAAAAAGCTTCTCAGTTATATTCAAAAGTGGGACCCTAGTGGTCTGTAAAGGTGAGAAAATTCATTGGCAAACATTGAATTGGGTTAAACACTAGAACTAGCAGCCAAGGAAGAAAAAACTGTAGCAATTCGGTAACTAATTCTCATAATCAAAATGTTGTGTATCATCTTTATTACTCTACATCCCTATGTCTACATACATTTTAAGCCTAGATATTATATGACCTTATATGGTGGCATAAACCTAAACCACATTATAAATAGTAGTATATCTTTTTGGACAAGATAAAAATATGACGTTATGGTTGTTAGAAGGTGAGCTCATGTTTCTCTAAGATTGTCTCTTACTCATTAGTTGTCTAAATTACTCACTAGTCCTGCTTGTTACTCAACAAGTTCCTTCACCCTTTACTCTGATGTTCAGAAGAAATCAGAAATAACCGTATGATCTAAATGCAAACCACAACTCAATTTTTGACATGGTTCATTAATGAATTCTTTTTCAATTTTTCTATCATATATTTCGTATTTAAATTCATATTTGTAGTCTACTTTATTATTTTTATGATTTGTAATCTAACTTTATGTCTTCTTGATTCCTTTTTGAGTTTTTGGCTCTACATACTTCCATATTAACTTTCATGTTTTTGTTTTATTTTTCAGTATATTATGTTTTATTATGTTTTGATAATATTGTTATCTTTTATACCTAGATCTGTTAGTAAAATTTTCAAAATTATTCTTTTTATCTTATTTTGGTCTATAGTTTTGTCTGTTGCTTTTTCAAATGTAATGTAGTTTTGATTTTATTTTATTTTGTTCCATTCCCTGCTTATATATAAACTACTACCTATATAGCCATCATATCTAAATTTAAAATAGTAAATGTACTTGTATTGCTCATGTACTTTACTTATTTATACACAAATGAATGGTTTTATATCTTTGAAAAATAACTTAACAATCAACTTATTAATAGATAAAGTAACGGTGGCATCCATTAAAAGCTTTTTTTCCCCCAAATGTACATGATGTTAGGATTATATCAAATGGAACTGGAACAAATCTTAGCACCACTTCTCTTTTAAATTTTTATTCTAAATGTATATTCATGCATGCAGGTTCCTATATATGCTGCTGTGAGATACTAAAACCATTGACAAATTTAGTGAATTATGCAGCTTTTTAAGGTTGTCATCAATTTAATACACAACCTTATTGCTTCCACTTAGTTTTTGTGCCAAACTCCATAGATAAAATATACATTTTATAGGAGAAGACAAGCTCTACTTGCCGATAAACTTTGTTCCGTAAAAGGAAAAACAAAACAAAACAAAAAATTGTGCTACCTGACAAAATGAAAAACCTCAGCATATACTTTACAAGCTGTTCAGTAAGCGGTTGGTCATCTCTCTTAAAACTTACTGTTTCATGACAATGGGCAATCTGAGACAATTTACTTACAAAATCAATAAGGAGGTTAATTTAGTCTCAGTGAAGTTATAATATAGTGCCATGTCACTAAATCATACCTTGTCATTCCGGTGGATATTGGGATCCTCATGCTTTCTCTTGCCAAACACCTGATTATTTTGCTCATTAGCTTCACTATCTTTAATTTTCTTGTATTTTCCCTGTGTCTCTCTCTATACATCTGCTGGCTATCAGAAACACTTGAAGGATGGTCATTATTAATGCTCAACCTTTCATGCCTTGAGCTTCTCTCATCATTATTGTGTTGTTTCTCACGTGCATGAACATCACCACGTCCCTTATGTGAAACATTCTCCTCCCCAGTGATGTCTCCTCTCTTAAACTGTTCATTTTGACGTCTTCTATCTTTATCCTGATAATCCTTATCAGAACCAACAGGTTTTAATTCATCCTTATTTCTACCACTCCCACCCAAACTCTTATCTTCTGTAGCTCGGCTACTTCTTGCCACTCCCCGTCCTCCTTCTCTATCCCGATGTGCTGGTGTATTTTCATGAGGTTGTCTGAGCCGTTGCCTGTCCTCTCTCTCCCTATGACGCCAACTATCATCCTTGTGTTTGGCAGAGTGATGATCGTCAGTCTTATCCCTCAGTCGAATGCTGTCCTCTCTCCTCCTCTGATCTATGCCATCATCCCTCTCTCTTTTCCTTCGGTTGGAATCTTCCCTAACCCTGTAACCATGTAAGACATCTTCCTTGTCAGCTTTTCCCCTCCTTGAAACTTCTTCATCCTTCTTCTTTTTGATGTGAGAGTCCTCTAAATTTTCACGACGATTCATCAGGATATCATCCCTCTCTCTCTGTCTTGAGGCCACATCTCTATTGCGGCTTCTCCAATCACCATCATCCACCCGTTTTTTCAAATGAAGCTCCTCATCTCTGTCGTTCCTGTCACTTACCCTTAACTTACTCCTGTGCCTTGATCCTGTTTCCTCACTGCGCTCCCTCCTTATGTCTTCATCCTTGATCCTTCTACTGTGAATTTCTTCTCTCCTTTGCCAAACACCAACAGAACTTGACTCCTTTGGCCTCTCAAAACTTCTACCTCGAATAGGGTGTGCAGAAATGGGATCCCAATCTCTATGTCCAGAAGAGTAATAAATATCTTCCCTTCCTTTGGAAGCTATACGGTTTCTGTCTGTCTCTTGCCTAGCATCACGACCATAATCATCCTTCCGCCGAAGAACATGTTCCTCTCCTTCATGGTGCCTTCTCATATCACCCATCCGCCTGATTTCATCACCATTTTCACGCCGTTTCTGATGATCTTTACTGCTCCCAGATTTTGCTCTACTGTTGTCACTATGCGAGGTCCTCAATTCATCTTCATCACCAGTATCATTGACAGCAGGTTGCTCTACTTGTGAACTTAGCTTTTGTCTCTTGCCAGGATAACCTAAGTTATCATCACCAACAGTCTCACTTGAAATATGAAAATCTGAAGTGATGTCCTCCCCTTCTACTTCAATGCTATCGCCCAGTGCAAGCTTCTCATCACATTCATCGTTTTGTCCAATGCTTAGCTCCCTTGCAGTTTCAACTGCAACAGCAGGTGATACTTCAGAATTCTGGTTAACTTCAGTACCATCAATCAGTTCTTTCTGGAGATCACCATGCTTGTTTGAATGGGCACTTTGGCTAGGAATAACATCATTTGAGTGCTCATCACCACTTGCACTGGATTGTTTACCACGTGACTTTCCTTGTGGCAACCTGAAGATGCACGTAAACATTGTTTTTAGTAATTTATTTTAGGATATCACTATATTTCATGAGAACACTTGAGACTGAAGCAAAACTTATCAAGATATTCTACATACATAGAAAATGTTAGAGGATCAGAAAAATTTTCAAGCAGATAGGCATCACAAGTCACTAGATATAAATTGGAGACTTTAGCCACTAACACAAGAAGACTGAAACACAACCATATTCATGGGACTTCTACCATGAAATCATGCATAGATTATCCAGATTTGAAATCTTAAAGTAAAAAATATATGCTCTTATAAAATTTCATTTATCCACTAACACCCTGAGCATAAAATTTGGCACAAGAAATCCGGATGTGAAAAATTAATGGCAATCCACCACATAAATGTGCAAGAGAACATGAGGCCGTGATTTCAATGCACATTGGTGGGGGTAGGGGACTGATTTATACATTTCTAAAACTAGACTACATCAACAATGACTGGCATGAATCCATAAATGTCCAAGAGAATATGATCCCTATAAAATTACATAACCTGGGGCAAACAGAACGTGCATGTCAGATCCAAGAAACAAAATTATTTGATCAAAGTAATCGATATATGAACTTTTCATCCTTTTTAAGGTAGGTTGTTGGTAAATATTATGCATTAGACAGTTGCTTTTCATGTCTTTAACTGGATGATAAGATTTAATGAGAATTATCACCAACAGTATCCAAAAGAGAGCAAGGAAAAATATGATCTAGTCATATTGGATTGCTGAAACTATATGGAACGATATCACTAGAAGCTAGTTTGTTAGAACAAAGTGCTTGCAAAGTGGAAAGAGATCAAGTTCTTTGTCAGAAATTATATTGGAACATTGGCATTAGCTGCTTCATTATTCACTGATTGATGATATTATAGGTTTGCTTGTTGCAGGCAGTAACTGTTGATTTTTGTTCATGTCTGATACTATAGAATTATAACAGCCCATGGCTAAGGAATTGCGCCAACCACAGCTACTTGCATCATTTAGACCAGCTCTAAGCTGTATGGACAGGTGACAATGCATTGAATGGTCTACAAAGATACATCTAACAGGCAGCCCAGCAACAAGATTTATCAGTTCACTAGAAATAAAGGTCAAGGGAAGATATGAGCTCCAATAAGTGCATCAAAAACGTTACACCAGCAGACCAACCTGGCCAGCACAAGTGGAAAAAATTGTTCTTAAACATGTTAGGTGCCAATAAAACCACTTGAATTAGAAGTATTAGATTATAAGTTTATCCTCTGGACTTTCCAATGCATAGAGAAAGAAGGCATTTACCATTTTGCATAAGTTCCATAAAACATAAAACTTTAACAGACTCAGCTATCCTCCTGACCAGAGTTATCCTTAATCTCACTTTCCAGAATTTACAAAACCGAAGTATGTCTATCTAATTTTAGTGTATACAGCTATATGCAACATCAACTTTCTTTGGCAAGACTAATCAGAGTGCTATGTGCATATGTCTCAAATCTCAAGAAAGCTAGTGGAAAAGGCCATGACATGGCCTAGGGGACCTTTAATATTTTGGTGGCTTTCCATAAGCCTGCATCATGATAGCACATAGGTCGCACTAGTCTAGCGTTTGGTATAACTAAGATTACCTCAAGCGAATATCCACCGGCAAAGTTGCCTATGGCATGAGAATTTAGAGGCATCTATAAATATTTCAGGAGATCAAATAAGCCTAGATGAGAAAAACTTAGATAGTATGACCTGCCTTATAGCATAAACTTCCAATAAAGAAGTTATGAACAAATGGAACAAAAGAAAATCTACGATAACTTGAAAGTTGGCAGCAGCCCTCCCATAACCATAATGAATAAAGGATGTACACAGAAATGACTACCTCTACTGCTCTCTCATTCGGGAGACACAAACTCATTCCACTAACACAATATTACAACCATTATTATATTCTCAGCTATGTATGAAAATGAAGCAAGGCTTAGATTAAACAAAATTTATTTATCCATTCATTAGTTTTTCATGTTTCCTCAAATTCACATAGCATTAATATTTAAAAAAAAAAAAGTCATTTAAGAGAACTTGCCCACAATGTAAAATTACCTTCCACCATGACGCCCCCCAAAAGATCCACCAGAATGCACAGGACTCCTTGATTTTGAATTGGAACAGTAATGACCATGCACCTCCGAAGGGAAGGGTGAGATGCCATCTTCTTCAGGAGCAAAGGGGCCTCTTCTAGCCAAGTCCCTCTTCCTACCACCTGAAGTATGTGTAAAGCGATTGTCATATTCTGATGCAACATGTCTTTCATTTTCAAGTTCATGGATGCCTTTATAATGTTCCCCTTGGAGATCCTTCTCAGGCTGTTCTAATCCACCATCAGACATTGTTGGATCATCTATAGAGTCCTGCAGTACAATCTGAAAATCAAAGCATGTCTGTTAGCAGCAATAACAATAATCCAGAGGTACTGTAAATGAGCCTAGAGATCAGCAAACAAAACTGACATGCAAAAAAAGGTACTCTAACCAAATACAAAAAGATGAACTTTACCTCTATAATTGCATCTGAATCACGAATCCGTGGTGGCCTTGTATCAATAGAAGGAAGGCGTTCTCCATAACCACTTTCAACCTGTATAGCTCTCCCAGTTGGCTGGAAAACCAAATAAACAATGCATGCTCAGAAGTCGGTACAAGATACTGAAAATAAGGATGCAGAATTTAATGGCAATGGAGAAAAAGGAAGACATGATAACAAAAATTAAGAGAATCATCCAAAGACCATGAAGCATGATATTTTCATGAGTAGCAGAAGACATATGGAGAATTTTAAGTTATAACCAAGCAATATCACATAGAATTGGATCATACTAATGGTGCCCGTATGTTTGCAGCTCCTCTTCCTTGGCTATTAAAATCAGTTTGCCCATTGTCTGCTCGTCCACGATGCCCAATATCAGCAGATATATTGTGATGGCCTGCTGCAGCTGCAAGTTCAGGAGGTAAATCTGGATCATACTCCTGCAACCAAACCAACATATTATATAAGAAAAAGCCAAAAGAGAGAAATCAGTTGAGCATTTATAGCAGTCCAAAATGGAAATTACCTGCTCTGATCGCCCACTCTCATAAACACGGATTTTGCTTTGCATGGTAGCTTCCAAACGAAGTTGGTCCTGCATGATCAAAAAGCAAGCCCTCAATTGATAACAATAAAACTATGTTGTTACATAGTATATGTGGTATAACAAGACCGTCACTTGCCAGCTGCCTGCAGTAATCCTTCCACTTGTCCTCATCAAGTCCAAAATTGAAAAAATCTGAAATATCAACTCCAGGATGTCTCCATGGTTTCTCCTCAAAACTTTCAATGTCAATATCAAAAATTGTCCTAAAAATATAAAGAATTGAAAAAGGAAAATAGTCAGATATTGAGAGTCCAAAAAAGTGGTTTAAGCTATAAAACTCATTTTGACCAGGAGGTGGACAGCTGTAATCCTGCAGAAACAAGCATGTTTAAACGAGCATGCAACTGTCGGTTCATAGCTAGGCAAGCAACATTACTACAAATTTTATGTGGTATCTTGCCACCAAGCAACAATTAGCAGAAACACACAAATCAGCTGAGAGAAGGCTTAAGAGCTAAAATTAATAAATATTTTATTTTGTGAAGGCATCATCCCAAACACATCAAGGTAAGGCCTCTGGAGAGAAAGTGCATCTAAAGTTACCTAAAAGAATATCTTGCATTCAACAATAACCAATAAAGCATTTTAAACTCAAAAATAAGTGTTAGCATGTACATGTGATATCAGAGTTCAAATGCCACACAGTTAGAAACAATAGCAGCAGAGATTCTCTAGTAAAGTAACCTGGAATCAGACAGAAGTAAGCCCATATGTGCACTTTTATCAATATATTCTCTCATCTTTTCTCTATCCTCATTCTCTTTTTCATGTTTTGCTTCCTTAAATGAGTATTATATCACTGTGTGATATTTTGATTGTCCAGCCTCATTTCACTCAATATCTTTTTTCCTAAATTTACTTGAGACAGGCTAGAGAATTTCATCTGACAGTCCATATATAGAGTTTAACTTATTTTTTGATCCATGGTGCAGTCATATGCCTCATCAAAACCAATCATTTAGAAACAAAAATGTTCTTGGTGATGGAATGTTCTTTGATAAGGAATAATTGTAGCAAGTGATGCATGGGATCTGACTCAACAACAGCAAGTAAGCCTGAGTTGGCATCCCCCATAACTATCAACTACCAGACATTTGACTAAGCCAGAATGCTAGAAAGTCCAACTTATTTAAAGCTAATGACCAATAATCTATCTATATACCTACTGGACCATGGGGATATCCTTTCTCATCTGTTTGGTATCAGCTGAGTTCCCTACACAAGAATTTCCTCAAAACAAGTTCTGCCATTCTGGTTCTGCTTGTGTAAACATACATGTTCAAATACATACACATACATAGATGCATATATAAATACATGTAAGTATATACATACTCGTATATATGTGTATGCATATGTATGTACATATATACATGTACATGTGTGTGGGCACGCGCGCGAGTCGATACAATAAACAGGAAACAAAGAGCTGCCCTCGCCCTCTAACTAGTTTGGCCAGAAACAAAATTATTAGAAAAATCAAACCATGGTGCATGCTCATAAAATTATATAAAGTATACATATAAACTAACATCTTCAACTATCATGCACATAACCAAGCTTACTTGTGTGCAGGAAGGGTGAAATCTAATCCACTGCCAATAGCACGGACTGATGAGCCGTTGGACCAAGACGGTGCTCCAAATGAATGGAAGTTTTTCGGGGCATTTGGAATGCCCCTGCCACCACCAGGTCTCCAATCACCCCTCCCTCGACCAGCCATGGGTCCCAAGGGAAGAGGAGGACGGACCTGCCCAGGACCTACAGCACCACCAGAAGGTCCTCCAGACACAGGTGCAGCACCAGGTCTTATATACTGCAAAAGGGGGGAAAATGCAAAAATAAGCCAATAAAGATACAAGAATACCATAAACATCAAATTATATTAAATTGACAATCAATTGCTGCTAAAAATTTATTTAAGGAAAACAGTAGAAATATTAAGATAGAAGTGGCAAAACCTTAATGCACCATTTTGATATGAATCGAATTTGTGGCAATTATTTAATCATCTTAATAAATATAACAATTTCAATTTTCAATCAAAGGAAGGTGAAGAAACCAATTGAAGTTCTCCAGTGTACAATGTCAATAATTGCCATACTTTTTTTCCTCTCCCAAAATGCGAACTCTCAGATAGCTACTCCACCTGCCTCTATTGTTCTTGTGATTTCTCAAATTCATTTAATGGTTAATGGTTGAGGCAGATAAATGCACATTATTTCTCTGAGATGCATACCTTTAATTGCCTCTCTAAACATTGACAAAAGATGAGAGAACAGATGGTGTCCATCTACTATATAAGGAGCTTTTCTACCAAAACTCCAAGTGTACCATTAGCCCTGCACCCACAGGGAAAGCACAGAGAGAGAGAAAGGAGTCTATAGTGCATCTACTCCTAATCATCCACATGCTAACTCAAAGCATCTCATGCATATCTAAGGGAATGTGGAGCCAAAGCTCCTGGAGACAGTTAAATGCTTCAAGCTACCCTTGTGTTTTAGTAAAAGAGAAGTAGGTTAGAAGACACCAGCATCGCATAAACCAGAGGTTGTCCATATAGCAACTTGAAGAATTTCTTTTTTTGACAAAAATAGATGACAGGAAAGATGACTACAAATGGATGAATATACAAAAAAAGAAAGTACATACAACGTGGATACATAAAGAAACTCCTAATTCTTTGCATGGATTCCAATTGTCTAGGTATTTCAAAATGTTCAAACTGCAAGACTCAAGAACTCGCAATATAGGTCTAATTCTACAAAATCTATATCAATACAAAAATGACAATAAGTTATAAAAATGCAACGAGTACTAGATTACGGACTGATTAATAACATTAAGATTCATCTTCTTGGTCCGGTACTATTGCATCAGTACAACATCGGTGCGACCCGTATGCAGATGAATTCAGCATAGAGACTTGGTACACACACTGTACCATATCTCACTTCAGTATTGGTACAGTATGGCATGCCAATACAGGGCAGTACTTACCAATAAGATATATCATTAATAACATCAACTGCCCGAAAATTAAAGTTCATGTCATATTCTATCAAAAAGAAAGAAAAAGGTAAAGCATTAAAAACAATAACAGGGTAGTATGCACCGATATGATATATCATGAATAACATCAACTGCCTGAAAATTAAAGTTTATGTCATATTACATCAAAAAGGAAGAAAAAGGTAAAGTGCCGCCAAAATTATCCTAACAATTTAAGCTAGTACATTTAGCAATTAAAATAGCTAAAAGTGTCTTGTGAATATGTTAACGTATTATGCATTTGTAGTAGTTGATTAAAGTAGCACCACCCCCACCAAAGTATCCCATGTCAAAACTTACCAGATCCCAAGGGTACACTCTTCTAATTGATGAAGAGTGGAACATTCCATTTTCTAAGATTCAAGAAGTGTTGTGGCATGGTGTGTAGTGCTTAAATGTTTCTTTTCTTTTCTTGATGATGTAGAGTTGCACTGTTTTAAATTGTTAGCACTCCAAAACTCCCAAAAACAGAGGTGTCCAAGTAAAACTAATAATTTACACACCATATTCAATGTACTACAATGTTCCACGTGCTCATTAACAAATAAGCCAGTAAATCATGCAGCACCTAGCACCGTTCATTGACTTTAGTAGGATCCAAGGCATTGAGGACTCTGATTGAATTCGACAAAACAATGACCATAGAGGAATTAATAGAACTTTAACAATTGCCTCCAAAAAGTAAATCGCAATGCAAGCCATTTGCTCTCCAACCCATCATCTTTGATTAGTGATTTCTTTTTGGGTTCTATATCGGCACATTAACAACTATTACGACCTGCTACTACGGCCTGGCCACAATAATTGCTTATTGAAACCATGACATTCAATATCATATCTAATTTGCACCTTTGACTTGGAATAGGCATTTATATTATCGGGCAAAGAATATAAAGTTTCCCTGGTTTAAGCATCTCAGCTCTTGGTTCAGGAACATGAGCTCAGAGTTCGTTATTAACTGCCTGGAAACTGTCATGTGAGACAATATGATATTGTTGCACGATTTACCAGCATGTCTTGAACCCCTTTTCTTGGACAACTAATTCATCATTTTTTGCTTCCTTTCGGTCTGCCTATAATGAATGATCTGATAAATCATCTGTGAGACACTTATAACAGCAACTTCCAGTGCATTGCCAACTAAATATGCACTACAAACATGGTAATCAGAGCATCAAAATCCTTACAAGGAAAAACAAACTTTACATTACATACGCAGAGCAAATAAACCAATTCATCTGCACATAATCAAGTTCCAGAATACAGTAATGAAAACGACATTTACAATGCCCCGACAAACTCATCGAAAAGAACTGACCTTGTACGTTGAATGATGCTGAGCGTGAAGCCCGTGATTACTGTAACCAATCCTGGCAGTCGGAGCAGTCCCAGCAGGCGCGTTACCTTTTGCCGCATCCGCTATCTCCTTCCTTTCTCCGTCCCCGGCAGGTTGGATAGCCTCCTCGCCGCCCCAGTCTTGCTCCTCCATGGCCGGGAGGTGGTGATGCTGATCTTCATCGGTGACGATGACCAAATCCTCCTCCCCATCTTCATCATCATCCTCCTCGTCTCCCACTCGTTCATTCCTCTCGCCACGGAGAGGCCCATGGTTGTCGTTCAGGACGATCTGCAGATCATCATCGCTGTCGCTGTCCCAATCTTCGCTTCCCGATGGCTTCACGTTGCCGCCGTTCACATCCAGAAAAGGTCTCGGAGGGACCGGACCAGCTGAGAGTCCGGGAATAACCGGAACCTGATCCAGATCGCCGATCCCCATACTCTCTCTAGGCCCCCCTCCAAGGAACGGATCGCCGGCATCCTCCTCGCCGATCTCAGCATCATTTTTGGGGATTTCAGAAACCCTAGCCTCGTCCTTGTGATCCTCCTCCAAAACCCTAGGCTTGCCCTGGTCGGGGACGTACCCAGCGGCGGCCTCCGGCGGCGCCGCCTCGTCCTCGTCGTCCCAATTCGCCGGCGGCTCCACGGCAGGGGGCGCACGGCCGAGAAGCCAATCGTCATCGCCGTCCTCGTCGGTGGCGGGAGCTAGGGTTTGAGAGGGGATAGAGGGGGCCTCGGCGGTGGCTTTGGGGCGGGAGGTGCCGATGGAGATCGGGTCGTCGTTGTCGTTGTCGTCGTCGTCGTCATCGCTGGGGGGGACGGGCACGGGGACAGGTTTGGAGGCGGCGGCGGAGGTGAGGGAGGGTCGCGGCGGCGCAGGGGCGGCGGGGCCGGTGGAAGGGAAGCGGAGGACGTCGGTATATAGATCGCCGAATTCGTCGTCGTCGTCGTCCATCTCGAGGGTTTTTGGTGTATGGGGCGCTGAGATAAAAGGGGAAGACGGTCTCGAGGCGGCGTGATGCGGAGAGAAAGGGGCCTCGCGGCTGGGTTTAAATCAATGGGCTCCTTGATTTCCCAAAATGTTTTTTACTTACCATAAAGTCGTTTTACGTTTTTTACCAACTCCTGGAAAGTATTCACACTCTATGATAATCTTATGTGAGATCCTTGTAATATATATTTTTTATCGATATAAATTTCAAGCAATATATTAAAAAAATTACCATTAAATCAGTGACGAGTGAAAGATTTATCACAATAATCATAATTAATAAACTTTAGTTTTTGAGCAAAGTAAACATTAATAATTTTTACATAAGGGTTCAGCTAGCCTTAGAAAATTTAAAGTGATTTTCAACTCCATCAAAAACTATTAAAAGCTCTAATTAGAAGTTAAAAAATTTGGCTTAATCCCATCCATTCAAGAGCTATATTCAATGCTTTTGGTCCTTATACCATCTCTTTATATTTCTAGGGTTCTTTTCATTTACAACATCCATCAATGTACAATCAAAAGCATTATATTAATTTTAAAAAAAAAGTATACATTTAAATAAATCAAAGGTTAATCTTGTTAAATATAAATTAAAAAAAATCTAAAAATTATGAACTTATTTTTTAAGACTAAGCCCTATTTGTCTAAGTTTTTATAGGATTCAAAATTGCTTTTAAAGATCTAAAAGATCTTATAAATGATATTATAGTGTTGAATAAAATTTACGAAAGCACTTTCTAACTTCATCAAAAAGTGTTAAAAGCTTCAATTTGAAATTTTTCAAAAAAAATTATTAGACTTGAAGATCATATATTTGAACTAGAAAAATAATATTTGATTATATAATATAATTATAATATACTATATTAAAGTATTATTATTTTAATTTTATGAAAATATTATTATGATTATAATATATTATGTAGTGTAAACTAAGATAATATAATAATATTACAAAAGACTATAAGATAATAGATAAATATGATATTATTATATTATATAACTCTATAATTTTGTAATATCAATATAATAATATGATAAAATTGTGATATTATATTATTAGCCATAATGATCATAATTTTAATAGTGTATCATAATATAATTATTAAATAATAGTAAAATAATATTTTATACTATTTTTATAGTATAGTAATTATTATATTAGAACATTATTATATTTGTTTGTACTATATTATAATGCTATAATATAATATATTAATATTATTATAATATAATATTATGTTAATATTATTAGAATAATTTATCGTATCAATTTTTAATAAGTAAGATAGCTGAAAGTACTATACAATATTTCTTTTTATTTTTATTCTAAAATAGCTTTCTTAGTTTGACTACTAAACAAATGTTAAAGTTTTACATGTAGTCATCAAATAACAAATAGCTTTTTCTATAACCTCTATTTTTAAAAGTTCTACCATTAATGAAACTATTAAATAAGGCCTAAGTCTAATTCAATTTGATCCAACATGAGCATATAAGACATGAGACTCCACTGCATCCATTTTAGTTAAACCTAATCTAATGATATTCCAATTAAATTATGTGCCATTTTGATTTGACTTGAGTAATATGGTGCACCATAATTTTTGAATGAATGTTCCTAATAGTTAGACACTTTAAGAAGCTAATAAGCGCATGACAAAAAAATATCATTAACATAAATTAATGATAGATTGCATGGTAATATTTTTCATCTACATCCTTGATTTTTTATATTTATTAAAAAATATAATAGTGAAACACTTGCAATTTTTGTTAAATTCATGTGTCATATTGAATATTTTAGCATGATACTTCTTGTGCATAATATTTTTTTATAACAGTACATATTATTCTTTAAAAAGAAAACTTAATGCAAGTTTGGAAGAGGATAACTTATTTTTATGCAATGAAGCCTTTAGTTGATTGTACCAAAGAACCTTGAATTTTACCTTAGTGAGGATTTGGAACCCTGTATGTAATTAGGAAAGGTAGTGTGCAATATAAAAAATCAACTTAAATAAATAAAATGCTCTTTTATTTGCTATGGAAAAAATAATGGGAGCTTCTATTTGCACCGCAAAAATTGCTCTCTACGCCCTCGAATTTAAAAAAAAATTTCCTAAACGACCCTTAAAACCCTTGCCCCCCTCCTCTGTTAGCTCCAACGGACCCCTCCCCCGGCTTCCCCTTCTCTGTTCGCTCCGATGGACAACTCCTCTCTGTGGCTTTCCCTCTTTCCCCGTTGGCTCCCGCGCTCTTCCTTTCAGCAACTTCCTTCCTTTTTTTGTTCACTGAAACTCTCCCTCCCCAATTCGCTCTAGCAGCCCCTCCTTCCCTTCTCCCGACTTTTTTTTGCTCCGGTCCTCAAGGAGGAGGGGTAGTAGAGAGCAATTTTTGCGGTGCAAATAGAAGCTCCCTAAAGTAATAACTAAATAATAATCAAATGATTAGACTAATCGAAACATTGAATATTAAGAAATGATTTACACTGTTTAAAGTTTATTTTTTTGAAAAATATGCAGTTTGATTGACAAAATTAAATTACAATTTTATTGATTTACTAATGATAACAATAAATATTAAAACTCAATCTCTAAATATTATCCACCTGTTTATATATATTTTTTCTTTTATTTATATCAGTGATAATGCATGTTTATTGTAAATACAACTGCTACATCATGTCCAATTATTGATTCAGGGTAGTCAAGCTAAAATTGACTTTCCCTTTCTTCCTTATATGTCCAAATCCACGTGGCAAAGCCATGAACCATGTGCATCTCATTTGAAGATGAAAATACATAAACGGATACAATCTCAAGATTAATGTAACATACGATCTAGATATTATATTATATTATATTTAGTAATATTGTAACCAATAACATTTTTTTTGGCAAACCGCTTCCAAAAATTGTAAATGTTACGTATACCATCTTATCTTGTAATTTCTTATGAATTACCATAGAAAATATTTAAGAAAATTATAAATAGATTCTTTTGTTAGCCTCCTATCATTCTAATATACAATGAACCTTGGTTAAACTTATTGAGTTTAATAAATAACTATTTTAACTATAGTTACTTTTTAAATAAATGCCTTTAGATACTAAAATGAATTATTTTCTTTTCTAATTCAGTCCAACAAGGAGAATAAAGTATAAGATTGACCGATTTGGAGACCAAAAGAAAGAAAGAGGTTGGACCAAAGAGAGAAGCAAGTGAATTGAGTGGAAAGAAATTTAGAACTATGAATGGTGATATGGCTGATCTGTGCCGTTAGAATGAATGGCAAAGATAGCGGCCGACGGGAGCTACATCAACCCTCGAGACCTTCCTCTCAGTCTCGGGGCACATGAATAGTATATCAACCCCCGGGACCTCCCTCTCGGTCTCGGGGCACATGAACAGTATATCAACCTCCAGGACCTTCCTCTCTGTCTCGAGGCACATGAACAGTATATCAATCCCCGAGACCGAGAGAGGTCTCGGGCACATGAACAGTATATCAACCCCCGAGACCTCCCTCTCGGTCTCGGGGCATATGAATAGTATATCAATCCCCGGGACCTCCCTCTCAGTCTCGGGGCACATGAACAATATATCAATCCTCGGGACCTCCCTTTCGGTCTCGGGACACATAAATAGTATATCAACCCCCGGGATCTCCCTCTCGGTCTCGGGGCACATGAACAGTATATCAACCCCGAGACCTCCCTTTCGGTCTTGGGGCACATGAACAAGTATATCAACCCCCGGGACCTCTCTCTCGGTCTCGGGGCACATGAACAGTATATCAACCCTTGGGACCTCCCTCTCGATCTCGGGGCGCATGAACAGTATATCAACCCCTGGGACCTCCCTCTCGGTCTCGGAGCGCATGAACAGTATATCAACCTCCGAGACCTCCCTCTCGGTCTCGGGGCGCATGAACAGTATATCAACCCCCGGGACCTCCCTCTCGGTCTCGGGGCGCATGAACAGTATATCAACCCCCGGGACCTCCCTCTCGGTCTCGAGGCACATGAACGATATCTCAATCCCCGGCGCATGATCAGGTTGTTTTGGGCCACCTGGCGTGCCCACATATCCACCACACATCTGTGGCAGAAGGTGGACATACCTCATAACGGCGTATGATCCGTTGTATCTCTGTCACTGTGCATGGCCATACCCCGTTACGGTATGTGGATCACCATCTGCCCGTTGCTGTGCACGATCATGTCCAGTGGTGGCGCGCACCAGACGCAACCCCAGATGCGAGACATATGTGAGGTCGTACTGACAGGTAACTCATGATACATCCGGTGTGTACGATGACAGTACGATCTGTCATCGTCGGCCCCGTATTTTGTCCGTTATTGAACTGGGCTCCTAAAAATCAGTGATCTTGGGAATAGAATGGGGACATTCGAATAGGTATAAAAGCACGCGCCCCGCTGTAAGGATCCTTGAACTCTGGTTTTCTAGTTTTCTTCCTACTAGCTAAAACCCCAACTGTTTTAGCTCCCTTCTACTGAACAGTTCTCATATGATCTCAAGTAACTAACTTGAGCGTCAGAGGGTCCCCCACTGGAGCATCCGGTCTTCGGGAACTTTTCTTGCAGGGGTCCGGAGAGAAGGACGTTCGTCTTCCCCGACGCTTGAAGAAGGTGACTTGGCGTCATCAGATTGGCGCGCCAGAAAGGGAGGGAAAGAGAAAGACGTCGAACCAGCAATCTGCAATCTCTCCCCTCGAGCTCTTGAAGCCATGGTGATGACCCGTACGAAGGGAGTCTCTACCAGTTGCGCTGGAGGGCAGCACCGAGGAGCCAATCCACCCGCGGATACCCCCTCGGCTCTCCCGGCCAGCGTTCTGGCATCGCTGCATCCCCAGGAGGCTGGACCTTCGGCTGCTCCGGTCGATGTCCTTGCGCCTCCTCCGCAGCAGTTCCAGGAAGATCGATTCGTAGCCCTAGCCACGCAAGTCCAATCCCTGGCGGTGGTTGTTCAAGGCCTGCAGCACCAACAGGCGGCCCCGTAGCAGCCAGAGCCAAACCCATCAGTCCCAGGGGTGGTGCAACCCAGCCAGCATTCCTTCCGAAGGAGATCACTGGTGCCGAGGGATCACCACCATCAAGCTCCGCCCAAGCCTTACCACCGGGAAGCCTCTATGAGACACCGGTCACCTTCCCGCCACGCCAGTGTCTCTCCTAGGCGGCGGCATGGGAAGGAGGCGGAGCGCCCCCGCGACATCGCCATCCCTGTTCTCCATCCTCTGAATCTTCGGGGGAGGGGTCTTTTGATGGTCGGATGGCCTGTCGAGGCGAGCGTCGACTCGACGAGTATAACCAGAGGTTAGAGGAACTTAGCCGCCGGATCACCCACCTGCCAGAGACAGACTACGACAGTCGGCCTCCGTTATCTCGCCGCATCATGGAAGAGCCCATCTCCACCTAGTTCCGCCTTCCCCAGCTAGATCCTTATGACGGGACCACAGACCTCTTAGACCACTTGGAAAGTTATAAAGTTCTCATGCAAGTCTAGGGGGCCACCGATTCGCTTATGTGCATTGCCTTCCCAGCCACCCTGAAGAAGGCCGCCCGAGCTTGGTACTCCCATCTACCACCACGGAGTATTGATTCCTTCCACCAGTTGGAAAGAGCTTTCTTGGCCCATTTTGATGCCTACCGAAAGATTCCAAGGGTAGCAAATAGCCTCTTTACCGTCTAGCAGAAGAGCGGTGAGTCCTTACGGGATTACGTCGCTCGGTTCAAGGAAGCGGCCCTGGAGGTCTACAATCTTGAAGACTCAGTGGCCACTTTGGCCTTGAAGCGAGGGCTTCGCTCGTCTCGCTTCGCGTACTCCCTCGATAAGAAGCCGCCTGGCTCCTGCGCCGAGCTCTTGACCCAGGCCCAGAAATACATTCGAGCTGACGAGGCCGACTTCTCCCGGCGCAAGGCTAGCGGGAGCATCTCCAAGAAACCGGCCCGACTGGAACCTATCGAAGCTCGCCCCAGAAGACATGAGCCTCCTCGCCGGCCAGACAACCATCCCCGAGCCCCTGCGCCAAGAGATGGACCCTACACCCCACTGCTCGCCCTGATATCGCAGATCTTGCTCGAGATTGAAGGGGAGCCTTATCTTCAGCGCCCTCCTCCAATAAACCCGAAGATCCCTCGCAACAAGAACCTCTATTATCGCTATCACCAGGATCATGGCCATGATACTGACGACTGTCGCCAGCTGAAGAAGGCTATAGAAGACCTTATCCAACGAGGCCACCTGGGAAAGTTCGTCCAGAGGAACAACCCAGGAGTTCCTGGCCCGTCAGCGCCCCCGCCACCGATGATCGACAATGCCCCAACAGAGAAGACGGTGGCAATATTTCCTGGGGGGTAGGAGGCCTGCCGAAGAGGCCGAGAGGGGAGGGGGAGTTGGATTCGGTAATTCCTTTCTTTAAAAAGGACTTAGAGGAGGTGGTAAACAAAAATGATGACAGCGTCGTCGTATCCATGATGATCACTAAACATCCTGTAAAGAGAATTCTAGTTGATAATGGGAACTCTGTGGATGTTTTGAACTATGATGCTTTTGTTCGCATGAACCTGTCGCCCGATCTGCTCCGGCCCATCGTCACACCCTTGATGGGGTTTACTGGAGATTCTGTGAAAGCCGAGGGGGAGGTCACTCTCCCTGTTATGGCTGGCACAACCCCGTGTTAAAGTACGGTTTTCATGAATTTCTTGGTGGTTCGTGTGCCCCTTGCTTACAACGTGATCCTCGGGAGACCCGGGCTCAATCTTTTGGATGCTGTCATATCCACTAAGAGGCTCCTCATGAGGTTTCCTACCAGCGAAGAAGTCGGGGAGATGCGGGGAGAGCAGAATCCATCCTCACTTTGCTACCACATGGCCCCTAGTCCGCAGGGGGTGGCACCCGTGCCAGTACCTGAGATGTTGGATCCTCGAGACCTGGAGAGAAGAGGAGAGCCGGCCGAGCACCTGCTTATTTTCCCCCTCAAGGAGGACCCAACGAGAACAATCCGGATTGGAGCCCTACTCCCGGAGGAGGCTCGTGACCAACTCCTCACCTTTCTACAAGCTAATGCAGATATCTTCGCCTGGTCGGCATCCGATATGCCAGGAATTCCAAAAGAGGTGATTACCCACCAACTTAACATTAGGGCGGAGTGCCGACCTATCCGGCAGAAGAAAGGAGTTTCGCCCTCGATCGACAAAAGGCCGTGGATGAGGAGGTGCGGAAGCTACTGACGGCCGATCATATCCGTGAGGTGCACTACCCGGACTGGCTAGCGAATATCGTAATGGTTCGCAAGGCCAGTGGGAGCTGAAGGATGTGCGTGGACTTCACCGACCTCAACAAGGCATGCCCCAAAGACAGCTTCCCGTTACCCCGGATCGACCAGCTAGTGGACGCCACGTCCGGGCATGAGACCCTTAGTTTCATGGATGCATTCTCGAGGTACAATCAGATCAGGATGAACTCGGCAGATAAAGAAGCCACCTCTTTGGTTACAGAAAAAGGGATTTACTGCTACAAGGTGATATCGTTTGGGCTGAAGAATGCCGGAGCCACCTATCAAAGGTTGATGAATAAGGTCTTTGAGAACCAGATCGGGCGTAACATGGAGGTGTACGTGGATGATATGCTGACCAACAGCACCAGTGCTGTTGACCATGTCGCCGACCTCGAGGAGACCTTCAATAACCTGCACCGGTATCGAATGAGGCTTAACCCCCACAAGCGTGCCTTCGGAGTGGCGGCAGGCAAGTTTCTGGGCTCTATGGTAACCCAGCAAGGGATTGAAGCCAACCATGATAAGATCAGGGCTATCTTAGATATGAGGCCCCCAGCTAACAAGAAGGAGGTGCAATGCCTAACCAGGAGGGTGGCGGCTTTGAGTCACTTCATGTCAAGATCGGCAGAAAGGTGTCTGCTCTTCTTTAAGGCGCTGCGCAAGGTCAATGGCTTCGAGTGGATAAAGGAGTGTCAGGATGCCTTCGAAGAGTTGAAGCAATTCCTATCCACTCCCCCGCTGTTGTCCAAGCCAAAGAGTGGGGAGGAGCTCTTCCTGTATCTCGCAGCCTCCCCAAAAGCTGTCATTTTTGTGCTCGTGCGCATGGATGTTGATGGGGTCCAGAGGCTGGTCTACTACACCAGCAAGGTACTTCATGATGTCGAGACCAGATACTCTAGAACCGAGAAGATCATTTTTGCCCTGGTGGTCTCTGCCCAACGCTTCCAACCCTACTTTCAGGCTCATGCCATCGTAGTGCTCACGGACCAACCTCTTCGGACCATCTTGTCTTGCCCTGATACCTTCGGTCGGCTAGCCAAATGGGCCATCAAACTGAGTGAATTTGACCTATCCATCCGACCAAGGTCGACCATGAAGTCTCAGGTGATAGCTGATTTCTTGGTTGAGTATTCCTGGACCGAGAAGGGTTTGGAGGAGATACGCCCGGAGGAGTGTGTGGACCCTCCCTCGACTGAGGAGGCAGAAAAAGAGGGCTGGATTTTGCATGTAGATGGAGCAGCAAATTCTCAGGGAAGCGGAGCCGGACTCATTCTTGCGAGCCCTGAAGGGGAAGTGGTGGAGTATGCTCTTAGATTCTAGTTCCCGGCAACTAACAACCAGGCGGAGTATGAAGCCCTGTTAGCGGGAATGAGGTTGGCTGAGGAGTTAGGCGCAGGGCGTTTAAGGGCCTTCACGGACTCACAGCTTATTTCTGGGCAGATCACTGGGGAGTACGAAGCTAGGGACCCGACCATGTCCCATTACCTGAGCAAGGTGCAATTCCAAGCCTCTCGGTTCTCTTACTTCCGTGTCAGCTACATTCCCCGAGTGGAGAATGCTAGGGCCGACGCACTATCCCGTCTAGCCACTTCGGCCAACGGGACGCTGGGAAGAACATATGTGGAGCACCTCCAGGCCCCAAGCATTGAAGTTGCGGATGAAGCGCTGCTGGTTGAGCAAGAGCCCTCCTGGATGGATGCCTATGTCTGATATTTGACCGACGGCACTCTCCCAGAGAACCATGCCGAGGCCAAGCTACTTAGGCGGAGGGCCCAGAGGTTCTTGATGATGGATGGGAAGCTTTATCGAAGATCATTCTCATACCCAGTCCTCAGGTGCATGGGACCAGCAGAATCAGACTACATCCTGCGGGAGATCCATGAAGACATCTGCGAAAGTCACTTGGGGGACAGAGCCCTAGCTTATAAGGCCCTACGACAAGGGTACTTTTGGCTGACCATGAAGGAGGATGCAATCGAGCTTGTTAGAGATGTGATAGCTATCAGCGCCATGCTAATATCTAGCGACAGCCGACGTCTCAGTCAACCCCCTTGGTGGCACCCTGGCCCTTCGTCCAGTGGGGTATGGATATCCTGGGACCATTTCCCTCGGCCTCCGGATAGCGAAAGTTCCTCCTGGTGGCCATTGATCACTTCACCAAGTGGATTGAAGCCGAGGCCCTTGCTAAGATCATGGAAAGCAAGGTGAGATCCTTCTTTTGGAAGTCCATTATATGCCGGTTCAGACTGCCGCACACCCTGCTCACCGACAATGGCCGGCAGTTTGACAACACGCCCTTCTAGGAATTCTGCTCCGAACTGGGCATCCACCAGAAATTCACTTCCGTCGGGCACCCTCAAACTAACGGAGCGGCCGAGGTAACTAATCGAATCATTCTCCAAGGACTGAGAACCCGGCTGGATGACTGTAAGGGACAGTGGGTGGAGGAGCTCCCCAATGTGCTGTGGGCCTACCACACAACGCCACGAGCCCCCATCGGTAAGACCCCATTCATCCTAGTCTTTGGGTCCGAAGCTGTCATCCCGGTAGAGGTTGGCTCACCGAGCCCTCGGGTAGAGTCGTACAACAAGGAAGATAGCCCAGATTGGCTGCGAGCCAACCTCGACCTAGTGGAGGAAATGCGAGACCGAGCGCGACTTTGGATGGCGATCTACCGGCAATGGACCGCCAAATATTACAACACCCGTGTGCGTCCCAGGACTTTCCTGCCGGGAGACCTGATCCTTCGACAAGCTGAAGTCTCGAGGCCAACGGAAGGAGGTAAGTTGGCTCCGAACTGGGAAGGGCCTTACCGGATCACCGAAGCGCTCTGCCATGGAGCATACAAGATTGAAGAGCTGGATGGGAAACCACTTCCCCGGACGTGAAATGCTGACAACCTCCGTCGGTACTATCAGTAGTACATCCATTTCTTACATTAAATATCTTGCTTGTATTCTTCTCGGTCTTCACCCATCATTTCGTATTAATGAATGTGGGTTCTAGTACCTCAGTGTAGCAATTTAAGCCCGACCCCGGTCAGCACAAAAGCCCTGGGCCAGCCAGGCACAAAGCCCAGTGTACCACTGGCAAAGCGACGTGCTGCTGGCTCTTAGCAGCTTAAGCCCGACCCCGGTCGACACAAAAGCCCTGGGCCAGCCAGGCACAAAGCCCAGTGTACCACTGGCAGAGCGGCGTGCTGCCGGCTCTCAGCAGCTTAAGCCCGACCTCGATCGGCACAAAAGCCCTGGGCCAGCCAGGCACAAAGCCCAGTGTACCACTGGCAGAGCGGCATGCTGCCGGCTCTCAGCAACTTAAGCCCGACCCCGATCAGCACAAAAGCCCTGGGCCAGCCAAGCACAAAGCCCAGTGTACCACTGGCAGAGCGGTGTGCTGCCGGCTCTCAGCAGCTTAAGCCCGACCCCGTCGGCACAAAAGCCCTGGGCTAGCCAGGCACAAAGCCTAGTGTACCACTGGCAGAACAGCGTGCTGTCAGCTCTTCGCAGCTTAAGCCCGACCCCGGTCGGCACAAAAGCCCTGGGCCAGCCAGGCATAAAGCCCAGTGTACCACTGACAGAGCGGCGTGCTGCTGGCTCTCGGCAACTTAAGCCCGACCCCGATCGGCACCAAAGCCCTAGGCCAGCCTGGCACAAAGCCCAGTGTACCACTGGCAGAGTGGCGTGCTGCCGGCTCTCAGCAACTTAAGCCCGACCTCGGTCGGCACCAAAGAATTGGGCCAGCCAGGCACAAAGCCCAGTGTACCACTGGCAGAGCGGCGTGCTGCCGGCCCTCAGCAACTTAAGCCTGACCCCGGTCGGCACCAAAGCCCTAGGCCAGCCAGGCACAAAGCCCAGTGTACCACTGGCAGAGCAGCGTGCTGCCGGCTCTCAGCAGCTTAAGTCCGACCCCAATCGGTACGAAAGCCCTGGGCTAGCAAGACACAAAACCCTGCGAAGCAACGTGCAAGCAGCTCGGGAGGCTCAATTTTATCTTGACCTTTCGAGTCCTACACTCTATCGAGAACTGGGAGTTTGTACCTCCCGACCCCAAGATTCGGTCCTACGAAGCCAAGTCGAGGCTATCCAAGGGTAAGTTAGAGATTGCTCACACCGACGAAGCCCCTAAGGGTCCCACGTCGGCTACTAAAGAGTTTGAAGTGACAGTTGCAATCAAGCGGAGACAAATCTCATTGAAAGGAGTGTATTTCATTAATTTGAAAGTGCTTACAAAATGCCGACCAAGTCGGGCTCACAAAAACAAAATACAGTATAGGGCTCATGAGTCAGCAGGTGCGTCCTCATCATCAGAAGAGCCCATCTCGGAGAGGCGGTCCGGCTCCACTTCAAGGGCTTGGGGAAAATTTAAGTCTCTAGCCACCTTTTCCTTCCCACGCTAGAACCCTTGAAGATATGCCCCCGTCGAAGCTTCGGTCAGCTCATCCATGAAATGCTCGAATGCCCGAAATTCTTCAATAACTCTGGCGGTCCTGACTTCGACAGCTGCCTCCACCTCAGCCGCTAGAGCTCCCCTCTCAGCAGCCAGGGCTGCCACTGCTATCCTCTTGGCCTCCAGGGCTAGATTCCTTTCCTCCTCCGCTCCCTTCGCCCTTTCTTCGCCTCCCTCATTTTCTCCTCCGCCGTCCTTGCCTTTTCTTCGGCCTCACTCACCTGACTCTCGGCCGCTTGGATGGTTGCGACCAATTCGGAGATATGCAGGTCCCTAGCCGTGACGGCATTCTCGGCCTCCATGAGCTGGTTGAGGGCCGCCCGTAGGCGGTTGGACTCAATCTCTGCCCGGTTCTTGGCCGCTTTTATTTCATCAGACCGGCCGGTCTTGGCTGATTCTAAGGCCTTCTCTGTCATTTCCGCTCGGGCGCGAGCATCCTCGGCCTCTTTTTGGGCCTCCCACACGATGGTCTTTTCACCATGGATAACTTCCCTGGCGATAGCCAGGGAGTTGGCAACCTGCATGCAAGCCCCATGTCAAAAAGAAAAGGAAGAGCAAAAAGAAATTCGAAAGAAGAGAGCGGATAGTCTAACTACCTTGACTAAGGTCGCGTAAGATTCACGGAAGAAGGTAGTTGCCTTCAAGTGGCTGAGCTCCTCTTGAACCTCCGGTACGAAGATTGACGAGATGAGCCGCTCCACCCGGCGCCCATCGTCTAGGACATAGTCCCGAGACAGCCCCCGCCTAGCCCTACCCCCTCAGGCAGCTCCGGCGGTCTCGGATTCAGCGCATGGAGAGCTGCTCATTGGCGTCCTCTCCGGGGGTGGGCCTGCTGTCTGCGATGGTCCCTCGCCCCAGTCCCTTGCAGCTTCGGTGGGGGCTGGTTCACAGGGGGCAGGAGACCCCCCACCGCCATTGGCTCCTCTGCGGCCGGCTCTTCCATGGCCGGCTCCGCCTCCATGGCCGACTCCCCCGTGATCGCCGGCTCCCCCGCAGTCGGTGTCTCTGTGGCCGCTCCACCACTCGCGGTCCTTTCAGGTGGGGTGTCGGCCATCAAGTCTATGTCCGGGGCGACCGAAGGCTCCTGCAGTGCGGATGGCTCGAGTGCCCACATTGTCGGGCGTTTTGAATCTGGTGCTCGCCGCCCCTCGCTCGGTCCCTCTTGGGCCTTCCTTTTGGTGGCCTTCATGAGTCGACGTACTGGGATTTTCATAGCTGTGCAGTATCGACCGGGGTCAGCAAAAAAAAAAACGATGAGCGAGAGCAAGGGCAAGACTTTGGTTAAGTACAGGGAGACTTACCAAACTGGGAGATAAGACCCGTCAACCGGAGGTTTTCCTCCATCAGGGGCAGGCTGTACCGAGGAATTTCGGTGGACAACAGCTGCCCTAGTGCCTCTCTATCTCTAGGGTGGACAGTGGAATTTGCATTACCTCGAGGGTCAGGGTCTCCCCACCGGGACTTTACTTGGCCAATGTTGGCAAAGAAAAATCGGAATTTTCAGCCTTTAACGAAAGAAGGGAGAAGGAGTTTAAGGACGCGGTGGGGCCTGGGCTGGAACAGCCACCAACCTTTCTGAGATCGGAGGATATAAAAGGAACGGAAGAGAGAGACTCGCGGGGCGATGTGGAGGTGATGGCAAAGGATAACGAAGGCATAAATGACACGTAAGGAATTTGGAACCAACTGGGAAGTAGTTAAGGAATAATAGTCAAGGAGGTTAACGAAGAAAGGATGAAAGGGTAAGTGGAGGCCCACCCTCAGGGAAATCTCATAGATGGCCACCCGGCCCGGTCGGGATGAGATCACCCAGTCGTCAGGGGTTAGGAGATAGAGCTCAATATCCTGAGGAATTTGGTAACGGGCCCGGATGTTTGCCAAATCGTTGCCCGTTACCATGGAGGCGGCTCCTTCCGAGGATTCCGCCCCCACACTCGAGGAGGTGCCGGCCCTCGCCTGGCAACCTCTTGGCGGATTCGGCCAGCCGCCACCGGGCACCTCCCTACGGGAGCCTCCCCGGCGACCCGCCGCTGGGCTAGAGGGACGTGATCCTTCGGATCGGAGGACCACTCAAGGGGAGAAGAAGGAGGAGAAGGAGAAGCTTGAGGCCTCTCGGGCGAGGAACGATTCTCCGAATCATCCTCCGTAGACCAAGACTGGGAACTCATTGCAAAACGAAAGATTGAAGAAGCCTAGGAGGAACAAAGAGCTAACCTGGAAGGAAGGTGACGAACGCGAGCTCTCGAGTTGCAGAGGGAATCAGGAAGCGGAAAATCAGAAAGCAGGGGAAGAAGACGATGATAACAGGAATAGAATGACCGTTTTCGACCCTCTACTCATGTTTTATTCAGTTTCAAACTGTCCCGCCGCGCCTCGACTGCCGCGCGGGCTCCCACAGCAAGCTGGATTGCCTAGGTAATCGCTGAGCGTGGGATACGATTCACTTCTGGCCAATGGTAGGACACCGATGACGTCGCCATTATGATGGATAATGATGGTACGACTTTCCTCACTGACTTCGACGGATAAACCCTGATTCAAGGACGATTGCCGTAAATCGGGTGGACAGCATTGGCCGCCCTATCACATCCTTGTACTGCCCGCATAAAATCGTTGTAGCGCCTATAGACACGTGTCTAGAGGCAGTTCGCAAAGGATGGGGATCAGCCATTTGAGAGGTGACACCCCTTTCACTTTACTAGGGCGGGCCCACTCCGTCTTAGGGGTGAGGGGGCATCTGATATGGCTGATCCTGCGCCGTTAGAATGAACGGCAAAGATAGCCGCTGATGAGAGCTACATCAACCCCCGAGACCTCCCTCTCGGTCTCGAGGCACATGAACAGTATATCAACTCCCGGGACCTCCCTCTCGGTCTCGAGGCACATGAACAGTATATCAACCCCCAAGACCTCCCTCTCAGTCTCGGGGCACATGAACAGTATATCAACCCCCGGGACCTCCCTCTCGGTCTCGGGGCACATGAACAAGTATATCAACCCCCGAGACCTTCCTCTCGGTCTCGGGGCACATGAACAGAGTATATCAACCCCCAGGACCTCCCTCTCGGTCTCGGGGCACATGAACAATATCATCCTCTGGGACCTCCCTCTCGGTCTTGGGGCACATGAACAGTATATCAACCCTCACGACCTCCCTCTCGATCTCGGGGCACATGAACAGTATATCAACCCCAAGACCTCCCTCTCGGTCTCGGGGCACATGAACAGTATATCAATCCCCGAGACCTCCCTCTTGGTCTCGGGGCACATGAACAGTATATCAACCCCCGAGATCTCCCTCTCGGTCTCGGGGCACATGAACAGTATATCAACCCCCGAGACCTCCCTCTCGGTCTCGGGGCACATGAACAAGTATATCAACCCCCGGGACCTCCCTCTCGGTCTCGGGGCACATAAACAGTATATCAATCCCCGGGACCTCCCTCTCGGTCTCGGGGTACATGAACAGTATATCAACCCCCGAGACCTCCCCCTCTCGGTCTTGGGGCATATGAACAATATATCAACTCCCGGGACCTCCCTCTCGGTCTCGGGGCACATGAACAGTATATCAACCCCCGGGACCTCCCTCTCGGTCTCGGAGCACATGAACAGTATATCAGCCCCCAGGACCTCCCTCTCGGTCTCGGGGCGCATGAACAGTATATCAACCCCCGGGACCTCCCTCTCGGTCTCAAGGCACATGAACGACATCTCAATCCCCGGCGCATGGTCAGGTTGTTCTGGGCCACCTTGCGTGCGCACATAATCCACCGCACATCCATGGCAGTGTTGGGAATTGTATCCTAAAGCTAATCATTTGATGATTGTGCTGATGTAAATTATATATAAATTGATATATTAATAAAAGTTATTTGGCAGTTTATTCATTACAAGAACATCTTCTTAATACTCCTGAAAGTGATGAAGCCCTTAGGATCTTCCTCACGATAAAGGAGGATTTATCTTAGAAGGTCCTTAAAAGAGTTCGCGACCAAATGATATACTATGACAGGGCCATAGTACTATCAATTATAGGACGTTGTATATCATATTTGTTGGTTATCCTCTTAACCAAGGAGTGTAGAGACACTGGTATGACATACAGGTGAAAGTGTAGGAGTACATTTCACCGAACGTGACTCATTTCCGGATACTCTGCTGTCAAGAGTTAATCGAGAAGATATAGGTATAAGTATCCTTCAGACCTGAAGATCACAACCAGTGGCTTACAAGCAACTCATTGTACTTAGGTGCCGGACCACCTGGATTTCTAATCCAGCTACGAAAGGTTACTGGGTGCAGTCAAGTACTTGTGGTAGTCAGTTGTGGATCAAGATGGAATTTGACCTATCCCATTAAAAGGAGAAATGCTTGTGTTTCAATTTAGCAAGACCTTGGCCAAGGCACTTCATGTGAAAGTCACATGATCACTAAAGTTGAAATCACTTTATGGATTTGCTATTTAGAGTTGACAGGCTCTTAAGCCATCCTTAGCATTTGTGGTCAAGAGGATGAATTATACGGTAACTGTTTCTTAGGGTTCTTGGAGTTTGCTCGGCAACTCTTCGACCTATCCGGACGTCGGGTTCCATTGCTAGATGGGCACATCGATTAGTATAGAAAGTTGTTTCTATGCTACCGGCTTAGGTTCGAACCTAGAGAGTCACACGCATAGAAGTTTCCTAGGATGATCTATTTGCTGATCAACGATTGAGAATCGTATATGATTTAATTAATCAATTTGATTGATTGAATTATCTCAATTGGGTTAAGTACAATTGAATAAGATTCAATTTGGTTTAAGTCTATTAGAAGGACAAGTCAATTTCAAATATTGATTTGAAATTAGACTTGATTTGAATTTAAATAGATTCAGGACTAGCCAAATTTGATTTGGGCTTGGACCATGATCTATGTGGGTTAAGTCAAATAAATTCAGATCAGAACCCAAACCTCTCGAATATGGATCTCATATGATGAGATGGCTAAAATCTCATCTCATGAGATAGAATTTAATGCATGACATTTATTTACCGAACGTCGGATTTATCCCTCGTCTTTTGGTTTTCTCCGAACGACGGAACTAAACCAAATGCCGCGACTCCTTGGTTTTCTCCGAACATCGGAATTAAACCAAGCGCCGCGCCTTCGGCGTCTCTTCGCTTTTGCCAAACGACGGATTCTTAAATGTCAGAATTAAATGTCAAGGCTAAATCTAGACTATAAATAGAGGGCATTCCCTCACCAGAGAACACAGAACAAAAAATAGAACAACAATACACGATTTGTCATGGATTGTAATTCTAAATTGTCGTGGATTGTAATTCTAAAATGTTAGAATAGAAAATCCTTATGATTCTGGTGTCAGCGTGTTGGCCCAGATGACAACCCAAGAGGAGGGGTGAATTGGATTCTTTAAAAAATTTGGCCTTTTTTTAAAAAAATGTTTGCTTAAGAAGAATGAAAGCAAATGCAATGTAAATACAAAGTACAATTAATAAAATAGAGATAGAGATAGAGTCAATGGAAGCACGGCAAACACAAAGATTTTATAGTGGTTCGGTGTATCCAACACCTACATCCACTCCGAAGATCCTACTTGGGTCCACACTATAATCTCCTCGATTACAGTCGAGTTGTTTTACAAGTTCACAACTCAAACTTGTTGTTTTACCCGGCTCACAACGAACCCAGCTGGTTTTTCGGGCTTACCAGCACAAAACCCAAGACTCAAGCAAAACTAGCTTGACCCGAGGTTAACAACCTCCACTAGTTCAATCCCCTTTGATTGAACTAGGCACAAGCAAGTATAAAATGTTTTACAAATTTTCACAGCTCCTTAATGAGCAATATTCAAAGAAAAGTAAATAGGTTTAGAAAAGCCTAATTTGAAGTTGTTTGGCTTTGAGCTTTTCTTCTTTTCCTCTTCTCCTTGCTGGGTTGAATCAAGCCTCAGCTCCGATTCTTCACAGTAGATGCAGTTGAGAAGATTGAAAAGTGGTCTCTTTCTTCTATATGAGAATCCTCGATTTTTCTCTATTTGAACGGCTTGGATTCTTCTTTGAGCTTTGTGGAGTGGAAGGTTTTGAAATTGAAAGCTCCTCTCTTGGATATACGGCTCAAGACTTATAGGATTTTGATTTTTGATTGTGTCTATCCGTTTCTATCTCTCTCTTTCTATATTTTCAAACGGTTGTTTTTCCCTTTTTATAGATTTTCCTTTGATTCATTTTTGGGTGGAAATCTAGCCGTTGGAGTGTACCTGGAAGGATTTTCCATTCATAAAAAATAGCCGTTAGATGTCAGAAATCAAAAATATTACCGTTAGAGCTGATCTGGCATTTTTGATTTTTCGTCCAGGTGGGTTGGAGTCGGCTCCAGCTTTTCAGGTGTCGGCTCCGAATCGTTTTTCCATAAATAGTAAATTCTGAGTTCGTCGTGGAGTCGGCTCCGCAAAAGTAAGTGTCGGCTCGCCGTCGTCAGGTGTCGGCTCCCGAAAACTGAAGGTGTCGGCTCCAGGATGCTCAGAAAAATCATCGCTCTGTTCCAGCATCGGAGTCGGCTCCTGACACAGTAAAGTGTCGACTCCGAAACCTTAGGTGTCGGCTCCGAAACTCTAGGTGTCGGCTCCAGGTTGTATCAAAAATCAGATTAAAATTGAATTGGCCATGGGGTCGGCTCCAGACTTCTAGGTGTCGACTCCAAGCTCTGAAACTTTAAAATCTCTGATTTGTATTTGATTCAAAATCATTTCTTAATTCCTTTAAATTGATCAAATAAATTTAAGTCCTGAAACACTTATAAATCCATTAGTAATCAAATAATATACTCAATTCCTTTATTAATCATCAAAATCAATGAGTGGATCAACAATCTCCCCCTTTTTGATGATTATAAAAACATTGAGTATATGCATAGAATTCTTAAAGAGAATATCAAGGAAGTGATCTTTACGAGTAAGCTCCCCCTGAATAAGGTAGCTTCTCTTATGAAGTTCAAATTCAAATTATTCTTCCTCTTTGATACTTAAGATTTCTTTGTGCATAGACAATTCAATTCAATTATCAATCATATCAATAACTCAATATCATATTAATCAATTAACATTCTCAACTATAATTCTTTCCATATAATTTTCTCCCTCTTAATGCATATACAATCCTAATTCTCTCCCCCTTTTTTGTAATCAACAAAAAGGTAAAGAATATTTTACTGCATCAAAGGATAATTGCATCAAAAAGATAATCAAAAGTCAAATAGAATAAAAACTTTTCATTCATTAATATAAGCTTCACTACATCAACATATTGTCAAGTATTACATAATTCTCTCCCTCTTTTCATTTCATTATATTAACTTCATTACATCAAAATGTAAACAACATTTCAACAAGATTGAACATAAACACATCAAAAGTTCTTTCTAACTATTCTTGTTAAATGGTCTACTATATTTTTCATTCCATCACATTGAAGTCTAACATAATCTTTTAGTCTCTCATCCACAAATGTGCAAGCTGTTGTGATTTTGTCTTGAAGTTCGGCGTTGCACTTTGAATAAGTTTCACCATCTCCACAAATCTCTTTAAGCTCTTCAAAGATGTTCTTCAAATCACCATTTAAAGATTCTGCGGAGGAGTTGAGAGTTGATTCAATCTTTGCAATCCGATCATCAAGGGAGTAAAGTGATTCTTTTAAATTCATAAATTTACTGTCAAACTCATCCTTCTGAGCTGCAAACAAACTTTTTAATTGCTCCATTTGAAGGTCTGAGAATCCAGTCGAAGAAGTGGATGGTTGATCATAAACTTGTGCAGGTGCAGGAGCAGGAACAGGAGCAGAAATGGGACTCCTAGGCTGTGGAGAAGGAACCCTAAATGATGGTCCAGCCTCGCAAGGCTCAGAAACTCTCGGCATAGGGGCTCTTTCATCTAGGTGTCCTTTCCTATCCCATTGACCATTCACCTTGACAAAACCCATCCGATGCAATGTAGCTAAGCTATAGTAATCTGTGTGCCTTAGGTTCTTGGAAAGTTCATTCTCTTGAATTGTAACCCCTTGGCTCTTGAATACCATAGTTAGTACCATTCCATACGGTAGGGATGATCTCCTTTTCCCTCCAGCTTCTGCCATATAAAAATCATCATTGCTGCCAGATTGATCGGCTGCCCAGTTAGAACACTGTCCATAACCACAATGTCTCGCTCCGAGACATACTCAAACCGACCAGTTTTGGAAACAAGATCCTACTGCATATATTGTGTAATAATCTCAATTCTAGGGGTAGTTGATTGGCTCTAATTTCTTCAAACTCAGTTACATCCCTTCCTAACATCCTTGAAAGGGCTGCTGACCTATCACTATGCATGTCAGCGGCTAAACCAGTGATCGGGATGCTGAGGAGGTTTCCGAGCTTTTGAAAGGTGAGATGAATCCTTTTCCCTTTAACATTGCTTACTAAACCTCCATCCCCTCTAGCCAAATTGAATAGAATTCTTTTACTAGGGCTGGATAGGTAGGAACATCAAGAGAACACAGCATATCCCAGCCCATTTCCTTCAATTGTCTCCCGATTGAAAAACCTTCGGATTCAAATAGGTCAAAATCGACTTTTCTACCCATTGTGATGACTCTATCAGCTAGGTATCTACCTTTGTGGAAGATGTGTTGGGATTGTCAGAATCTGTGGACGAATCGCTGCTTGGAGTCGGCTCACGAACGGGACGACGTGCGGACCGCTTTCCCGTAGTTACCGGCGCTCCAACCACTGATTCTCTCCTTTTGGGTGCCATTTGATCTTTGGAAAGGTTCGATTTGGATGGAATTAGAGATGGGGAAGTTTTGGAGAAATTTTGGAAGAGTTTGGTTAGGATTTGAGAAAGTGATGAAGTGACGAGGTGTCGACTCTGCCCTAATAAATCAACATTTGACTCCCAGGTGTCGACTCCCGCAAAGTCGGGTGTCGACTCCAAATCGCTAACACAGTCAGCGCTCGAACTGGAGTCGGCTCCGAATTCACAGGTGTCGGCTCCAAGGTCAGGGACCGAGAGCGACACAGTCAGAGGTGTCGACTCCTCATTCTGAGGTGTCGACTCCAGAGACAAATTCAGCAAAAATATATGAGATACAAATGACTGAAACTCGTCAAAATAAATTTTATAAAATTTTGATAAAATTATGGAGTATTAAGGATCAAATAGCTCAAATGACTAGATAATTTGTCCTTAAAATAGTGAAGGGAATATCAAGAAATTGATAGAAATTTTAGATTCTCATTCCTTAATGTATCAAAATCAATCCATAGGGTCACATATCCCTAATTCACCTCTAAGATAACAAAATCTTTCTTCACTCAAAGGTTTTGTAAATATGTCAGCTAATTGTTCCTCTGTATTAACATATTCAAGACAAATTTCATTATTAGCTACATGTTCTCTTATGAAATGATATCTAATCTCAATGT
>UESW01002000.1:274491-305325 GCA_900491605.1 Calamus simplicifolius | reverse complement strand
AATAACAATCTAAAGAAGATTTGGTTTTGGATGCGATCTGATCTCTTTGTTTGGATGCGATCTGATCTCTTCGTAGGATGGAGAAACAAAATCTTTATCAGATCCTGCGCGATTTAAATAGGAAAAGGGAAATATTAGATGGTTGGCTTTCCATATTTTTTTTTGTGTTTTGTTATTCATATTAAATAGTTTATGTTTTTTTTATTTGTGTGTGTGGTGCGTTCATCTATGAATCTCGTTCATATCTTCTCATGTTGACGATATCAATTATATTGTATGATGTTGGACATATGATTGTTAGTTATGTCATTGGATCATTTTTGCTTCACAAAAATTTGTACTATTTGTTGCAATCCTAAAAAATGTTTTTATTAGGTGACAATGATGGTTATTTCACTAAGACAATGATGGCCTTATCTAAAGCTAGTTTGGTAGTTTCTTTTAGCTAATTTTAGAATGACAAAAGAAAAAAGTTAAAATGTTTAATGCCATCAGTTGAGTCTTCTGATGATGTGACGTAGTAGTCTCAGTATTGTGGGGGTAATGGTGCACAACATGGATTATGGGGTAGTGAAACAATTTATTCACTTCTATTCAAGTTTATGATGTTCATTTATAAATTATATTTTGTGGTAATCTTGGTTTCAATGGGAGCATCAGTGTTTATTTTTGATGATTTAGGATTTGTAAGTGATGAAATTCAAAATTCTTTCAGAGTTTTTGATAAAAAGGGCTATCAGCAACTTTGAATGAAACAAGTAATTCAATTATCTCTCTGCTTGCAATTTAGTTGCATTAGTTGTTTGTTCTTCTATTTTAGTTCTTTTGTGAAGTAGCATGATCAATTATTATCATTCATGTGGCATAATTAGTCTTTCTATGTTAATGGATATTACTGTCCATATCATTAGCCGATCCATTATTTGTAATTTGCATATAAAATACTACAAGTGGCTTGGTCAATTATTATCATTCATGTGGCATAATTAGTCTTTCTATGTTTAATGGACATTACTGCCCATACATTAGCCCATCCATTATTGTAATTTGCATATAAAATACTACAAGTGGCTTGAGTTATTCTTTCCTAATTGTATATGCATGCTCAAGTAGTTATTAAAGTTGCAGTCCTTCTGGCTGTTCAAGTAGTTAAGTTATTCAGAAATGTAAAAGAGAATATTTTAAAAATATAAGATTAAAACATAATTTGGTAGATCTTTTAACCAAAGCCTTTCGAAGGCTAAGGTATTTGAGATCGAGGGGGATGGGCTTAAGCCCATATATTAGTCATCAGAGTGGACTCCTACCGTCATGGTAACCCTATGGTTAAGTTTCAAAGGAAAACAATCTCTGAGGTGATATCTGGAAGCACCACTTTATGAGTCTGTCTCCATCCCATCCATATGGTGTGGTGCTTTATTGTGACGGTTAGGTTGAGCATAGCTCTTAATAGATCCAAAGCTGTAAATTCAGTGAGGTACAATTCTATGCATGTACCATTGGAGGATCTACCTTATCGAGCATAGCTCTTAATAGATCCAAGGCTGTAAATTCAGCGAGGTATGATTCCGTTGCACGTACCCTTTGAGGATTTACTTTAGTGAAAGTAGTCATGAGGCCGTGACTATGGGACTGGAGCGAATCCCTAGTAACTCTATGAAAATCAAGGCAAGTGCATGGCCTAGATAGCGCTAACCCGCATTATGATCAGCTCATCTTCATACTGTGTGTATTTTATACTAAATGCAAGTTCAAACCTAGAAGGTACTTGTACTAAGCACAATAAAATTTTAAAGTTTTAAAATTGCTTACTAAATTTAATAATTTATTTATTATTCTTTTGTTTTTATTTTTTTATGGGGGATTGTTAATGTTATCGGGCGTTATAAAAAAAACAAACGCTCGCCCAATTTTTAAAAAACAAACACTTGCCCATTTAAAAAAAATGAATGCTCGTAAAAAAAAAATGCACGCTCGTTTTTATAAAACAAAAAAATGCACGTCCATTGAAATTAAAAAAATCTATAAATAGGGCATCACCCCAGCCTTTCATAGTATGAAAAAAAGGAAAAAAAAGTAACAACTTTGTATTTTCTTGCTAATTTTTTTTTTGAAGATTGTTGATCGGCGTCCTATTGAGATCGTGCCGCCAACAGATGGACGTTGGAATTTTGGCTTTCGAGTTTTGTTCGCACGTGAAGGGGACCAAATCTTCTTTAGGGCAGTGGTTTAAACCGCCTCCCAGGCCTGACTCTTTAACTTGCTCTTATTTGAAATAATTTTTTTTTTCACTAAATATAATCTGCCATACATCATAAATATTATTTTTTAAAATATAATAAATAAATAAATAAAAAAATATAAAGTTTAAAATTAATAAGTTTAAAATTAATTCACTTAATATAAATGGTAAGATAGATCGATTTATATATTCAAATTTAAATACATATATTATATATGAATTTGAGCCAAATAAAATAGATCTAATATCCCTGATAGCTCCAACAAAATCCTTCATGCACCATTTATTACATCTAATGTAAAAATAAAACAATATAAAATCTAATTTAATTTAACATTTATTAGGGTGAAAATCTGTAAAACAATCTAGCGGCAGCTATGGAAGATCGTTTGATACCCATTATGAAATCCGAATTAGAAAAAATATGATCATTTTAATATATAAAAATTTTATTTAACTCTAAGTTAAATTTTTTCTTTGCGTCAATTTTATAAAGTCAAGCCGATGCAATATACAAATTTTTCTTCAATTGCTCCTAATAAAAATAATTTAAAATTATATTTTATATTATATAATAATGAATATATTATGCGATGATATAATAAGTAATTTGGCATGGGTGGATGATTTACTATTTCTAAAGTTGATGGCCGTGCTAAATTAGCTGTGACATTACAACACTACTTCAAAGGCCCACAGATGTTATAGTTATGAAGTGCAAGTATTTATATAAAATAATTATGTTGATAGCTATTAAAAATTTATCATTTAAGAAGCAAGAGTTCTTGTCCTGCAAATATATTTATCAACATGAGTTGCCAACTGTAATGTAAATTATGGTTGTGGAATAACTTTTTCCATTCATGGCTATTGTTCTGTATAAGGTATAATTCTTCCACATCTTTCCTTGTTGAATTTATTATCTAAAGTCTTTTCATGGTGAGAATAAATAATTTTTATTCACATCATCTTCTCGAAGGTACTCAAGCATTTATCTAGGTACATAGAAATTAACTTAATTTTAAAAACTTTTTTTTTCAACGCAGATGTCTTCCAGATGGTGCATCCCTCAGTCAAGGGGGAAAAAAAAATCCTTATACTCAAGGAAATAAATTTAGTATTTTTAAAATTAATTTAAGGATAGACCGCTTGTAACCCCAGCTTTAATTATGGACACATGGCATCTAGGGAGTCCTGTTGTCGCTTAGGATACTGGTTGGACGTCTGGATTCCCGATAATTTCATGACCCGAAGGGTCACGTGGGGGTTTAAAGGTGACGAAGGGTGACTCCCTCCATCCTGGCAGACGTCTTCTTTAGGTAATCCTTCCATGTCCATGCCAGATTATTTTAACTTTGCAAAGAAAATTGGTACTATTGATATATTATATGCAATGGCTAAGAATGTACAAACCATTGTTTATCTGATATGAAAAGATTATGCTTATGATGATGCATGATGTGTGATATGCATATATAATGATGATCCTGAATTATATTTATACGTGTTGCCGTGGTTCTCCTATGATATGGCAGGTGGAGCCACACACATCTAGAGGATGTGTGCTGATTGATTATGATATGGCATATGGAGGCCACACATTTAGAGGATGTGCTCTGATTGATTATGATGTGGCATGTGGAGGCCACACATCTAGAGGATGTGCTCTGATTGAGGTGTTGTAGGGCCGTGGGATACATAGATATAATATAACAATGATTATATAAACAGTGGGTTTATTTGTAATGCATATTCTGGTATTTATTGTATAAAGCTTTCAAATTATTTTGAGTTGATATGCTTGTTCTGATAGCATGATAAATGCATTTGAAATTGGAAGTTTTATGAAAATGACTTGAATATATCTTGATAAGATATGATGATATATGACTATTTTACATTATTATAGGCTTACTTATTGAGTGTGAGCTCATGTAAATCTCACCATGTTTTTTCAAAGCCTCAGGAATGAAGAAGGATTTTGGGGTTGATGGAGCTTCTAATTAAATAAAATAGTTCCACATTATTGATGTAACCCTGATGATGCTTGTATGTAGGGCTTGTAGCCAAAACTCATAATTATGGTTTGTAATAAAGTATGGATTTGGATTAACTTGTTATACCTATTGCCTTAAATTATTTGTTGTGTCAAATTTGGGGACGCCTTGCATGGGCGGGTTGTCACCCTAGCTCTTTGGGTCTAGGGTGTTTGGAGAAATAAGTCATTTAAATTCATTTTGATCCATTTTGCCAGCTTAAGATTTATTATTTTGTCATGCTTTAATAAATACATGCAGAATTCAATTATATCGTATGTGCTATCGGTCGTTCTTTTGGCCCGCGTTTTTAACTAAGGAGCCCCCCATACCATATTTAAAAAATGGCATTTTTGCCCTTAAAATTTCAGGACCAAAATATCCCTTCCCCCCCCCCCAAACAGCCCCCCTGAGCCCGTGGCCCCCCTGAGCCTCCCAAAAGAGCCCTGCGATCGTCCTCCCGCCTCCCTCACTCCGGATTATCATTGGATCCTCGATTGAAGCAATTTCAAAACCTCAAGACAAGCAATTAATAATTTATGAAGGTGCTACGGTCGCAAAGGTTAGTTTATATCTCCGTCTCCAATTTTTTTTTCCCGGTTCGTGCATTGTTCGGCCCTGTGTGGCCGAACAGGTTAGCTCTGTTCGGCTGCAATAAGCCGAACAACTTAAATATGTTCGGCCCACTAGGGCCAAACAGAAGATCTATGTTCGGCCCGCTAGTGCCGAACAGAAGAATTCTTTCTTCTGTTCAGATGAAGGAATTCTTTTGTTCGGCCCTGTGTCACCGAACAGAAATCTTCTGTTCGGTCACACAGGACCGAATAGAATCTTCTGTTCGGCGACATAGGGCCGAACAGAAGATTTCTGTTCGGCCTTGAGTGGCCGAACAGAGTGTTTAATTTTTTTTGTTTGATTAATTATGATTAGGGTTAAAATTTAATTTGATCGTGCAGAACGATGCTTCGACCGAATGCAGCGTGATTGGCTCTGATTGTGTAATGGATTACACAAATGAATTTATAACTTACGAGATAAAATTTAATTGCATTTATTTTTATATTATTTGACTGAGCAATGTTTATAATTGTCTACCAACATAAAACTATTTATTTTATAGATATTCAAAAGTAGAGAAGAAATGTGTAATTGGTGTCGGGAAGACAAAAAGAGGAATGGATTTGTTGTTATTATTAAAAAATCCGATTCGGGCAGCAATGTTAAGAAACCAAGAATTGTTTTTTCTTGCGAGAGGAGCGGTACTTGCAAAAGTAAACACATCAAGGAAAAAGGGATCAAGACCAGGGCCAGTGGCACTAAGAAGTGTGGATGTCCTTTTGCCTTAAGAGGAAGAAATTGGACACTGCAGATGATTGGATGTTAACGGTCATTTGCGGCATGCACAATCATCCAGCTGCAAAGCATCTCGAGGGGCACTCATATGCGGGACGATTATCTAAGGAGGAGACTACAATACTAGTGGAGATGACGAAGAGTTTGGTTCGGCTAAGGACATTTTATCTGCGTTGAAGCAAAGGGATGCCCTCAATGTTACGACAATGAAGAGCCGGAACCATGCTGGTAAGAGCCGAAACTGTGCCGGTTCATGCCGGCATCTTTTGGACCCGTGCCGATGAGTGCCGAACGCATACCGATATGTGCAGGACGCGTGCTAGCAACTTTGGATCCCGTGCCGATACGTGCCGACACATGCCGACCTTCCGGACCCGTGCCATTTGTTATTACAAAGTGAATGTTTCTGTTGTGTCTAATTCATTCTTTAATGGTTTGTAGGTTTCTCGTCAGCGAACCCGATCATATATAAGCCAACAATCTATATGATCAAATTCCAGATGGGTTGAGGCCGTTCATCCAACATATCAAGGATGTTAAAGCTGACGGCAACTGTAGATTTAGAGCAATAGCTGACTTGCTGGGATTTAGAGAGGAGGATTGGCTCCGTATTAGGAAGGATTTATTGAACGAGTTGCAATGTCATTCAGAGCACTATCGTGCTTTATTTGTTGTCGAAGGGAGGTTTCAGGAGATTGAGCATGCATTATCATATTTTGATAATGCTCCACCTTTTGACTGATGGATGACTATGCCGGATATGGGGCACGTTATAGCGTCCCGCTATAACGTTGTCCTATACCACCTCTCCTTGCAACAATATTTTACATTCCTACCTTTACGATCGGTGCCTCTTCCTCCTTTATCCCGCAAAGATATTGCATTGGCGTTCGTTAATGGCAATCATTTTGTTGAGGTATTAATTGAACAACTCTTAATCATGCTTAAATGACTATATGCTGACCCTGCAACACATGTGCCATATGCGATATGACATCGTACATGTGCCTCCCCTGTGATGCAGCAGCTCCTCCCGATCCATATCAAGTATGTCAGTGCAAAGGCCAAGCGCATCTGTAATACACCAGCCTAGCACATCAGCATCAGCATCATCGGGACGTGATCGGGAGTAGATACTGGATTGGCTCTCCGAAAGGTGAACAGCCAGATGCGTGATCCGAGAAAACCACTCCATAATCCTGGTACGCAATCGGAGGGTCGGGACACCGGATGGCTCCTACTCGCTGTGCTCAGTAGGTGATCCTCCCACCTCTCCCATAACTGCTCATAGAAAACGTACCGGATGCAGCATGAAGCTGTTGTCGATCCTCTGCTGGCTCGGTCAGGGGCCAGTGGCGCATGGGGATCGTCTGTATCCTGCCAAACTGTCATAAAACCCTTTCATGATGATAGGGTTCTACAACATCCATGCACTTCAGGCAGCCACTGAAGAATGCAATATCAAGAAATGGATAATCATCCCGAATAAAACGATGGGGATCCCAAACTACCTGCAATATATTAAATCGTAATAAGATTGATAATGTATGACAAATTATATAAATACATAAGTGCATGATCTTATGGTACATACCTCATCTGCCCTCAGTACGTTCAATGACTCGCATAGAATCACTAAATAGTCCATCGTAGAACGGGGTGGAGTGCCGAGAGTTCATCGGTGTACGCGAGGCCTAGCATCAGCATAGTCTAAGGCTGGGTGAGGAGTGAGAAAGGGAAAATACTCATAAATCCATGCATGGAGAAGCGTCATATATCCATTGATCTGTCTAACAGATGCCTTAGATGCGATCCCCAACCACCTGGACAAGGATCATCCGCCTCATCATCATCAACATCCATAGCTGGGATGTCCTCGGCTGCTGTCTCATCTGGGGGCGATGGTGCATCAAAATCCTCATGAACCTCAATAACCTCAGGCGCCTGGGTTCTACGTCTCCTAACAGACGCTGTGGGTCTAACTCGTGATGGGCCAGCATCCATATCTGAAACAGAGCTGGGACGACTCGTGAGTTGGGGGGACGAAGGGGGCAGAGCCGTCGAACACTTACGGACGCCTGGAGGGTTAAAAAAAAACAACTTGAAGGGCCGATCGAGTGAGGAGAAATGAGGGAGGAGGGAGGGAAGGAGGGACGGAGAGGAAGGAAGGGGGGAAGGAGGGAGCTTACCTTGTCGGAGAGGAAGCTCTGTTGCCGGGAAAGCCGCCGGGGAGCACCGTGACGAGGTGAGCACGAGCAAGGAGGCGGAGGAAGAAGGATCAGACGAGTGGGGGGGGGGGGGGGGAGGGGACCCAATTAGCAATTTAGGGCAGGGGGGGAAGGGAGGAGAGTAATTTAGGAATTTAAAAAATAAGGGGGCTACTGAGTAAAAAATGAGGGCTCTTAAGTAAAAAAATTCAAATGGCGGGGCTCCTCAGCAATTTTAGCGGTCCAAATAGAAGCACCATGTGCGCTATCTGTTAATGCTATCGGGCGTTATAAAAAAAAACAAACAAATGCTCGCCTGGTTTTTAAAAACAAACGCTTGCCCATAAAAAAAATGAATGTGTGTTAAAAAAAATGAACGCATGCTCGTTTTTATAAAACAAAAAACGCATGCCTATTGAAATTAAAAAAAAATCTATAAATAGGGCATCATCCCAGTCTTTCATGGTATAAAAAAAATAAAAAATAACAACAATAACTCTATATTTTCTTTTTTTTAAAAAAAATTGCTGATCGGTGTTCTGTTGATGTACCACCAACGGACGTTGGAGGACATTGGAGTTTTGGACGTTGGAGTTTTGGCTTCGGGTTGTACCTAAGTTTTGGCTTCCGGATGTACCTTGAGGTTTTGGCTTTCGGATTATACGCGTGTGGTCCAATGAATATACTCTGCCACACACCATAAATATTATTTTTTAATATATATATATATATATATATATATATATATATATATATATATATATATATATATATATCTTAGTTGCAAGTACATTGAAATCATTTTCAATAACAATCTAAAGAAGATTTGGTTTTGGATGCGATCTGATCTCTTCGTAGGTTGGAGAAACAAAATCTTATCAGATCATGCATGATTTAAATAGGAAAAGGGAAAATATTAGATGGTTGGCTTTCCGATATTTTTTTTTTGTGTTTTGTTATTCATATTAAATAGTTTATGTTTTATTTATTTATGTATGTGTGGTGCGTTCATCTATGAATCTCGTTCATATCTTCTCATGTTGACGATATCAATTATATTGTATGATGTTGTGTGTAATATGATTGTTAGTTATGTCATGGGATCATTTTTGCTTCACAAAAATTTGTACTATTTGTTGCAATCCTAAAAAAATGTTGTTATTAAGGTGAAATGATGGTTATTTCACTAAGACAATGATGGCCTTATCTAAAGCTAGTTTGGTAGTTTTTTTAGCTAATTTTAGAATGACAAAAGAAAAAAGTTAAAATGTTTAATGCCATCAATTGAGTCTTCTGATGATGTGACGTAGTAGTCTCAGTATTGTGGGGTAATGGTGCACAACATGGATTATGGTAGTGAAACAATTTCATGAATTCACTTCTATGCAAGTTTATGATGTTTATTTATAAATTATATTTGTGGTAATCTTGGTTTACAATGGGGGCATCAGTGTTTTATTTTTGAAGATTTAGGATGAATTGTAAGTAATGAAATTCAAAACATTCTTTCAGAGTTTTTGATAAAAAGGGCTATCAGCAACTTTGAATGGAAAGTAATTCAATTATCCCTCTGCTTGCAATTTAGTTGCATTAGTTGTTTGTTCTTCTATTTTAGTTCTTTTGTGAAGTAGCATGGTCAATTATTATCATTCATATGGCATAATTAGTCTTTCTATGTTTAATGGACATTACTGCCCATATCATTAGCCCATCCATTATTTGTAATTTGCATATAAAATACTACAAGTGGCTTAAGTTATTCTTTCCTAATTGTGCATGCATGCTCAAGTAGTTATTAAAGTTGCAGTCCTTCTGGCTGTTCAAGTAGTTAAGTTATTCAGAAATGTAAAATAGAATATTTTAAAAATATAAGATTAAAACATAATTTGGTAGATCTTTTAACCAAAGGCCTTTCGAAGGCTAAGGTATTTGAGACATCGAGGGGGATGGGGCTTAAGCCCATATATTAGTTATCAGAGTGGACCCCTACCGTCATGGTAACCCTATGGTTAAGGTTCAAAGGAAAACAATCTCTGAGGTGATATCTGGAAGCACCACTTTATGAGTCTGTCTTCATCCCATCCATATGGTGTGTTGCTTTATTGTGACGGTTAGGTTGAGCATAGCTCTTAATAGATCCAAGGCTGTAAATTCAGCGAGGTACAATTCTATTGCATGTACCATTGGAGGATCTACCTTATCGAGCATAGCTCTTAATAGATCCAAGGCTGTAAATTCAGCGAGGTATGATTCCGTTGCACGTACCCTTTGAGGATTTACTTTAGTGAAAGTAGTCATGAGGCCGCGACTATGGGACTGGAGCGAATCCCTAGTAACTCTCATGAAAATCAAGGCAAGTGCATGGCCTAGATAGCACTAACCCACATTATGATCGGCTCATCTTCATACTATGTGTATTTTATACTAAATGCATGTTCAAACCTAGAAGGTACTTGCACTAAGCACAGTAAAATTTTAAAGTTTTAAAATTGCTTACTAAATTTAATAATTTTTATTATTCTTTTTTTTTATTTTTTTATGGGGGATTGTTAATGTTATCGGGCGTTATAAAAAAAACAAACGCTCGCCCAATTTTTAAAAAACAAACACTTGCCCATTTAAAAAAAATGAATGCCCAAAAAAAAAATGCACGCTCGTTTTTATAAAAAAAAAAAATGCACGTATTAAAATTAAAAAAATCTATAAATAGGGCATCACCCCAGCCTTTCATAGTATGAAAAAAAAGGAAAAAAAAAGTAACAACAACTCTATATTTTCTTGCTAATTTTTTTTTTAAAGATTGTTGATCGGCGTCCTATTGAGATCGTGCCGCCAACAGACGGACGTTGGAATTTTGGCTTTCGAGTTTTTCTTCGCACGTGAAGGGGACCAAATCTTCTTTAGGGCAGTGGTTTAAACCGCCTCCCAGGCCTGACTCTTTAACTTGCTCTTATTTTGAAATATTTTTTTTTACTAAATATAATCTGCCACATCATAAATATTATTTTTTATATATATATATATGAATATTTATATATTCCTAGTTGCAAGGACATAGAAATTTTTTCTTTTTGTATTAATCATGAATTTTTTTTAATTTGTATTAATGCAATATTTCATTGAGGTATAAACCCTTCTCTTCCGGCTTATAACACTAATAGAAGAATGTAGCAAATAAGTTAGTTTAGTAAACAACAAGATGGATGGTAAGTATCAAATTAATGATGATGCCATATGCATTGGTTTCATCAATTAAAAAAATTATAAATTTTATAAGTTTGATACATGTCAGGAAAATAATCTCTAGCTAAGGATGGTATGTTAAAAAAAAAAGTTAACATCATCATAAATTAAAAATATTCAAGACCACATAAGCTAAGATTCTCTTTTTCCACTGTTTTTTTTTTCATACTTTACCAAAAAGTTTTTTCATAATAGAAGTGATATTTTCTTTTTTTCTCGCTGCAAAAATTTTTAGCATCAAAAATTTAAAATTATTCTTAATACATTACATTTATACTATAATATAATTATTATATTATTACAAGTTCAACTGCTCTAATATTATAATAGAATTTTAGAATACTAAGCCTCAATCTTCTTCGTTGAGTTCTCATAATGTATTAGTACTAATCTTCATACACAAAGAAATATAATAGCAAAGGCCTATCATCATACAATGTAATGTGATATAATATATATTTTTAATAGATAGTATAATAAATAGTATAATATAATTTAATAAATTAGAGTATTATATAATTTGTAATATTGCGTTCTCTCTCTTTCCCCACCTCGCCGGAGACCGATAGAGCGGTCGAAGGCGGTGAAGTCCTAATCCTAGGGTGGCGGCGGCGATGTTCCCCCAATTAGGGCCGACGGGGGAGAGCCTCAGCAAGGCGTCATCGCTGGTGATCCAGGTCGGCACGACGCCACCTCTACGATGATCCCGACGACGTTAATATTATCGCCCCCTGATCAATCGCCCGGTTCGACTCCGAGGAGTTCGATGCTCTCAAGCGCCTCCTCGCCCTCATTGCCCAGGGCACCGATATCCCACTTCTTCCCCAAGGTCTTCCTCTTCTTCCCATGATCCAAGCATTTCTTGAAGCGATATTTTATCTTATTTCCTTTTTGATCGGTTGGCATACCTGCAGCACCGGTCTGAACTCGTTCCTTAATTTCTTTCTTTTCTTGCTGTCGTAAAGAGTGTAGCATCGCAGTCGTTAGTAGTCGAGAAACTAGCATACTTCATTATGCTGAAAAGTATGACTTTTTATGACCCTTTATTGCTTCATCATGCTAAAGACTATGATCTTCACATCTTGCTTCAAGATTAAACCTTGGGAGACATGATAGTTGATGCTGCCAGATCACCCCCTCAAAAGTCCGCGAGCGTCGGTCGCCTTCTTCAGCGAGCCCGAAATCTTCGGCGAGCTTCTTGCATCTGAGAGCCTGTAAAAAGTTCCGGGGGCCAGAGATTCCGACAGGAATCCTCCGACGCTCAAGTCAGTGCTCTGGGCAATAGCCGTGAGCTTGAGGAAGCTCGAAAGAGAAAGAGAGAGAGGCTCAGAGAAGAGCTATATGTGAGCAAAAATGAGCGTTTAAGAGTATTGTTGTGGTTATCAGTTCTTAGTTACCTGGTCGGGGGTCTCTCTTACCCATTTTATAGGTGCTTAGAGTTTGTCTGGCTTGAGTGGTTGAGGCCTGTAATGATGACTTTGATGAGTGAAGTGTCAGAGCTGAGAGCTGATGTCTGTGAGGCATGGGGTTCTGCCACTTGTCAGAGCATTTAAGGTGATGGCAGGGCTTGCTTCCTCCTTTGGCATGTCAGGCTGCAGGTTAAATCCCATCAAACTGGGTTGCTGCAGCTGGTTGGTGGGTCAAGTTCCGTCAGAGTGGGTGGCCATTTGATTTGACCGCTGCAGGGAAGAGAGATAAAAGGTGGTGGAGTCTCATCATCATCACGAGCCACACATCCGTCTAAGATGAAGAGTTGGGAGTTGAAGCCAGCTGTCCCTTGTAAAGTGTTGACTATAGAGTGCTTGCATGGCACTATTCATGGCCGGGGCCGAGGTGGCCGAGAACGTGACCTTTATGAGGCCATAAATGCCTTTGTGCGAGAGACATGATGTGGTTGAGGCAGGGCCGACTTGAATGAGAGGGCCGACTTAAATGAAGCGGGGCCGACTTGAATGAGAGGGCCAAATTAAATGAGGCGGGGCCAACTTGGAAGAGGCCGGGATGGGACGATGCCGAGGCGGGGCCAACTTGAATGAGAGGGCCGACTTAAATGAGGCGGGGCTGACTTGAATGAGAGGGCCAACTTAAATGAGGCGGGGCCGACTTGGAAGAGGCTGGACGGGACGATGGCGAGGTGGGCCGACTTGAATAAGGGCCGACTTAAATGAGGCGGGGCCGACTTGAATGAGAGGGCGACTTGAATGAGGCGGGGCCGACTTGGAAGAGGCCGGGGGGACGATGCGCGACTTGAATGAGGGGCCGACTTAAATGAGAGGGCCGACTTGAATGAGAGGGCCAACTTAAATGAGACGGGGCCGACTTGAATGAAAGGCCAACTTGAATGAGGCGGGGCCACTTGAATGAGTGGGCCAACTTAAATGAGGCGGGGCCGATTTGGAAGAGGCCAGGCCGACTTGAATGAGAGGGCCGACTTAAATGAGGCGGGGCCAATTTGGAAGAGGCCGACTTGAATGAGGCGGGGCCGACTTGAATGAGAGGGCCAACTTAAATGAGGCGGGGCCGAGTTGGAAGAGGCCGGGATGGGACGAAGGCCGGGCCGACTTGAATGAGAGGCCGACTTAAATGAGGCGGGGCCGATTTGGAAGAGGCCGACTTGAATGAAGCGGGGCCGACTTGAATGAGAGGGCCAACTTGAATGAGGCGGGGCCGACTTGAATGAGGCGGGGCCGACTTGAATGAGAGGGCCAACTTAAATGAGAGACCCACTTAAATGAGACGGGGCCGACTTGGAAGAGGCCGGGACGGGACGATGCCGAGGCGGGGCCAACTTAAATGAGGCGAGGCCGACTTGAATGAGAGGGCCGACTTAAGTGAGGCGGGGCCGATTTGAAGAGGCCGACGAGGCCAACTTGGACTTCTCCTTTTCTTTGCGTCCGTGATGCTCCACTCCATTAGATGTTGGCCTACGTTGCAGCCATAAATGCGGGAGAGAATAAGGCAATAAATGCCTTAGAGGATGCACGTGGCCTTTATGAGGCCATAAATGCTTTGGTGTGAAATACATAATATGGCTGTGAAGCCGAACGGGAGTGCCGGCGAAGCTGTCGAGCGGGAGTGCCGAGCGAAGCTGGTCGAGTGGGAGTGCCGGGCGAAGGCGGGAGTGCCGCCGCCTCGACTTTTTCCTCTCCTTTGCCTACGTGGCTCCATTCCAATAAATGCTGGCCAAGTCATTATGACTTTCTGTACCATTAAATGCTTCAGATTTGACTATTGGCCATTAATGACTGAAGGTGGCCTTTTGGAGAACCCCGTGATGTGTTCCTTTTTCGTTTTTATTCTTTCTTCATTATGACGAGATACTTCAGTAATATTGTGGATAAAATATTTAATACCCATCATGCCCTTTGAAAAAAAGCCAAGTAGAATAGTGAGGCCGCCTATGAATTAAGCGTCCAAAACCGCCACGGCCGTCTAGGAAAATCGTCTAAAATTAATGTATGCCATCCAAAAATTGTTGCCTTTATTGCCCATGGGGTCAACTGACCCCATCAAATGCCCCCCACACTCCTTGAGCTTATGTGACGCGCATCAGCTAAGCGAAAGGAGTGTAGAACTTTAAAAATTTTGGAGGTAAATTACCTTATGCTCGCCACTCAAAGCAGTGTACGCCAATTTCTAGGGGTATGCTCGTCAATCAGCCACTGAGGCAAAGATAAAGCCATTGAGGCCGCAATAATGCGGCTGAGGCAGAGATAAAATTGCCGAAGCAAAAATAGAGCCATAGAGGCTACAATGATGCCGTTGAGCTGAGATAAAATTGCCGAAGCAGAAATAGAGCCGTGGAGGCTGCAATAATGCCTGAGGCTGAGATAAAATTGCCGATGAGGCAAAATAATGCCGCTGAGGCAGAGATGACGTCGTTGAGGCAGAGATAAAGCCGTCGAGGCTGCAATAGTGCTGCTAAGGCAGAGAAAAGCCATTGAGGCTGCAATAGTACCGCTAAGGTAGAGATAAAGCCGTTGAGGCTGAAATAATGCCGCTGAAGCTGCAATGATGCCGTTGAGGCAGAGATAAAATTTTCAAAGCAGAGATAGAGCCGCGGGGGCTAAAATAAAATTGCCTCGAGTGTTTATGTGCTGGTTCGGAAGGTGACTCAAGCAGGTACGGGCTGTTAGGGACTTGAACCGACTCAGAGGCGTATGCTAGCCAGACCGAGTGGTGTTTCGTTAGCCGCGATGCGTCGAGCTCCTCCAGAACGCCTTGGGTGTTTATTCGCTGGTTCGGGAGGCAACTCGAGGGTACGGGCTGTTAGGGACTTGAACCGACTCGGGAGCGTATGCTAGCCAGACCGAGTGGTGTCCCGTTAGCTGCAATGCCGCCGAGCTCCTCGGAACCGTCTTGGGTGTTTGCGTGCTGGTCCGGGAGGTGACTCGAGCGGGTATGGGCTGTTAGGGATTTGAACCGACTTGGGGCGTATGCTAGTCAGCCGAGTGGTATTTGTTAGCCGCGATGCCGCTGAGCTCTTCCAGAACCCCTTAGTGCTTGTGTGCTGGTCCGAGAGGTGACTCGAGGTCGCTGGAACCATAGGTCTTGAACCACCGCGGGGGTTTCGCGGCCGGCCCGACGGTGACCTTATGATCACAGGACCATTAAGAGCCTTTTTTGAGAGGTTAATTTTGTCGGATTTCCTATAATGCATTCAACACTAATGAAAAGAAACTTTTTTCTCAAAGTGTAGTATACTTAGCTTTTTCGTAGCTGTTTGCCTTTGCGTCGTGTTTGGTGTCGATGTCGATTACAGCTTGAGAGTTTTTTCTTTAAAGAAATTGGTCTCCTTCTGTTGAGTTGATGACCTGCTTCCCAAAAAACTATGTTGATTGAAGGTGGGGGGCACTGAAATCCAAGGGCAACTAGAATGGAATCCGCAGGAGGTCTTGGGCTCGGATTGGCTCTGGGTGCAGTAAAGAGGAAGAGAAAGGGGGAGAGAGGGAAAGGGTAGAGTCAATAGTCAAAGCCTTTTGTCTTTATTTCCCACCTTACATTAATAGCATCAGCACGCCTTGACTTATCACCATCAAGAATTAAAATGCACATAAATACTTGAGCTGACTAGGAGTTAGGATTTGGGTGGCAAGTACTGACGCTCTTGCTGGCTAACGAGCCTGAGCCTTAAATTGCCGATGAGCTTAAGTTTGAGGTTGCTCTGATGCCGTTGAGCTCCAAAGAAATATGACAGTGGTGATTCTCTCGCTGGGAGATCTCTCACCGGATGGATGGTGGATGGCTTGAGCGGCAACTAAAGGAGCAGCATGGGCTCTTGTTTGTTGCTGTGAGGCCACAAAATATCGCTTCCATAGCTTTTGGGAAGCTGCCATTGATGTTTGGACTTGCAGAGTAAGGGTGGCATGATCTGCCTGAATGGCCCGAGATAGTGGTAACGATGGGGCAGAGAGCCGGTCTCTTGCCGGTCAGCTTATTGAGGGTGCCCCCCAGCATTACTGGCAGAAGCTCCATGGGTCTTTGTCATCACCATATTTTTATCCACCATTGTTGTCGTAGAGGGAGTGAGAGCTTGTAGCTTAGTTTCACAAAACTCTTTTCTTTTCCTTCCTAGCGCGTCAATCTGATGCTGCCAGATCACCCCCCTCAAATATCCGCGAGCATCCGGTCGCCTTCTCCAGCGAGCCCGGGATCTTCCGGCGAGCTTCTCACGTCTGGGAGCCTACAAAAAGTCCTGGGGGCTGGAGATTCCGATGGGGACCTTCCGACGCTTAAGTCAGTGCTCTGGGCAACAACCGCGAGCTTGAGGAAGCTCGAAAGAGAAAGAGAGAGAGGCTCGGAGAAGAGCTCTCTGTAAGCAAAAATGAGTGTTTAAGAGTATTGTTATTGTTATCAGTTCTTAGTTACTTGGTCGGGGGTCCCTCTTACCCATTTTATAGGTGCTTAGAGTTTGTCTGGCTTGAGTGGTTGAGGCCTCGTAATGATGACTTTGATGGGTGAAGTGTTAGAGCTGATGTCTGTAAGGCATAGGGTTCTGCCATTTGTCAGAGCATTTAAGGTGATGGCAGGGCTTGCTCCCTCCTTTGGCATGTCAGGGCTGCAGGTTAAATCCCATCAAAGTGGGTGGCTGCAGCTGGTTGGTGGGTCAAGTTCCGTCGGGGTGGCCATTTGATTTGACCACTACAGGGAAGAGAGATAAAAGGTGGTGGAGTCTCATCACCATCACGAGCCACACATCCGTCTAAGATGAAGAGTTGGGAGTTGAAGCTAGCTGTCCCTTGTAAAGTGTTGATTATAGAGTGCTTGCATGGCACTGTTCATGGCCGGGGCAGGGTGGCCGAGAACATGACCTTTATGAGGCCATAAATGCCTTTGTGCGAGAGACATGATGTGGTTGTGGAAGCCGAGAAGGACGATGCCGAGGCGGGGCTGACTTGAATGATAGGGCCGACTTAAATGAGGCGGGGCTGACTTGAATGAGAGGGCCAACTTAAATGAGGCGGGGCCAACTTGGAAGAGGCCGGGACGAAACGATGCTGAGGTGGGGCTGACTTGAATGAGAGGGCTGACTTAAATAAGGCGGGGCTGACTTGAATGAGGTGGGGCCGACTTAGAAGAGACCGGGACGGGACGATGCGCCGACTTGAATGAAAGGGCCGACTTGAATGAGAGGGCCAACATGAATGAGGCCGGGCCGACTTGAATGAGAGGGCCAACTTAAATGAGGCGGGGCCGATTTGGAAGAGGACGGGACGGGACGATGCCAAGGCCGAGCTGACTTGAATGAGAGGGCCAACTTAAATGAGGCGGGGCCGATTTGAAAGAGGCCAACTTGAATGAGGCGGGGCTGACTTGAATGAGAGGGCCAACTTAAATGAGGCAGGGCCGATTTGGAAGAGGCCGGGATGGGACGATGCCAAGGCCAGGCCGACATGAATGAGAGGGCCAACTTAAATGAAGCGGGGCCGATTTGGAAGAGGCCGACTTGAATGAGGCGAGGCCGACTTGAATGAGGCGGGGCCGACTTGAATGAAAGGGCCGACTTGAATGAGAGGGCCAACTTAGATGAGACAGGACTTGGAAGAGGCCGGGATGGGACGATGCCGAGGCGGGACGACTTAAATGAGGCAGGGCGCTCCATTTTAATAAATGCTGGCCAAGTCATTATAACTGTTTCTGCACCATTAAATGCTTAGCCAACGTCATTCTCCACCATTAAATGCCCCTCCCAATAGTCCCATACCGAAAAATTGAGAGTTGGTTAGTTAAGGAAGATGGACAAGTACCAATTGGATCCCTTTTTGGGTTATGGTAACTGAAGTTGATATGAACCTTATCTATCTTGCTTTATTGTAACGAAACGGGTTCGTGGGTGCTGCAGGCGCCTGGGTCGTTACAATATGGTATCAGTCACGCACCAGTTGGAAGTGCATGAGCTAAGTGCCATACAGGGCAAAGTGCTACATGGATGAGAGCCACCTCTTGAACTTGTTGGAACCACCTCTAGAATTCTGCCTGCCTGATGATTGTGATCATTTGCCCCTGGCGACGAGGACGTTGCCTCGGTAAACAGGATAGATTGTGATGCCCCTCTCAATAGTTCCATATTGAAAAATTGAAAGTTGGTTGTATGGTTTATAATCAGTTAAGAAAGATGAACAAATACCAATTGGATCATTTTTTAGGTTGTGATGGCCCAAGGTGATGTAGACCTTGTTCACCTTGCTTTATTGTAACGAAACGGGTTCGTGGGTGCTGCGGGTCCGAAGCTCAGGTCGTTACAATATGGTACCGAGCTACACACCAATCGAAATCGAAAGTGCAGGAGCTAAGTGTCATACAGGGCAAAATGCTACATGGGAGCCAACTCTTGAACCTATGAGGGCCACCTCTAAATCCTGCCTATCTGGTGGTTGTGATTATTTGCCTCTAGCGACGAGGACGTCGCATGGGGATAGATTGTGATGCCTCTCCCAACAGTTCCATATCGAAAAATTAAGAGTTGGTTCTATGATTTATACCCAGTTAAAGATGGATAAGTACCAATTGGATCCCAAAATTTTTGGGTTATGGTGACACAAGTTGGTGTGAACCTTATCCATCTTGCTTTCTTATAATGAAATGGGGCCCGAAGGCCGTATGAATACCTGCAACGCACAGCTACCATTCTAAACGTATATCACATAAGCATTTCTGACGTGCATATATTAACGTATCTAGACTGCGGGCCCGGAGGCCGTATGAATACCTGCCGTATGAATATCTGCCAAACGCACAGATACCATTCTAAACCTATATTGCATAAGCATTTTTGACATGCATATATTAACATATCTGGACTGAAACATTAACCCAACACGAAAACGGTCATCAGGAGTCTTCTTTGATATAATAGTGAGCTCTAATAAAAATTTGTAAAATTTATCAAATTCTTAAGCTTCAAATGCTACCAAATTGAAGCAGCCTTCATTGCAAGATATTTTCAAAATATCAAACGAAATACTGACTATGTATAAACTATGCCTATAATAACGACAGAGTGGTCACATTGTACCTCAACTCCAATTCCTGCAGGTGCTTCTTCTTGACCTCGATTTGATTGGCAAGAATTGCCACAATCTTGCCAGTCTCCTTGGACTCTTCCTTAACAACGTCTGAAATCGTCCTCAGTTCGCCATGCCTCTGAAGATGATGCCCGACAATGTTCTCGGCGTTATAGTCATCATCCCGGGCAATCCAACCATAATACATCTCCGATCCATCATCGACCCTCTCATTCCAATCGTTCTTGCCAAGATGACTCGCTTTGAAGTGGTTCTCGAAAGCCATGGCATCCTTGAACCCGCTCCAATCCTTGTTAAACCTCACAACTGCAGCTCCCCTCCCCTCAATTTGACAGATCCCCTCCCCTAAAGGAATGACATCAACAGGATTAAAGTCTGAGAGATGTTCTCCGAGCTTAAACCCACCTTCTTCAGTGGGGACATTGATGAGCACCCCGATCCAAGGCCAGACGAACAACTCTTCATGGCCCGGCTTGAGAGTATGCTGTTCTTGCTCGACATGCGGGGGCTGAGAGGGCCCGGCCGCATCGGCGAGTTCCGTCTTGAGGTATCTAGCAAATGCCGGGTGGGTGGCCTTCTCCTTTGCTCGCCGGCTGTTCGAGGAGACGACACCGGTGGCGTGCTGGAGGAGGTCCTTGTAGAGGTAGTCCTGCTTCTTCTTCCCGGCACAGAAGGGGCACCGGAAGGTGCCATCCGGGTTCCTTATCCTGTGGTTACCGGCCTTCAGCACCATGTAATAAGCCTCCTCGAACTCATCAAGCTCAGAGTCACTGATCTCCAACGCTTCATCCGACGATGCATCCATGGATCGAAAGGATCCACCAATTCTACCAACAAGAGGAAACAAGCATTGATTTGAACCGAAGAAAGGGACGAGAAGAAGAGAGAAAACAACACCATAAAGAGCGTAGGAAAAGCAACGACTCACCTTCCTCCTTGATTTGGGGTTGGGACTCTTGAGGTTTCTTCAATAAATCAACCAAAACAAATTTTAAGTTGACCGCGCGGTGCGCGATGAAATCGCTGACGTTTCAAAAAGAATTTAAGGCATGCTAGTTAAAAAGTTATGATGCTTTAATTATAAAAATATAATGTTTATTTAAAAAATATTAAAATAATTTATATTATTTTAATTAAGAATTAAAAATTATAATATTATAATTATAAATTATGATATTTATTTAAAAAATTAAAAAAATTATAATATTTAAATTATAAATTTATGATATTGTAATCATAAAATTATGATATTTGTTGCTGCTGGGATTCATCCTTCGACTCGGACACGACCGATCTCCTGGTCTGGGCTTCTTTTTGGGCGCACGAGAGGCGTTGGGGGTGGCCCTCCGTGGAAGACCCTCCGACGCTCAAGTCAGTGGGGATCGGTGATCAACAGAAAATGAGGAGAGGGATCTCTCCGGGGAGTCTCTCCAGGGGTGGCCGATCGAGAGCTCTAGGGAAGCGCCGACGAGCAGTGAAGGAGAGTGAGAGTGGGAGTGAGAGTGAGCCAGGGGTTGTGAGCGCATACCTGAGAGAATCTGGGGATGTCGTATTATAGACAATCACCTGGATCTTGAGCGCCTTCTGGAAGGTTCGAAGGTTGTTAGGATACGGGAATGAATCGAATCAGGCCGTTATAAGGCCGATGGAATCCGTATCTTGTTCGTTGAGGGATCGACGGCTAGGAGAGCTCTTTGATGGCCTGAGATCTGATAGATGCGTAGGTCCTAGGTAGTTATATTAGGTCCTAGACCACTTTCTAACATGATTCTTTGTCTGAGATTCTGTTACGATATGTCTAGGCTCTCCGCGTCGGAGGGTCAAATGGATTAATCATCAACTTAAAACCATCCTATAAATTAAATAAATTAAATTTCAAATCTAACATATTTAATATATATGAATGATGCATCAATCTACTTGATCTATTCATAATATAAAAATATATAAATTTATTTAATTAATTTAAATGTAAATAAATTAGGTAAACAAGCTAAATTCAAGATAAGTTATTTAAATAGATTAAAGATAAAAGTTTAAAATTAATAAGTTTAAAATTAATTCACTTAATATAAATGGTAAGATAGATCGATTTATATAATTCAAATTTAAATATATATATTATATATTGAATTTGAGCCAAATAAAAATAGATCTAATATCCCTGATAGCTCCAACAAAATCCTTCATGCACCATTTATTTACATCGAATGTAAAATAAAACAATATAAAATCTAATTTGATTTAACATTTATTAGGGTGTAAATCTGTAAAACAATCTAGCGGCAGCTATGGAAGATGGTTTGATACGCATTATGAAATCCGAATTAGAAAAAATATAATCATTTTAATATATAAAAATTTTATTTAACTAAAAGTTTGATTTTTTCTTTGCATCAATTTTATAAAGTCAAGCCGATGCAATATACAAATTTTTCTTCAATTGCTCCTAATAAAAATAATTTAAAATTATATTTTATTTTATAATAATGAATATATTATGCGATGATATAATGAGTAATTGGCATGGGTGGATGATTTGCTATTTCTAAAGTTGATGGCCGTGCTAAATTAGCTGTGGCATTACGATACTACTTCAAACTTCAAAGGCCCATCGATGTTATAGTTACGAAGTGCAAGTATTTACATAAATAATTACGTTGATAGCTATTAAAAATTTATCATTTAAGAAGCAAGAGTTCTTGTCTTGCAAATATATTTATCAACATGAGTTGCCAACTGTGAATATAAATTATGGTTGTGGAATAAATTTTTTCTATTCATGGCTATTATTCTGTATAAAGTATAATTCTTCCACATCTTTCCTTGTTGAATTTATTATCTAAAGTCTTTTCATGGTGAGAATAAATAATATTTTATTCACATCATCTTCTCAAAGGTACTCAACCATTTATCTAGGTACATAGAAATTAACTTAATTTTAAAAACCTTTTTTTTTTACAATGCAGATGTCTTCTAGATGGTGCATCCCTCAGTCAAAGGGGGAAAAAAAATCCTTATACTCAAGGAAATAAATTTAGTATTTTTAAAATTAATTTAAGGATAGACCGCTTGTAACCCCAGCTTTAATTATGGACACATTGTTGGGAATTGTCTCCTAAAGCCAATCATTTGATGATTGTGCTGATGTAAATTGTATATAAATTGATATATTAATAAAAGTTATTTGGCAGTTTATTCATTACAAGAACATCTTCTTAATACTCCTGAAAGTAATGAAGCCCTTAGGATCTTCCTCACGATAAAGGAGGATTTATCTTAGAATGTCCTTAAAAGAGTTCGCGACCAAATGATATACTATGACAGGGCCATAGTACTATCAATTATAGGACGTTGTATATCATATTTGTTGGTTATCCTCTTAACCAAGGAGTGTAGAGACACTGGTATGACATACAGGTAAAGTGTAGGAGTACATTTCACCGAACGTGACTCATTTTCGGATACTTTGCTGTCAAGAGTTAATCCGAGAAGATATAGCTATAAGTATCCTTCAGACCTGAAGATCACAACTAGTGGCTTACAAGCAACTCATTGTACTTAGGTGCCGGATCACTTGAATTTCTAATCTAGCTACGAAAGGTTACTGGGTGCAGTCAAGTACTTGTGATAGTCAGTTATGGATCAAGATGGAATTTGACCTATCCCATTAAAAGGAGAAATGCTTGTGTTTCAATTTAGCAAGACCTTGGCCAAGGCACTTCATGTGAAAGTCACATGATCACTAAAGTTGAAATCACTTTATGGATTTGCTATTTAGAGTTGACAGGCTCTTAAGCCATCCTTAGCATTTGTGGTCAAGAGGATGAATTATATGGTAACTATTTCTTAGGGTTCTTGGAGTTTGCTCGGCAACTCTTCGACTTATCCGGACGTCGGGTTCCATTGCTAGATGGGCACATCAATTAGTATAGAAAGTTGTTTCTATGCTACCGGCTTAGGTTCGAACCTAGAGAGTCACACGCATAGAAGTTTTCTAGGATGATCTATTTGCTGATCAACGATTGAGAATCGTATAAGATTAATTAATTAATTTGATTGATTGAATTATCTCATTGGGTTAAGTACTATTGAATAAGATTCAATTTGGTTTAAGTCTATTAGAAGGACAAGTCAATTTCAAATATTGATTTGAAATTAGACTTGATTTGAATTTAAATAGATTTAGGACTAGACAAATTTGATTTGGGCTTGACCATGATCTATGTGGGTTAAGTCAAATAAATTCAGATCAGAATCCAAACCTCTCGAATATAGATCTCATATGATGAGATGGCTAAAATCTCATCTCATGAGATAGAATTTAATGCATGACATTTATTTACCGAACGTCGGATTTATCCCTCGTCTCTTTGGTTTTCTCCGAACGATGGAACTAAACCAAACGCCGCGACTCCTTGGTTTTCTCTGAACGTCGGAATTAAACCAAATGCCGCGCTTTCGGCGTCTCTTCGCTTTTGCCAAATAATAGATTCTTAAATGTTAGAATTAAATGTCAAGGCTAAATCTAGACTATAAATAGAGGGCATTTCCTCACCAGAGAATACAGAACAAAAAAATAGAATAACAATATACGATTAGTCGTGGATTGTAATTCTAAATTGTCATGGATTGTAATTCTAAAATGTTAAAATAGAAAATCCTGGTGATTCTAGTGTTAGCGGAAGCCTGGTGTATCTTGGAGGAAGATTCAAGTGAGAGGATTCAAGATCAGCAAAGCTATTTTTCTGCGAGCTAGCACTCCCAGAAATCTGGTCATTCGGGGCTTCGCATGGACGATACTAGAGGCTGGACGATTGAACGGCTGCAGAGCAATAAGGATTTACCTACTGTTCTTAAGGTAAGTGATTTGATACCTAGATCTTAAGGCAGACTTCAAGATAATAGTGTGACTAGTCATCTTGAAGATCAAGATATGATCTTGATGTTTTTATATGCATATTTTAGATCAAACGACCCTGAATATAAGCAAAGATATGATCTTGATGCATATTAGATAGATTAATATGTAATCTTTTAATTTCCGCAATGATAATAGTTATCAATTTTTTTAAAATATGCATGCCTCGGAGACTATTTCTCCCTACAAATGGTATCAGAGCTATAGTTTCGTTAATGATCTAATTTATTGCATGTAAATTAATATTCTCATTAATTATGTAATTATGGCTAAAACTTATCACAAGGCCATATGGTTACAGGTGGATTGAAAATCCGAATTACCCATTCAATGAGGTATTCTATGACATATTGCCGTGCGATTGTTTTATCGTTGATGCTTTGTTTAAAAAAATTTTAAATTGTGCTTTGGCATCAAAACACACACTCTCAAAAGATATTTTATATTTGATATATATTGATGTTGTATAAAACCATAATATTTGCATGTTTAGTATAAAAACATAGATATGATATATGATGGCATGATGTCTATGTTATAAACATACAAATATTTATGAGAGTTTTATTTGAATGTCAAATATTAGTTCATAATTTTTTTAGATATGATCTAAATATAGGAATTATGAGTAGTAACATTATGCTTGATTGAAATATATGACATGTTAACATGAAATATATTAAATCATTTGGGTTAGCTAAATCGGGTCCATAAAGGGTTAGACTCTAAGGTTTAAATCAACTGGACTAAAAGAGTATTTGTTCAAATCTAATTAGATTAGGTTAAGAATGCTCTAAATCAAACAATAGTTGTAGTTGATCAAGTCCTTCTCTTTGATTAAACCAAATGGAAGTAGATTAGGCTCCGTGGTTGAGCATGAATCTATTAGATGGTCAAATTAGAATTGGTTAACCATATGATGTCAAGGTGGGATGGCAAGTTGCTTTAGGATCAATGATCGAATGGTTTTTAATTGGGAGCTACTCGTATTGATGCGTCTTTAACGAGTTAATGGCATATCCCTTCCATCGATCTCTCTCACCTGGTCATTGTGGTGAACCATTTATGATTCAGATCATTTACCTGATTTGGGTTGACCCATGCCTGTAAGGATATCAGTATGACTGATTTAAGTGCCACTTAACCTGACTTAATCTGTTTCATTCTTACCGATTTCATAGATTCAATGGGAGAACTTGATTAGTTAATTTATCTTTATATTAAAAATCCTCTAAAATTATTAAGTCCTTAAAATGAAATAGTTATATGATAACAAGATCATAGCCTCCCATTAAGGTGGGTGATAATGAGTCCGATGTCTTGATTAATCATTAGAGGCACTCCATGCCTGGTGCTTGTCAACCATCGGAATCATTCATTATATGATAAGTCAGCGTAAACTATTAAATAAACAGTCAGGTGAGCAGAGCTTCACTCGGGCTTGGTTGTCTATTGATAGGTTACACTGATTATATCATTTAATGGTTGGACCTAACCAGAACCTTCAGTGGAAGCACTTCATGCCTGCTAAAGAGGTACATGGGGCAAAACTGAACACTGTTTGGGAAAACAATTGATTTTGAACCTACTCTTAGATGCATATGGGTTAGCCAAGCTTCATTTGGGCATGTATGTAGTTTATGTAGATCTTAGTGCCCGCTAAAGAATTAAGAATAATTCTTTGAATTGAGGTGTAGAGACTGCCAATTTGAACAAAATAGTGGAAGAATCTTTAGACTAAAGTCCAAGTCTTTAGACTGAATCAATTTATATACTAATAAACTTTAGTTTTTCCTTATGAAGAACATGGCCACTAATTTATCATTAAGGTCCCTATTGGATAGTGACAAATTGAATGGTTCTAATTTCAATAGCTGGTTCAGAAAACTTAAGATCGTCCTTGAGCATGAGAGGATTCTATATATTCTAAATAATCCTGCACCAAAGATACCTGATGCAAACAGCCAAAGTTCTAAGAGAGACACTTATCAGAAGTGGCTCAATGATAGAACTAGCGTGCGTTGTATCATGTTAGCAGCAATGAACGATGAATTCGGTCGCCGGTTCGAGAATGCTCAGTCAGAAGAAATCATTCAAGCGTTGAATGAATCTTTCAGCACACCCGACGATGTTGAAAGGCACAAGACTAGTTGTGCTATTTTCACTGCTCGAATGAGAGATGGATCTCCTGTCACTGATCATGTATTGTACATGATCGAGAAGATAGAACTCCTAAGCAAGCTCGGCTTTCCCTTACATGAGCAGTTGGGAAAAGATGCGATCCTGAATTCCTTGCCTCCATCCTTCCGACCTTTCCTTACTCATTTTCGAATGACAAAAGCCTGCAGTCAACTACCACGGTTTGTTGGGGTTGTTACAGAACTTTGAGAAGGATAACCAGCTCTCTAAGGGTTTGGTTAATGTGGTTGAAGGATCTAAGGTAGGGCATAAACCCTTTGGGAAGGGGAAGAAGAAAAAGAAAAGAATAATAAAAGGTGCAACCTGCTAGGACCTCTATAAGGGGTCAGATGCAGAAGAAGAAAGTTGATAAAAGTCAAGCTGAATGCTTTCACTGCTAGATGCAAGGGCACTGGAAGAAAACTGTCCTCTTTACATTGCCACACTTGATCCAAAAGGCCAAAGAAGAAAAAGGAGCAAGATGTTGCTCAACAAGGTATTATATAATAACACCTTGTAATTTTTCTATATATAATAATCAGACCTGGGTATTGGATACCGGGAGTCCTTTTAACATTTGCAATTCATTGCAGGGACTACAGGTCACCAGAGATTTGAGGACAACGAAAGATTCCTAAATGTCGGCGATGGAAGATTAGTTCTAGTACTGGCATTAGGAGTTCTTGAAATAGTTTTCAATAGAAATGTCATTATACTAAATGATTGTCATTTTTGCCCAACGTTCTTATTGAACGTAATTTCTGTAGGCCTTCTGGCCAAAAATAATATGAAATTTCAATAAAGGATGTTACTTTGAATATCATTATGAATGGAGTCACTATAATGACTGGGCATTTATCTAATGGCATTTATATATTATCACAGCCTGTGAATGTAGTGTACCAATCAAGTAAGCACCCTAGAACAACTGATGTCACAAACATTTATCTTTGGCACCATCGGCTCGGTCATATCAATAAGAACAGATTAAACAGGTTAACTCAGGAGGGCATCCTTCGAGTTGATGATTGTGATCATTAACTACCTGTGAATCATGTCTTCTTGGTAAATGACCAAGTCATCTTTTACTGGAAAAGGTGAAAGAGCCAAAGAGCTATTGGGTCTAGTACATACTGATGTATGTGGACCAATGAGCACTTGTGCCAAAGGTGGATACTACTACTTCATTACTTTTACAGACGACTTTCTAGGTTCGGTTTATGTCTATCTTATGCGACATAAATCTGAATCGTTTGAAATTTCAACTATATCATAAAAAAGTAAAAAAATAAATAGGAAAATGTATTAAGACCCTTCGATCAGATCGAGAAGGCGAATACCTTTCCAATGAATTTGTGACATATTTAAAGGAGAATGGGATTCTCTCCCAATGGACTCCTCCTAGAACACCGCAACATAACGGTGTGTCAGAAAGAAGGAATCGAACTCTGTTCGACATGGTTTGGTCCATGATGGGTTTTGCAAGCTTGCCAATATCATTTTGGGGATACGCATTAGAATCAGCTTGTCATATTCTTAATAAGGTTCCAAGTAAGTCTGTTTCTAAAACTCCACATGAGATGGTATGGACATAAAACTGGTTATTACCTATCTGAGAGTCTGGGGGTGTCCGGCTTATGTGAAACATGCAAAATCAGACAAACTTGAAGCCAAATCGGACAAATGTTTTTTCATCGGCTATCCGAAAGAAACAAAAGGATATTACTTCTATAATATTGAAGAACAAAAGTTGTTCATTAGTAATAGAGCAGTTTTTCTTGAAAAGGAGTTTCCTTAGTGAAGGAACAAATAGCTCTAATGTGAACTTGAGGAAGTTCATCAAGTAGAAGGAACAACACAAACCAGTGAACCCCTAGGAATCTGAGTTGATTAGATCAAACTCAAAACCCATTTTAGATGCACCATTAAGGCGATCTGGTAGAGTACCACATCAACCGAACAGATACTTGGGTTTCTTGGTCCAGAATGATGATCCTGTTGAACTCGATGATAACAACGAGGATCCGATCACCTATATGGATGCTATGCAAAGGACTGACTCTAATAAATGGCTTGATGCCATGAAATCCGAACTTGATTCCATGAAGGACAATAATGTATGGACATTAGTTGACCCACCCGAAGGGATAAAACCCATAGGTGTAATGGGTTTTCAGAGGAAAAGAGGCGCAGACGGAAAGATAGAGACCTATAAAGCACGTCTGGTTGCCAGGGGTTTGTCAATGTTATGGTATTGACTATGAAGAAACGTTTTTCCTATGGCAATGCTGAAATCCATTCGGATTATGCTAGCTATAGCAGCACACTTCGCTATGAGATTTGGCAGATGGATGTTAAACCGCTTTTCTAAATGTGATTTAGAAGAACAGGTGTATATAATACAGCCTGAAGGTTTTATATCTAAAGATGAGTCTAAAGTGTGCAGGCTACAGAAGTCTATTTATGGACTTAAGCAAGCATCAAGGAGTTGGAACATATTTGATAAAGTGATCAAATCTTATGGCTTTATAAGAATAAAGAGAACCTTGCATTTATAAATGGGCTAACGATTCTGTTATTGTATTTCTTGTATTATATGTGGATGATATTCTCTTAATCGGGAATGATATCCCTGCATTACATGGAATAAAGACATGGTTATCATCACAATTCTCTATGAAAGATCTGGGAGAAGCATCCATACATCCTAGGGATGAAGATCTATAGAGATAGATCTAGAGGATGCTAGGTTTTATCCCAATCTACGTACATTGACACAGTGCTAAAGAGGTTTCGCATGGAGCTTCCAAGAAAAGGCTATCTTCCGATAGGCCTGGAATTCATCTTTCTAAGAAGGATTGTCCGACAACTCCTAATAAAGAGAACGATGAGTCGAATTTCATATGCTTCGGCAGTAGGATCGATTATGTACACCATGATATGTACAAGACTAGATGTGGCATACTCACTAGGAGTAGTGAGTAGATACCAATCTGATCCAGAGAAAACTACTGGCAAGTTGTTAAGAACAATCCTTAAGTATTGAGAAATACTAGGACCAGTGGTTAGTCTATGGAGAGTCTGATTTGAAACTTGTTGGATATACTGATTCCAGATTTTAATCAGATCATGATGATAGCAAAAGTGTATCGGGTTTCGTGTTTATCCTAAATGGTGGAGCTGTTTGCTAGAAAAGTTTCAAGCAACATACCAGTGGCAGATTCGGTGTGCGAGGCAGAGTACATCGCTGCATCAGAGCTACGAAAAGAAGCTGTGTGGCTGCGAAAGTTCATCTCCGAGCTTGGAGTGATACCTTCCATAGATGACCAGTCTTGTTATACAATGACAGCACTGGTGCATAGCTCAAGCAAAGGAACCACGAGCACATCAATGCACCAAGCACATACTGTTGCCGGTTTCATCTTATTCGAGAGATAATAGACCGATGGTGACATAAATCTTCAGAAGATTGATGGAAAGGAAAACCTAGGTGACCCATTTACTAAAGCACTCAGCATCAAGGAGTTTCACAACTATAACGTTGAAGAGGGTATTAGATACTGTAATGATGGCTTTAGGCTAAGTGGAGTTTATTGGAATTGTATCCTAAAGCCAATCATTTGATGCTTGTGCTGATGTAAATTGTATATAAAATTGATATATTAATAAACGTTATTTGGCAGTTTATTCATTACAGAACATCTCTTAATACTCCTGAAAGTAATGAAGCCCTTCGGATCTTCCTCACGATAAAGGAGGATTTATCTTACAATTCCTTAAAAGAGTTCGCGATCCAAATGATACTATGACAGGGCCATAGTACTATCAATTATAGGACGTTGTATATCATATTTGTTGGTTATCCTCTTAACCAAGGAGTGTAGAGACACTGGTATGACATACAGTAAGTGTAGGAGTACATTTCACCGAACGTGACTCATTTCCGGTACTTTGCTGTCAAGAGTTAATCCGAGAAGATATAGCTTAAGTATCCTTCAGACCTGAAGATCACAAACTAGTGGCTTACAAGCAACTCATTGTACTTAGGTGCCGGATCACTTGAATTTCTAATCTAGCTACGAAAGGTTACTGGGTGCAGTCAAGTACTTGTGATAGTCAGTTATGGATC
>UESW01002000.1:240047-267568 GCA_900491605.1 Calamus simplicifolius | reverse complement strand
ATAGTAATGAAGCCCTCAGGATCTTCCTTCACGATAAAGGAGGATTTATCTTTGAAGGTCCTTAAAAGAGTTCGCGACCAAATGATATACTATGACAGGGCCATAGTACTATCAATTATAGGACGTTGTATATCATATTTGTTGGTTGTCCTCTTAACCAAGGAGTGTAGAGACACTGGTATGACATACAGGTGAAAGTGTAGGAGTACATTTCACCGAACGTGACTCATTTCGGATACTCTACTGTCAAGAGTTAATCCGAGAAGATATAGGTATAAGTATCCTTCAGACCTGAAGATCACAACCAGTGGCTTACAGAAACTCATTGTACTTAGGTGCCGGACCACCTGGATTTCTAATCCAGCTACGAAAGGTTACTGGGTGCAGTCAAGTACTTGTGGTAGTCAGTTGTGGATCAAGATGGAATTTGACCTATCCCGTTAAAAGGAGAAATGCTTGTGTTTCAATTTAGCAAGACCTTGGCCAAGGCACTTCATGTGAAAGTCACATGATCACTAAAATTGAAATCACTTTATGGATTTGCTGTTTAGAGTTGACAGGCTCTTAAGCCATCCTTAGCATTTGTGGTCAAGAGGATGAATTATACGGTAACTGTTTCTTAGGGTTCTTGGAGTTTGCTCGGCAACTCTTCGACCTATCCGGACGTCGGGTTCCATTGCTAGATGGGCACATCGATTAGTATAGAAAGTTGTTTCTATGCTACCGGCTTAGGTTCGAACCTAGAGAGTCACACGCATAGAAGTTTCCTAGGATGATCTATTTGCTGATCAACGATTGAGAATCGTATATGATTTAATTAATCAATTTGATTGATTGAATTATCTCAATTGGATTAAGTACAAGTGAATAAGATTCAATTTGGTTTAAGTCTATTAGAAGGACTAATCAATTTCAAATATTGATTTGAAATTAGATTTGATTTGGATTTAAATAGATTCAGGACTAGCCAAATTTGATTTGGGCTAGGACCATGATCTATGTGGGTTAATCCAATAAATTCAATCAGAACCCAAACCTCTCGAAAAAGGATCTCGCATGATGAGATAACTAAAATCTCATCTCATGATATAGAATTTAATGCATGACATTTATTTACCGAACGTCGGATTTATCCCTCGTCTCTTTGGTTTTCTCCGAACGAGAAACTAAACCAAACACTGCGACTCCTTGGTTTTCTCCGAACGTCGGAATTAAACCAAGCACCGCGCCTTCGGCGTCTCTTTGCTTTTGCCAAACGATGGAATTCTAAATGTTAGAATTAAATGCTGGCTAAATCTAGACTATAAATAGAGGACATCCCTCACCAGAGAACACAGAACAAAAATAGAACAACAATACATGATCGAAATTCTAAAGTGATTGTAATTCTAAAAGTTAGAATAGAAAATCCTGGTGATTCTGGTGTTAGCAAAGCTTGGTGGATCTTGGAGGAAGATTCAAGTGGAGGATTCAAGATCAGCAAATTATTTTTCCGCGAGCTAGCACTCCCGGGAATCCGATCATTCGGGGCTTCGCGTGGACAATACTAGAGGCCGGACGATTGAACGGCTGCAGAGCAAAAGGATTTACCTACTGTTCTTAAGGTAAGTGATTTGATCCCTAGATCTTAAGGCAGGCTTCAAGATGAGTAGTGACTCTCATCTTGAAGATCAAGATATGATCTTGATTTAATTTATATGCATATTTTAGATCAAACGATCCTAATATAAGGCAAAGATATGATCTTGATGCATGTTAGATAGATTAATATGTAATCTTTAATTTCCACAATGATAATAGTTATCAATTTTTAAAAATATGCATGCCTCGGAGACTATTTCTCTCTACAGATCGATCGGACCGTTGCGATCCATCCAATCGGAGAGGATCCGATGGTTGCGATCGATCCGAGCCATGATCCAAATCGGCGATGATCGATCGGACTATTGCGATCCATCCGATCGACGAAGATCTGACGGTTGCGATCGATCCAAGCCATGATCCCAATCAGCGATGATCGATCGAACCGTTGTGATCCATCCGATCGGAGATGATCCAACGGTTGCGATCGATCCAAGCCATGATCCGATCAGTGATGATCGATAGGACCATTGCGATCCATCCGATTAGAGACGATCCGACGGTTGCGATCGATCCGAGCAAGGATCATGATCGGCGATGATCTATCGGACCGTTGCGATCCATCCGATTAGAGACGATCTGACGGTTGCGATCTATCCGAGCCATGATCCTAATCGGCGATGATCGATCGATCGGACCGTGCGATCTATCCGATAGGCGATGATCCGACGGTTGTGATCGATCCAAGCCATGATCCCGATTGGCGATGATCGATCGGACCATTGCGATCCATCCGATCGACGATGATTCGACGGTTGCGATCGATCGAAGCCATGATACCGATCGGCGATATTTGATCGGACCGTTGCGATGCATCCGATAGAGACAAACCGACGGTTGCAATCGATCCGAGCTATGATCCCGATCGGAGATGATCGATCGGACCATTGCGATCCATCCCATCAGAGATGATCCGACGGTTGCGATCGATCCAAGCCATGATCCCTATCGGCGATGATCGATCGGACCGTTGCGATCCATCCGATCGATGATGATCCGACGGTTGCGATCGATCCAAGCCATGATCCCGATCGGCGATGATCGATTGGACCGTTGCAATCCAGCCGATCGGAGATGATCCAATGATTGCAATTGATCCGAGCCATGATCCAGATCGGCAATGATCGATCAATCGGACCATTGCGATCCATCCGATAGGCGATGACTCGATGGTTACGATCGATCCAAGCCATGATCTCGATCGGCGATGATCGATCGGAGCATTGCGATCCATCCTATCGGTGACAATCCGATGGCTGCGATCGATCCGAGCCAGGATCCGGATCGGTGATGATCGATGAACCATTACGATCCATCCGATCGGCGATGATCCGATGCTTGCGATCGATTCGAGCCATGATCCTTATTGGCGATGATCGATCGGACCGTTGCGATCCATCGATCGGCGATGATCCGATGGTTGCGATCGATCCGAGCCATGATCCCGATCGGCGATGTTTGATCGATCGGACTGTTGCGATCCATCCGATAGGCGACGATCCAATGGTTGGGATCCATCCAAGCAATGATCCTGATCAGCGATGATCGATCGATCGGTCCATTGCGATCCATTCGATAGGCGATGATCCGACGGTTGCGATTGATCCAAGCCATGATCCTGATTGGCAATGATCGATTGAACCTTTACGATCTATCCAATCAGAGGTGATCTGACGGTTGCGATCGATCCAAGCCATGATCTCGATCGGGGATGATCGATCGAACCGTTGCGATCCATCCGATCAGTGATGATCCGATGGTTGCGATCGATCCAAGCCGTGATACCGATCGGCGATGATCGATCGGACCATTGCAATCCATCCGATCGGCAGTTATCCAACGGTTGTGATAGATCAAAGCCATGATCTCGATCGGTGATGATCGATCGGACCGTTGCGATCCATCCGATCGGAGACGATCCAACGGTTGTGATCGATCTGAGCCATGATCCCGATCGGCGATGATCGATCGGACAGTTGCGATCCATTCGATTGGAGATGATTCGACGGTTGCAATGGATCCGTACCATGATCATGATCGAAGATGATCGATCGATCGGACCATTGCGATCCATCCTATAGGCGATGATCCGATGATTGCGATCGATCCAAGCCATGATCCGATTGGCGATGATCGATCAGACCATTGCGATCCATCCGATCAGCGACGATCCGACGGTTGCGATCGATCGAGCCATAATCTTGATCGGCGATCATCGGTCGGGCCGTTGCGATGCATCCGATCGGAGACGATCCGATGGTTGCAATCGATTCAAGCTATGATCCGGATTGGAAGGATTGATCGGACCATTGCGACCCATCCGGTCGGAGATGATCCGACAGTTGCGATCGATCCGAGCCATGATCCCGATCGGCGATGATCGATCGGACCGTTGCATCCATCCGATCGGTGACGATCCGAAGGTTGCTATCGATCGAAGCCATGATCCCGATCGGCTATGATCGATCAGACCGTTGTGATCCATCCGATCAGTGAGGATCCACTGGTTGCGATAGATCCAAGCCATGATCCTGATCGGCGATGTTTGATCGGACCATTGCGATCCTTCCGATCGGCGATGATCCGATGGCTGAGATCGTTGGAAGCCATGATCCCGATCGACGATAATCGTTCGGACTGTTGCGATGCATCCGATCGGAGATGATCTGATGGTTGCGATCGATCCGAGCCATGATCCCGATCGGGAATGATCGATCGGACTATTGCGATCCATCCGATCGACGACAATCCGACGATTGCGATCGATCCAAGCCATTATCCCGATCGGCGATGATCGATCGAACCGTTGCAATCCATCCGATCGGCGATGATCCGACGGTTGCGATCGATCCAAGCCATGATCCCAATCGGCGATAATCGATCGAACCATTGTGATCCATCCGATTGAAGACGATTCGATGGTTGCGATCGATCGGAGCCATGATCACGATCGGCGATGATCGATCGGACCATTGTGATCCATCCGATCGGAGAGGATCCGACGGTTGCGATCGATCTGAGCAATGATCATGATCAGCGATGATCGATCGGACCGTTTTGATCCATCCGATCGGAGAGGATCCGATGGTTGTGATCGATCCGAGCCATGATTCCGATCGGCGATGATCGATCGGACTATTGCGATCCATCCGATCGGAGAGGATCCGACGGTTGCGATCGATCCAAGCCATGATCCCGATCGGAAATGATCGATCGGACCGTTGCGATCCATCCGATCGGAGTGGATCCAACGGTTGCAATCGATCCGAGCCATGATCCGATCGGCGATGATCGATCAGACTGTTGCGATCCATCGGATCGGCGAAGATCCGACTTTTGCGATCGATCCGAGCCATGATCCCGATCAGATGATCGATCGGACCGTTGCGATCCATCCGATCGTGAATATCCGACGGTTGCGATCGATCCGAGCCATGATCCCGATCGGCGATGATCGATCGGACCGCTTCGATCCATCCGATCGGAGACGATCCAACAGTTGCGATCGATCCGAGCATGATCCTGATCGGCGATGATCGATCGGACCGCTTCGATCCATCCGATCGGAGACGATCCAATGGTTGCGATCGATCCGAGCCATGATCTGATCGACAATGATGATCGGACTGGTGCGATCCATCCGATCGGCGATGATCCGATGGTTGCAATTGATCTGAGCTATGATCCTAATCGGCGATAATCGATCGATCGGTCCGTTGCGATCATAGGACAGGCGATGATCCGACGATTGCGATCAATCCAAGCCAGGATAACGATCGGCGATGATCAATCGGACCGCTTCGATCCATCCGATCGGAGACGATCCAACGGTTGCGATCGATCGAGCCATGATCCCAATCGGCGATGATTGATCGGACCGCTTCGATCCATCCGATCGGAGACGATCCAATGGTTGCAATTGATCCAAGCCATGATCCCGATCGGCAATGATTGATCGAACCGGTGCGATCCAACCGATCGGCGATGATCCGACGGTTGCGATTGATTTGAGCTATGATCCTGATCGGTGATAATCGATCGATTGGTCCATTGCGATCATCCGATAGGCGATGATCTAATGGTTGCGATCGATCGAAGCCATAATCTCGATCGGCGATCATTGGTCGGGCCATTGCGATGCATCCGATCAGAGACGATCCGATGGTTGCGATAGATTTGAGCTATGATCGGATCGGCAAGGATCGATCGGACCATTGCGATCCATCCGGTCGAAGACGATCCGATAGTTGCGATCGATCCAAGCCATGATCCCGATCGGCGATGATCGATCGGACCGTTGTGATCCATCCGATCGGTGATGATCCGACGGTTGCTATCGATCGAAGCCATGATCCCGATCGGCTATGATCGATAGACCATTGCGATCCATCCGATCAGTGAGGATCCACTGGTTGCGATAGATCCAAGCTATGATCCTGATCGGCGATGTTCGATCGGACCATTGCGATCCTTCCGATCGGCGACGATCCGATGGCTAAGATCGATGGAAGCCATGATCCCGATCGACGATAATCGTTCGGACCGTTGCGATGCATCCGATCGGAGATGATCCGATGGTTGCGATCGATTCGAGCCATGATCTCGATCGGGGATGATCGATCGGACTATTGCGATCCATCCGATCGACGATGATCCGACGATTGCGATCGATCCAAGCCATTATCCCGATCAGTGATGAACGATCGAACCGTTGCAATCCATCCGATCGGCGATGATCCGATGGTTGCGATCGATCCAAGCCATGATCTTGATCGGCAATAATCGATCGAACCGTTGCGATCCATCCGATTGAAGATGATTCGATGGTTGCGATCGATCCGAGCCATGATCACGATCGGTGATGATCGATCAGACCGTTGTGATCCATCCGATCAGAGAGGATCCAACGGTTACGATCGATCTGAGATATGATCATGATCAGCGATGATCGATCGGACCGTTGCGATCCATCCGATCGGAGAGGATCCGACGGTTGTGATCGATCCGAGCCATGATCCCATTCGGCGATGATTGATCGGACCGTTGCGATCCATCCGATCGAAGAGGATCCAACGGTTGCAATCGATCTGAGCCATGATCTCGATCGGAAATGATCGATCAGACCATTGCGATCCATCCGATCGGAGTGGATCCAATGGTTTGCGATCGATCCGAGCCATGATCCGGATCGGCGATGATCGATCGGACTGTTACGATCCATCCGATCGTGAAGATCCGACTGTTGCAATCAATCCGAGTCATGATCCCGATCGGCGATGATCGATCGGACCGTTGCGATCCATCCAATCGGTGAATATCTGACGGTTGCGATCGATCCGAGCCATGATCCCGATCGGCGATGATCGATCGGACCGCTTCGATCCATCCGATCGGAGATGATCCAACGGTTGCGATCGATCCGAGCTATGATCCCGATCGGCGATGATCGATCAGACCGCTTCAATCCATCCGATCGGAGATGATCCAATGGTTGCGATCGATCCAAGCCATGATCCTGATCGGCAATGATTGATCAGACCGGTGCGATCCATCCGATCGGCAATGATCCGACGGTTTGCGATTGATCTGAGCTGTGATCCTGATCGGTGATAATCGATCGATCGGTCCGTTGCGATCATCCGATAGGCGATGATCTGACGGTTGCGATCGATCCAAGCCAGGATAACGATCGGCGATGATCGATCGGACCATTATGATCCATCCGATCGGAGACGATCCGATGGTGGTGAACGATCCAAGCCATGATTTAGATCGGCAATGATCGATCGATCGAACCGTTGCGATCCATCCGATAGGCAATGATCCGACGGTTGCGATCAATTCGAGCCATGATCCTGATCGGCGATGATCGTTCGGACCATTGCAATCCATCCGATCAGAGTAGATCCGACGGTTGCTATCGATCGAAGCCATGATCCCAATCGGCGATGATCGATCGCACCGTTGCGTTCCATTCGATCGGTAAGGATCCAATGGTTGCGATTGATCCAAGCCATGATCCCAATTGGTGATGATCGATCGGACCATTGCAATCCATCCGATCGTGACGATCCGATGGCTGCGATCGATCCAAGCCATGATCCTGATCGGTGATGATCGATCAGACCATTGCGATCCATCCGATCGGTGACGATCCGGCGGCTGCGATCGATTGAAGCCATGATCCCGATTGGTGATAATCGTTCGGACTGTTGCGATGCATCCGATCGGTGACGATCCGATGGTTGCGATCGATCCGAGCCATGATCCAGATCGGCGATGATCGATCAGACCATTGCGATCCATTCGATCGAAGGGGATCTAATGGTTGCAATCGATCCGAGCCATGATCCCGGTCAGGGATGATCGATCGGACTATTGCGATCCATCTGATCGGCAACGATCCGATGGTTGCGATAGATCCAACCATTATCCCGATCAGCGATGATCGATCGGACCGTTGTAATCCATCCGATAGGTGATGATCCGATGGTTGCGATCGATCCAAGCCATGATTAGATCGGCGATGATCGATCGGACCGTTGCGATCCATCCGATCAGAGATGATCCGATGTTTGCGATCGATCTGAGCCATGATCCCGATCGGCGATGATCGATCGGACCATTGCGATCCGTCTGATCGGCGACGATCTGATGGTTATGATCAAAACGAGCAATGATCCTGATCGGCGATGATCGATCGATCAGATCGTTGTGATCCATCCGATAGGCGACGATCCGACGGTTGCAATCCGAGCCATGATCCTGATTGGCGATGATAGATCGATTGGACCGTTTGTATCCATCTGGTAGGCGATGATCCAACGGTTGCGATCAATCCGAGCCATGATCCCGACCGGCAATGATCAATCGAACCGTTGCGATCCATCCAATTGGAGTCGATCCGAGCCACGATCCTGATCGGTGATGATCGATCGATCAGACCGTTCGATCCATCCGATAGGCGATGATCCGATGGTTGCGATCGATCCGAGCCATGAAACCTGATCGGCGATGAATGATCGATCGGACCGTTGCGATCCATCCGATAGGCGATGATCCAATGGCTGCGATCGATCCTAGCCATGATCTTGATCGGCAAAGATAGATCGGACCGTTGCGATCCATCCGATCGGCGACGATCCGACGATTGCGATCGATACAAGCCATGATCTCGATCGGCGATGATCGATCGGACCGTTGCGATCCATCCGATTGGAGACGATCCGACTATTGCGATCGATCTGAGCCATGATCCATATCGGCGATGATCGATCGATCGGACCGTTGCGATCCATCCGACAGGCGATGATCCGACCATTGCGATCTATCCAAGCCATGATCCCGATCAGCGATGATCGATCGGACCATTGCGATCCATCTAATCGGCGATGATCTGACGGTTGCTGTCGATCTAAGCCATGATTCCGATCAGCAATGATCGATAGAACCGTTGCGATCCATCCGATCAGAGACGATCCGACGGTTGCGATCGATCCGAGCAAGGATTCTGATCGGCGATGATCGATCGATCAGACCGTTGTGATCCCTCCGATAGGCGACGATCCGACGGTTGCGATCGATCTGAGCCATGATCCTGATCGGCGATGATAGATCGATTGGACCATTGTGATCCATCCGATATGCGATGATCCAATGGTTGCGATCGATCCAAGCCATGATCCCGATAGGCGATGATCGATCGGCCATTACGATCCATCTGATCGGCGACGATCCGACGGCTGCGATCGATTGAAGCCATGATCGCAATCGGTGATAATCGTTCGGACCATTGTGATGCATCCGATCGGAGACGATCTGATGGTTGCGATCGATCCGAGCCATGAACCTGATCGGCGATGATCGATCGGACTATTGCGATCCATCCGATCGCAAAGATCCGACGATTGCGATCGATCCAAGCCATGATCCTGAACGACGATGATCGATCGGACCATTGCGATCCATCCGATCGGAGATGACCCAACGGTTGTGATCGATTCGAGCCATTATCCCGATCAGCGATGATCGATCGGACCGTTGCAATCCATCCGATAGGCGATGATCCGACGGTTGCGATTGATCCGAGCCATGATCCCGATCGGCGATGATCGATCGGACCATTGTGATCCATCCGATCGGAGAGGATTCGATTGTTGCGATCGATCCGAGCCATGATCCCTATCGGCGATGATCGATTGGACCGTTGCAATCCATCCGATCGGAGAGGATCCAACGGTTGCGATCGATCCAAGCCATGATCCCTATCGGCGATGATCGATCGGACCGTTGCGATCCATCCAATCGAAGAGGATCCGACGGTTGCGATCGATCCGAGCCATGATCCTAATCGGCGATGATCGATCGGACTATTGCGATCCATCCGATCGGCGAAGATCCGACGGTTGCGATCGATCCGAGCCATGATCCCGATCGGCGATGATCGATCGGACCGTTGCGATCCATCCGATCGGAGATGATCCAACGGTTGCAATCGATCCAAGCCATGATCCCAATCAGCGATGATCGATAGGACCGTTGCGATCCATCCGATAGGAGATGATCCGATGGTTGCGATCGATTCAAGCAAGGATCATGATCGGCGATGATCTATCGGACCATTGCGATCCATCCGATCAAGATGATCCGACGGTTGCGATCTATTCGAGCCATGATCCTAATCGGGATGATCGATCGATCGGACCGCTGCGATCCATCCGATAGGCGATGATCCGATGGTTGTGATCGATCCAAGCCATGATCTCGATCGGCGATGATCGATCGGACCATTGCGATCCATCCGATTGACGACGATTCGATGGTTGTGATTGATCGAAGCCATGATACCGATCGGTGATATTTGATCGGACCGTTGCGATGCATCCGATCAGAGACGATCCGATGGTTGCGATCGATCCGAGCTATGATCCCGATCGGAGATGATCGATCGGACCATTGCTATCCATCCCATCGGAGATGATCCGACGGTTGCGATCGATCCAAGCCATGATCCCGATCGGCGATGATCGATCGGACCGTTGCGATCCATTCGATCGATGATGATCCGACGGTTGCGATCGATCCAAGCCATGATCCCGATCGGCGATGATCGATCAGACCATTGTGATCCATCCGATCAGAGATGATCCGACGATTGCGATTGATCCGAGCCATGATCCAGATCGGTGATGATCGATCAATCGGACCGTTGCGATCCATTCGATATGCGATGACTCGATGGTTATGATCGATCCAAGCCATGATCCTGGTCGGCGATGATCGATCGGAGCATTGCGATCCATCCTATCGGTGAAGATCCGACGGCTGCGATCGATCCGAGCTAGGATCCGGATCGGCGATGATCGATCGAACCATTGCGATCCATCCGATCGGTGATGATCCGATGGTTGCGATCGATTCGAGCCATGATCCTTATTGGCGATGATCGATTGGACTGTTGCGATCCATCCGATCGACGATGATCCGACGGTTGCGATCGATCCGAGCTATGATCCCGATCGGCGATTTGATTGATCGGACCATTCCGATCCATCTGATAGGCGACGATCCAATGGTTGGGATCCATCCGAGTAATGATCCTGATCGGTGATGATCGATCGATCGGTCCATTGCGATCCATCTGATAGGCGATGATCCGACGGTTGCGATTGATCCAAGCCATGATCTGATCGGCGATGATCGATTGGACCTTTGCGATCCATCCGATCAGAGGTTATCTGACAGTTGCGATCGATCCGAGCCATGATCCCGATCGGGGATGATCGATCGAACCGTTCTGATCCATCCGATCAGTGATGATCCGACGGTTGCGATCGATCCAAGCCGTGATACCGATAGGCAATGATCGATCGGACCATTGCAATCCATCCGATTGGCAGTTATCCAACGGTTGTGATAGATCAAAGCCATGATCCCGATCGGCGATGATCGATCGGACCATTGCGATCCATCCGATCGAAGACGATCCAACGGTTGCAATCGATCCGAGCCATGATCCCGATCGGCGATGATCGATCGAACAGTTGCGATCCATTCGATCGGAGACGATCCGATGGTTGCGATCGATCCGTACCATGATCATGATCGACGATGATCGATTGAGCGGACCATTGTGATCCATCCTATAGGCGATGATCCGATGATTGCGATCGATCCAAGCCATGATCCCGATCGGCGATGATCGATCGGACCATTGCGATCCATCCGATCAGCAACGATTCGACGGTTGCGATCGATCGAAGCCATGATCTCGATCGGCGATCATCAGTCGGGCCGTTGCGATGCATTCGATCGGAGATGATCCGATGGTTGCGATAGATTCGAGCTATGATCCGGATCGACAAGGATCGATCGGACCATTGTGACCCATCCGGTCGGAGATGATCCGACAGTTGCGATCGATCCGAGCCATGATCCCGATCGGCGATGATCGATCAGACCATTGCGATCCATCCGATCGGTGACGATCCGATGGTTGCTTTCGATCGAAGCCATGATCCGATCGGCGATGATCGATCGGACCATTGCGATCCATCCGATCAGTGAGGATCCACTCGTTGCGATAGATCCAAGCCATGATCCTAATCGGCGATGTTCGATCGGACCATTGCGATCCTTCCGATCGGCGACGATCCGATGGTTACGATCGATCCGAGCCATGATCCCAATCGGGGATGATCGATCGGGCTATTGCGACCATCCGATCGACGATGATCCGACGATTGCGATCGATCCAAGCCATTATCCCGATCGGCGATGATCGATCGGACTATTGCAATCCATCCGATCGACGATGATCCGACGATTGCGATCGATCCAATCTATTATCCCGATCGGCGATGATCGATCGAACCGTTGTAATCCATCCGATCGGCGATGATCCAACGGTTGCGATCGATCCAAGCCATGATCCCGATCGGCAATAATCGATCGAACCGTTGCGATCCATCCGATTAAAGACGATTCGATGGTTGCGATCGATCCGAGCCATGATCACGATCAGCGATGATCGATCGTACCATTGCGATTCATCCGATCGGAGAGGATCCAACGATTGCAATCGATCTGAGCCATGATTCGAATTGGCAATGATCGATCGGACTGTTGCGATCCATCCAATCAGTGAAGATCCGACTGTTACGATCGATCCAAGCCATGATCCCGATTGGCGATGATCGATCGACCGTTGCGATCGATCCGAGCCATGATCCCGATTGGCGATGATCGATCGGACCGCTTCGATCCATCCGATCGGAGATGATCCAACGGTTGCGATCGATCTGAGCCATGATCCCGATCGGCGATGATCGATCGGACCGCTTCGATCCATCCGATCAAAGACGATCCAATGGTTGCAATCGATCCAAGCTATGATCCCGATGGCAATGATTGATCGGACTGGTGCGATCCATTCGATCGGCGATGATCCGATGGTTGCAATGGATCTGAGCCATGATCCTGATCGGCGATAATTAATCGATCGGTCCATTGCGATCATCCGATAGGCGATGATCCGACGGTTGCGATCGATCCAAGCCAGGATAACGATCGGCGATGATCAATCAGACCGTTGCGATCCATCCAATCGAGATGATGATGGTGGCGAACGATCCGAGCCATGATTCAGATCGGCGATGATCGATCGATCAGACCGTTGCGATCCATCCGATAGGCGACGATCCGATGGTTGCGATCAATTCGAGCCATGATCCCGATCGGCGATGATCGATCGGACCATTGCGATCCATCCGATTGGAGTAGATCCGATGGTTGCTATCGATCAAAGCCATGATCCCAATCGGCGATGATCGATCGCACCGTTGCATTCCATCCGATCGGTAAAGATCCAACGATTGCGATTGATCCAAGCCATGATCCCGATCGGTGATGATCGATCGGACCATTGCGATCCATCCGATCGGTGATGATCTGACTACTGCGATCGATCCAAGCCATGATCCCGATCGGTGATGATCGATCAGACCATTGCGATCCATCCGATCGGTAACGATCCGGCGGCTGCGATCGATTGAAGCCATGATCTCGATTGGCGATAATCGTTCAGACCGTTGCGATGCATCCAATCGGTGACGATCCGATGGTTGCGATCGATCCGAGCCATGATCCGGATCGGCGATGATCGATCAGACCATTGCGATCCATCCGATCGAAGGAGATCCGATGGTTGCGATCGATCCGAGCCATGATCCCGATCGGGGATGATCGATCGGACTGTTGCGATCCATCCGATCGGCGACGATCCGATGGTTGCGATAGATCCAAGCCATTATCCCGATCGGCGATGATCGATCGGACCATTGTAATCCATCCGATAGGCGATGATCCGATGGTTGCAATCGATCCAAGCCATGATCTAGATCGGAGATGATCGATCGGACCGTTGCGATCCATCCGATTAGAGACGATCCGACGTTTATGATCGATCTGAGCCATGATCCCGATCAGCGATGATCGATCGGACCGTTGCGATCCATCTGATCGGCGACGATCTGATGGTTATGATCAAAATGAGCAATGATCCTGATCGGCGATGATCGATCGATCGGATCGTTGCGATCCATCCGATAGGCGACGATCCGATGGTTGCGATCCGAGCCATGATCCTGATCGACGATGATAGATCGATTGGACCGTTTGTATCCATCCGGTAGGCAATGATCCGACGGTTGCGATCAATCCAAGCCATGATCCCGATCGGTGATGATCGATCGAACCAATGCGATCCATCTGATCGGAGTCGATCCGAGCCACAATCCTGATCGGTGATGATCGATCAATCGGACCGTTGCGATCCATCCGATAGGCGACGATCCGACGGTTGCAATCGATCCGAGCCAAGAACCTGATCGGCGATGAATGATCGATCAGACCATTGCGATCCATCCGATAGGCGATGATCCAACGGCTGCGATCGATCCTAGCCATGATCCTGATCGGCGAAGATAGATCGGACCGTTGCGATCCATCCGATCGGCGACGATCCGATGATTGCGATCGATACAAGCCATGATCTCGATCTGCGATGATCGATCGGACCGTTGCGATCCATTCGATTGGAGATGATCGACTATTGCGATCAATCTGAGCCATGATCCATATCGGCGATGATCGATCGATCGGACCGTTGTGATCCATCCGACAGGCGATGATCCGACCGTTGCGATCTATCCAAGCCATGATCCGATCGGCGATGATCGATCGGACCATTGTGATCCATCTGATCGGCGATGATCTGATGGTTGCTGTCGATCTAAGCCATGATCCCGATCAGCGATGATCGATAGGACCATTGCAATCCATCCGATAGAGACAATCCGATGGTTGCGATCGATCCGAGCAAGGATTCTGATCGGCGATGATCAATCGATCAGACCGTTGCGATCCCTCCGATAGGCGACGATCCAACGGTTGCGATCGATCTGAGCCATGATCCTGATCGGCTATGATAGATCGATTGGACCGTTGTGATCCATCCGATATGCGATGATCCAACGGTTGCGATCGATCCAAGCGATGATCCCGATAGGCGATGATCGATCGGACCATTGCGATCCATCCGATCGGCGACGATCCAACGGCTGCGATCAATTGAAGCCATGATCCCGATCGCGATAATCATTCGGACCGTTGTGATGCATCCGATCGGAGATGATCCGACGGTTGCGATCGATCCGAGCCATGATCCTGATCGGCGATGATTGATCGGACTGTTGCGATCCATCCGATCGGCGAAGATCCGACGATTGCGATCGATCCGAGCCATGATCCCGATCAGCGATGATCGATCGAACCGTTGCGATCCATCTGATCAAAGACGATCCAACGGTTGCGATCGATTCGAGCCATTATCTCGATCAGCGATGATCGATCGGACCGTTGCAATCCATCCGATAGGCGATGATCCGACGGTTGCGAACGATCTGAGCCATGATCCTGATCGGTGATGATCGATCATACCGTTGTGATCCATCGATCGGAGAGGATTCGATTGTTGCGATCGATCCGAGCCATGATCCCTATCGGCGATGATCGATCGGACCGTTGCAATCCATCCGATCGGAGAGGATCTGACGGTTGCAATCGATCGAGCCATGATCCCTATCGGTGATCGATCGGACTGTTGATCGGATCTGGTTGCGATCGATCCAATCCATGATCGAGAGCGATCGGATGGTTGCGATCGATCCGAGCCATGATCCCGATCGGCGATGATCGATCGAACCATTGCGATCCATCCAATCGAAGATGATCCAACGGTTGTAATCGATCCAAGCCATGTTCCCGATCAGCGATGATCGATAGGACCATTGCGATCCATCTGATCGGAGACGATCCGACGGTTGCGATCGATCCGAGCAAGGATCATGATCGGCGATGATCTATCGGACCGTTGCGATCCATCCGATCGGAGATGATCCGACGGTTGCGATATATCCGAGCCATGATCCTAATCGGTGATGATCGATCGATCGGACCACTGCGATCCATCCGATAGGTGATAATCCGACGGTTGCGATCGATCCAAGCCATGATCCCGATCGGCGATGATCGATCAGACCATTGCGATCCATCTGATCGACGATGATTCGACGGTTGCGATCGATCGAAGCCATGATCCCGATTGGCGATATTTGATCGGACCGTTGCGATGCATCCATCAGAGACGATCCGATGGTTGCGATCGATCCGAGCTATGATCCCGATTGGAGATGATCGATTGGACCATTGCGATCCATGCCATCGGAGATGATCCGACGGTTGCGATCGATCCAAGCCATGATCCTGATCGGCGATGATCGATCGGACCATTGCGATCCATCCGATCGACGATGATCCAATGGTTGTGATCGATTCAAGCCATGATCCCGATCGGCGATGATCGATCAGACCGTTGCGATCAATCCGATCGGAGATGATCCGACGATTATGATGATCCGATGGTATGATCCAGATAGGCGATGCGATGGTTACGATCGATCATGATCGGCGATGATCGATCGGAGCATTGCGATCCATCCTATCAGCGATGATCCGATGGCTGCGATCGATCCAAGCCAAGATCCGAATCGGCGATGATCGATCGTACCATTGCGATCCGTCCGATCGTCGATGATCCGATGGTTGCAATCGATTCGAGCCATGTCCTAATTGGCGATGATCGATCAGACCGTTGCGATCCATTCGATAGGCGATGATCCGACGGTTGTGATCAATTTGTGCCATGATCCCGATCGGCGATGTTTGATCGATCGGACCATTGCGCTCCATCCAATAGGTGACTATTCGATGGTTGCGATCGATCCGAGCCATGATCCTGATCGGCGATGATCGATCGATCGGTCCGTTGCGATCCATCCGATAGGCGATGATCTGATGGTTGCGATCGATCCAAGCCATGATCCCGATCGGCAAAGATCGATTGGACCATTGCGATCCATCCGATCGAAGGCGATCCGATGGTTGTGATCGATCTGAGCCATGATCCCGATCGGGGATGATCGATCGAACCATTGCAATCCATCCGATCAGCGACGATCCGACGGTTGCGATCGATCCAAGCCGTGATACCGATCGGCGATGATCGATTGGACCATTGCAATCCATCCGATCGGCAGTTATCCAATGATTGTGATATATCAAAGCCATGATCCCGATCGGCGATGATCGATCGGACCGTTGCGATCCATCCGATCGGAGACGATCCAATGATTGCGATCGATCCGAGCCATGATCCCGATCGGCGATGATCGATCGGACAGTTACGATCCATTCGATCGGAGACGATCCGACGGTTGCGATCGATCCATACCATGATCATGATCGACGATGATCGATCGATCGGACCGTTGCGATCCATCCAATAGGTGATGATCCGACGGTTGCGATCGATCCAAGCCATGATCCCGATCGGCAATGATCGATTGGACTATTGTGATCCATCATATTGGTGATGATTCGACAGTTGATATCGATCGAAGCCATGATCCCGATCGGCAATAATCGATCGAACCGTTGCGATGCATCCGATCGGAGACGATCCGACGGTTGCGATCATTCCGAGCCATGATACAGATCGGCAATGATCGATCGGACCATTGCAACCCATCCGATCGGAGATGATCCGACAGTTGCGATCGATCCGAGCCATGATCCCGATCAGCGATGATCGATCAGACCATTGCGATCCATCCGATCGGTGACGATCCAACGGTTGCGATCTATCCAAGCCATGTTCCCGATCGGCAATGGTCGATCGATCGGACCGTTGCGATCCATCCGATCGGAGATGATCCGACGGTTGCGATCGATCCGAGCCATGATTCAGATCGGCGATGATCGATCGAACCGTTGCGATCCATCCGATCGGAGGTAATCCGATGGTTGCGATCGATCCAAGCCTTGATCCCGATCGGGGATGATCGATCGGACCGTTGCCATCCATCCGATCGGCGATGTTCCGATGGTTGCGATCGATCCAAGCCATGATCCCGATTGGGGATGATCGATCGGATCGTTTTGATCCATCCGATCGGAGATGATCCGATGGTTGCGATCGATCCAAGCCATGATTTCAATCGGTGATGATCGATCAGACCGTTGCGATCCATCCGATCTGAGACAATCCAACGGTTGCGATCGATCCGAGCCATGATCCGGATCGGCGATGATCGATCAGACCATTGCGATCCATCCGATCGAAGGCGATCCGATGGTTGCGTTCGATCCGAGCCATGATCCCGATCGGGGATGATCGATTGGACTGTTGCTATCCATCCGATCGGCGATGATCCGATGGTTGCAATCGATCCAAGCCATTATCCTGATCGGCGATGATCGATCGGACCGTTGCAATCCGTCCGATCGGCGATGATCCGATGGTTGCGATCGATCCAAGCCATGATCCCGATCGGCGATGATCGATCGGACCGTTGTGATCCATCCGATCGAAGATGATCCGACGGTTGCGATCGATCCGAGCCATGATCCCGATCGTCGATGATCGATCGGACCGTTGCGATCCATCTGATCGGCGATGATCCGACAGTTGCGATAGATCCAGGCCATGATCCTGATCGACGATGATCGATCAGACCGTTGCCATCCATCCGATCGGCAATGTTCCAACTGTTACGATCGATCCAAGCCATGATCCCAATCGGCGATGATCGATCGGACCGTTTTGATCCATCCGATCGAAGACGATCCGACCGTTGCGATCGATCCGAGCCATGATCCTGATCAGCGAGGATCGATCGGACCGTTGTGATTAATCCGATCTAAGATGATCCGACAGTTGCGATCGACCCGAGCCATGATCCAGATCGGCGATGATTGATCGGACCATTGTGATCCATCTGATCGGAGGCGATCCAACGGTTGCGATCGATTCGAGCCATGATCCCGATCGGGGATGATCGATCAGAATGTTGTGATCCATCCGATCGGCAACGATCCAACGGTTGCGATCGATCCAAGCCATGATCCCGATCGGCGATGATCGATCCGACCGTTGCCATCCATCCGATCGGCAATGTTTCGACGATTGCGATCGTTCCAAGCCATGATCATGATCGACGATCATCGATCGGAGCATTTTGATCCATCCAATCGGAGACGTTCCGACGGTTGTGATCGATCCGAGCCATGATCTCGATCGGCGATGATCGATCCAACCATTGAGATCCATCCGATCTGAGACGATCCAACGGTTGCGATCGATCCGAGCCATGATCCTGATCGCGATGATCGATCGGACCGTTGCGATCCCTCCGATCGGTGATGATCTGATGGTTGTGATCAATTTGAGCCATGATCCTTATTGGCGATGATCGATCGGACCGTTGCGATCCATCCGATCGGCGATGATCCGGTGGTTGCGATCGATCCGGACCATGATCCCGATCGGCGATATTTGATCGATTGGACCGTTGCAATCCATCCGATAGGCGACGATCCAAATATTGCGATCGATCCGAGCCATGATCCTGATCGGCGATGATCGATCGATCGGTCCGTTGCGATCCATCCGATAGGTGATGATCCGACGGTTGCAATTGATCCAAGCATGATCTTGATCGGCGATGATCGATCGGACCGTTGCGATCGATCCGATCGGAGGTGATCCGATAGTCGCGATCGATCCGAGCCATGATCTCGATCGGGGATAATCGATCGGACCGTTGCGATCCATCCGTTCAATGACGATCCGACGGTTGCAATCGATCTAAGCCGTGATACCGATCAGCGATGATCGATCGGACCGTTGCAATCCATCCGATCGGCAGTTATACAACGGTTGCGATCGATGAAAGCCATGATCCCGATCGGCGATGATCGATCGGACCATTGCGATCCATTCGATCGAGACGATCCAACGGTTGCGATAGATCCGAACCATGATCCCGATCGGCGATGATCGATCGGACAGTTGCGATCAATTGATCGGAGATGATCCGACGGTTGCGATCGATCCGTACCATGATCATGATCGACGATGATCGATCGATCAGACTGTTGCGATCCATCCCATAGGCGATGATCCGACGGTTGCGATCAATCCAAGCCATGATCCGGATCGACGATGATCGATCAGACCATTACGATCCATCATATCTGTGACGATCCGACGGTTGCGATCGATCGAAGCTATGATCCCGATCGGCGATAATCGATCGGACCATTGCGATGCATCCGATCGGAGATGATCCGATAGTTGCGATCGTTCCGAGCCATGATCAAGATCGGCAATTATCGATCGGACCATTGTGACCCATCCGATCGTAGACGATCCGACAGTTGCGATCGATCCGAGCCATGATCCTGATCGACGATGATCGATCAGACCTTTTCGATCCATCCGATCGGTGACGATCCGATGGTTGCGATCGATCCAAGCCATGTTCCCGATCGACGATGATCAATCGATCGGACCGTTGCGATCCATCCGATCGAAGACAATCCGACGGTTGCAATCGATCGAGGCATGATCCCGATCGGCGATGATCGATCGGGTAGTTGCAATACATCTGATCAGAGATGATCCGACGGTTGCGATAGATCCAAGCCATGATCTCGATCGGCGATGATCGATTGGACCATTGCAATGCATCCGATCAGAGACGATCCAAGTGCGATCGATCTGAGCCATGATCCGAATTGGCAATGATCGATCGGACCATTGCGACCCATCCGATCGGAGACGATCCGACAGTTGCGATCAATCCGAGCCATGATCCGATTGGTGATGATCGATCGGACCGTTGCGATCCATCCGATCGGCGACGATCCAACGGTTGCGACCGATCCAAGCCATGATCCCGATCGTCGATGATCTATCGGACCGTTGCGATCCATCCCATCTGAGACAATCCGATGGTTGCGATCTATTCGAGCCATGATCCTAATTGGCGATGATCGGTCGGATCGTTGCGATCCATCCAATCCGAGATGATCTGACGGTTGCGATCGATCCGGATGATCGACAATGATCGATCGGACCATTGCGACCCATCCGATCGGAGACGATCCGACAGTTGCTATTGATCTGAGCCATGATCCCGATGGCGATCGGATGATCCGATCGATGACGATCTAACGGTTGCGATCGATCCGAGCCATGATCCCGATCGTCGATGATCTATCGGACCATTGCGATCCATCCAATCAGAGACAATCCGACGCTTGCGATCTATCCGAGCCATGATCCTAATCGGCGATGATCGATCGATCGAACCGTTGCGATCCATCCGATAGGCGATGATCCGATGGTTGCGATCGATCCAAGCCATGATCCCGATCGGACCATTGCGATCCATCCGATCGGTGACAATTCAACGGTTGCGATCGATCGAAGCCATGATCCCGATCAGCGATATTTGATCGAACCGTTGCGATGCATTCGATCGGAGATGATCCGACGATTGCGATCGATCCGAGCCATGATCCCGATCAGAGATGATCGATCGAACCGTTGCGATCCATCCGATTGAAGATGATTCGAGTTGCGATTGATCTAAGCCATGATCCCGATCAGCGATGATCGATCGGACCGTTGCGATCCATCCGATCGAAGACGATCTGACGATTGCGATCGATCTGAGCCATGATCCAGATCGGCGATGATCAATCAATCGGACCATTGCGATCCATCCGATAGCGATGATTCAACGGTTGCGATCGATCCAAGCCATGATCGCGATCGGCGATGATCGATCGGACCATTGCGATCCATCCTATCGGCGACGATCTGACGGCTGCGATCGATTGAAGCCATGATCCTAATCGGCAATAATCTTTGGATCATTGTGATCCATCCGATCGAGATGATCCAACGGTTAAGATCGATTCGAGCCATGATCCCGATCGGCAATGATCGATCGGACCATTGAGATCCATCCTATCGGAGGTGATCCGACGGTTGCGATCGATCCAAGCCATGATCCCGATCGGGGATGATCGATCATAACGTTGCGATCCATCCGATCGGAGGTGATCCGACGGTTGCGCGATCTGAGCCATGATCCAGATCAGGGATGATCGATCGGAACGTTGCGATACATCCGATCGGCGATGATCCGATGGTTGCGATCGATCCAAGCCATGATCTCGAACGGCGATGATCGATCGAATAGTTGCCGATCGGCGATGTTCCGACGGTTGCAATCGATCAAAGCCATGATCCCGATCTGCGATGGTCGATCGGACCATTTTGATCCATCCGAGCCATGATCCCGATCGGCGATGATCAATCGAACCGTTGTGATCCATCTGATCTGAGACGATCCGATGGTTGCGATCGATTCGAGCTATGATCCCGATCGGCGATGATCGATCGGACCGCTGTGATCCATCCGATCGGCGATGATCCAACGGTTGCGATCGATGCAAGCCATGATCCTGATCGGCGATGATCGATCGGACCATTGCCCTCCATCCGATCAGCGATGTTCCGATGGTTGCGATCGATCCAAGCCATGATCCCGATCGGTGATGATCAATCGAACCGTTTTGATCCATCCGATCGGAGATGATCCGACGGTTGCAATCGATCCGAGCCATGATCTCGATCGGCAATGATCGATCGGACCATTGCGATCCATCCGATCTGAGACGATCCGATGATTGCGATCGATCCGTGCCATGATCCGGATCGGCGATGATCGATCGGACCGTTGCAATCCATCCGATCGGAGGTGATCCTACGGTTTCGATCGATCCAAGCCATGATCCCGATCGGGTATGATCGATCGAAACGTTGCGATCCATCCGATCGGCGATGATCCGACGTTGCGATCGATCCAAGCCATGATCTCGATCGGCGATGATCAATCGGACCGTTGCCATCCATCCGATCGGCGATGTTTCGATGGTTGCGATCGATCCAAGCCATGATCCCGATCGGCGATGATTGATCAGACCATTTTGATCCATCCGATCGGAGATGAACCGGCGGTTGCGATCGATCCGAGCCATGATCCCGATCAGCGATGATCGATCGGACTGCTACGATCCATTCTTTCTGAGACGACCCGACGGTTGCGATCGATCCGAGCCATGATCCTGATCAGCGATGATCGATCGAACCGTTGAGATCCGTTCGATCGGCGATGATCCAATGGTTGTGATCGATTCGAGCCATAATCTTGATTGGCGATGATCGATCGGACCGTTACGATCCATCCGATCAACAATGGTCCAACGGTTGCGATCGATCCGAGCCATGATCCCGATCGGCGATGTTTGATCGATCGGACCGTTGCAATCCATCCGATAGGCGATGATCCGATGGTTGTGATTGATCTGAGCCATGATCTCGATCGGCGATGATCGATCGATCGGTTCATTGCGAACCATCCGATAGTCGATGATCCGACGGTTGTGATCGATCCAAGCATCATCGATCGGCTCGATCGGACCGTTGCGATCCATCCGATCGAAGGCGATCCGACGGTTGCGATCGATCCGAACCATGATCCCTATCGAGGATGATCGATCGGACCATTGCGATCCATCTGATCGGCGACGATCCGACGGTTGCGATCGATCCAAGCCATGATACCGATCGGCGATGATCGATCGGACCGTTGCAATCCATCCGATCGGCAATGATCCAACGGTTGTGATCGATCAAAGCCATGATCCTGATCGGCGATGATCGATCGGATCATTGCGATCCATCCGATCGGAGACGATCCAATGGTTACGATCGATCCAAGCTATGATCCCAATCAGCGATGATCGATCGGACAGTTGCGATCCATCCGATCAGCGATGATCGATCGGACGGTTGCGATCGATCCGTACCATGATCAAGATCGACGATAATCGATCGATCGGACCATTGCGATCCATCAAATAGGCGATGATCTGACGGATGCGATCGATCCAAGCCATGATCCCAATTGGTGATGATCGATCAGACCATTGCGATCCATCCGATCGGCGACGATCCGACGGTTGCGATCGATCGAAGCCATGATCCCGATCGGCGATAATCGATCGGACTGTTGCGATGCATCCATCGGAGATGATCCGATGGTTGCGATCGATCCGAGCCACGATCCCAATCGGCGATGATCCGATGGTTGCGATTGATCCAAGCCATGTTCCCTATCGGCGATGATCGATCGATAGGACCGTTGCGATCCATCCGATCGGAGATGATCCAACGGTTGTGATAGATCCAAGCTATGATCCCGATCGGCAATTATCGATCAGACCATTGCGATCCATCCAATCGGAGACGATCCGAGCAAGGGTCCCGATCAGCGATGATCGATCGATCGAACTGTTGCGATCCATCCAATAGGCGATGATCCAACCGTTGCGATCGATCAAAGCCATGATCCCGATCGGCGATGATCGATCGGACCATTGCGATCCTTCCGATCGGTAATGATCCGACGGCTGAGATCGATTGAAGCCATGATCTCGATCGGTGATAATCGTTGGACCATTGCGATGCATCCGATCAAAGACGATCCGACGATTGCGATCGATCCAAGCCATCATCCGGATCGGCGATGATCGATCAGACCATTGTGATCCATCCGATCGGAGGCGATCCGACGGTTGTGTTCGATCCGAGCCATGATCCCGATCGGGGATGATCGATCGGACTATTATGATCCATCCAATCGGCGATGATTCGACGGTTGCAATCGATCCAAGCCATTATCCCGATCGGCGATGATCGATTGGACTATTGCAATCCGTCTGATCGGCGATGATCTGACGATTGCGATCAATCCAAGCCATGATCCCGATCGGCGATGATCGATCGGACCGTTGTGCTCCATTCGATTGAAGACGATCCAATGGTTGCGATCGATCCGAGCTATTAATCCGATCGTCGATGATCGATCGGACCGTTGTGATCTATCCGATCAGAGAGGATCCGATGGTTTCGATCGATCCGAGCCAAGATCCCGATCGGCAATGATCCATCGGACCGTTGCGATCCATCCAATCGGCGACGATCCGACGGTTGCGATCGATCCGAGCCATGATCCCGATCGGTAATGATCGATCGGACCATTGTGATCCATCTGATCGGAGAGCATCCGACTGTTGCGATTGATCCAAACCATGATCCTGATCGATGATGATCGATTGGACCATTGCGATCCATCCGATCAGAGATGATCCAACGATTGCGATCAATCCGAGCCATGATCCCGATCGGCGATAATCTATCGGACAGTTGCGATCCATCCGATCGGCGATGATCCAACGGTTGCGATCAATCCGAGCCGTGTTCCTGATCGGTGATGATCGATCAATCGGTCCATTGCGATCCATCCGATAGGCGATGATCCGATGGCTGCGATCGATCCTGTTGAGAAATTATTGAAACATAATTACCCCAACTTTATTGATTTTGATGATTTCCAAAAGCCATGAGTACCTTAAAGAATACAATGTGTTTATTTATCAAAAACCTTGAGCTTATTCAAATTGAAAGGAATGAACTATCAATGGTTATATAATGAGTTTTGAATCAATTAGAAAAAGGAGTTTCAAGTTCTATGCTTAAAAGATTCAAAAAGGAATTTTTTATACATTATAATTCAATCGATGAATTCTTGAAACATGTCTTGAATCCATGATAAATCATATTTAATGTATTCAAGTCAAATTTATATTTTAAATTTAATTGGGACAAGTTTTAAAGTCAATCAGAACATTTTTCTGATTTTGTATCGGTCCCGAGCCGACTCAAGGGTTTCCGAGTCGACTCCTGAACTTTCTCGAGCCGACTCTGTCTGTGCGAGCCGACTCCGCTCAAACAACAGAACCCATCATTTTTGAGCACTTCTCGAGTCGACTCCCCATTTTCCTCGAGTCGACTCCCGACTTTCAGGAGCCGACACTTTAGTTTTCGCGAGTCGACCCTTCAATGTTAAAATGTTTCTATTTTTGGTAATCGACTCGAGCCGACTCCCACAAAGCTCGAGTCGACTCCGCGAATCTGGGCGCGATTTTTAACGATGACACATCAGCCCCAACGGTAAGATTTTTGAATAACGGCTATTTTTCCTTGTCTCTAACGGATATATTTTTGCAGATTCTATAAATAGAGGAGCTCTTTTCAAATCAAAAACCAGAAAAAAAAAAAGAGAGAAAAGATATCATTTGAAAAGAGGGAAAAACAGAGCATATTGGAAAAATCATTTAGCTCAAAGGAGAGATTCAAAAGGAGTGAAATCCAAGTGGAAGATTCGTCTGCTCCTTCTCATCAATCCACAAGAGAAAGAAAATCCAAAGCATTTCAAAGGTCAAATCGGAGGATTTTCAAAAGAGGAAAAAGCTTCATCTCAACTCCAAAGTCTTCAACGGTCAAGAATCTTGCTGAGGCGTGATTCAACACTTCAGAGGAGTTAAAGAGAAGAAGGAGAAAGCCCAAGCTCTACCATCTGCAATTATCAGGCTTTTCTAACCTTTTATATTTTGTACTTCATTTGTATATTTGCTCAAGGGGAGCATTATTGTTCAAACACTTTATTCTATTTGTTTGCTGATTCAATCAGTGGATTGAATCAGTGGAGGTTGGTATACCTCGTTACAAGCCGAGTGCTTGTGTTGGGTTAGTTGTGAGCCCGTGAAAAACAACGTGTAGGGTTTTGTGCTGGTAAGCCCGAGTTAAAACCAGCTGGGTTCGTTGTGCACCCGGTAAAACAACAAGTTTGAGTTGTGAGCTTGGAAAACAACTCGGCTGTAATCTAGAGAGATTATAGTGTGGACCCAAGTGAATCTTGGGAGTGGACGTAGGTGTTGGTTGCACCGAACCACTATAAAATTATCTTGTGTTTGCCGTGCCATTTTCTCTATCTCTATCTCTCTTTATTTGCTTGTCATTGCTTATTAGTTATCTCACTTGCACATCTTGCTAACTAATCAATTAAAGTTAAAAAGTCTTAAATTTTTAAGAACCCAATTCACCCCCCCCTCTTGGGTTGCCATCTGGGCCAACAATTGGTATCAGAGCAAGTGCTCATTTAGAATTTGATCTCACGATCAAGGGCTAAAGATCCATATGGCAACACAAATTGGTTCAAGTTTTGCTGAAGGTCATTCTACGAATAGACCTCCTTTTTAATGGCTCAAACTATTCTTATTGGAAAGCTAGAATGAGGATATTCATTCAAGCTTCTGATTATGAGCTTTGGGGTGTAATTAATGGACCTAGTACACCCACACACCTTATTGATGGCACTATTGTTCCTAAAGCCCGAAAGGGATTGGAATGATAATGATAGGAGAATGGCACAACTAAATGCTAAGCCATTAATATTTTATATTGTTCCTTAGATTCAAATGAATTCAACCGAATCTCAACT
>UESW01002000.1:201842-231600 GCA_900491605.1 Calamus simplicifolius | reverse complement strand
TGGTTGCGATTGATTCGAGCCATGATCCTGATTGGCGATGATCGATCGGACCATTGCGATCCATCCGATAGGTGATGATCCGACGGTTGCGATCGATCCATGCCATGATCTCGATCGGCGATGTTTGATCGATCGGACCATTGTGATCCATCCGATAGGCAACGATCCGATGGTTGCGATCGATCCAAGCCATGATCCTGATCGGCGATGATAGATCGATCTGTCCGTTGCGATCCATCCGATATGCGATGATCCGATGGTTGTGATCGATCCAAGCCATGATCCCGATCAGCGAAGATCGATTGGACCGTTGCGATCCATCCGATCGGAGGCGATCCGATGGTTGCAATCGATCCGAGCCATGATCTTGATCGGGGATGATCGATCGGACCGTTGCGATCCATCTGATCGGTGACGATCCGACGGTTGTGATCGATCCAAGCTATGATACCGATCGACGATGATCGATCGGACTGTTGCAATCTATCCAATCAGCAATGATCCAACGGTTACGATCGATCAGAGCCATGATCCCGATCGGCGATGATCGATCGACCGTTGCGATCCATCCGATCGGAGACGATCCAACTGTTGCGATCGATCAGAGCCATGATCTCGATCGGCGATGATCAATCGTACAGTTGCGATCCATCTGATCGGAGATGATACGACTGTTGTGATCGATCTGTACCATGATCATGATCGACGATGATCGATTGATCAGACCGTTGCGATCCATCCAATAGGCGATGATCTAACGGTTGAGATCGATCCAAGCCATGATCCCGATCGGCGATGATCGATCGAACCTTTGCGATCCATCCGATCGGCGACGATCCGACAGTTGCGATCGATCGAAAACATGATCCCGATCGGTGATAATCGATCAGACCGTTGTGATGCATCCGATCGGAGACAATCCGACGGTTGTGATCGATCCGAGCCATGATCCGGATCGGCAATGATCGATCAGACCATTGCAACCATCTGATCGGAGACGATCCGACAGTTGTGATCAATCCGAGCCATTATCCTGATCAGCGATGATCGATGGGACCGTTGCGATCCATCCGATCGGTGATGATCCGATGGTTGCGATCGATCGAAGCCATGTTCCCGATCAGTGATGATCGATCGATCGGACCGTTGCGATCCATCCGATCGGAGACGATCCGATGGTTGCGATCGATCCAAGCCATGATCCTGATCGGCGATGATCGATCGGACCGTTGCGATCCATCCGATCGGTGATGATCCGATGGTTGCTATCGATCTAAGCCATGATCCCGATCGGTGATGATCGATCGGACCATTGCAATCCATCTTATCGGTGAGGATCCAACTGTTGCGATAGATCCATACCATGATCCCAATCGGCGATGATCGATCAAACCATTGCAATCCATCCGATCGAAGACGATCCGATGGTTGCGATCAATTCGAGCAAGGATCCTAATCGGCGATGATCGATCAATCGGAACGTTGTGATCCATCCGTTAGGCGACGATCCGACGGCTTGGATCGATCCGAGCCATAATCATGATCTGCGATGAATGATCGATCGAACCGTTGCGATCCATCCGATAGGCGAAGATCTGATGGTTGCGATCGATCCGAGCCATGATCTCGATCGGCGATGATCGATCGGACCATTGCGATCCATATGATCGGAGGTGATCCGACGGTTGCGATCGATCCGAGCCATGATCCCAATCGGGGATGATCAACCGGACTGTCGCGATCCATTCGATCGGCGACGATCCGACGGTTGCGATCGATCCAAACCATGATCCGATCAGCGATGATCGATCGAACCATTGCGATCCATCCGATTGGTGATGATCCGACGGTTGTAATCGATCCAAGACATTATCCCGATCGACGATGATCGATCGGACTGTTGCGATCCATCTGATCGGAGACGATCCGGCGATTGTGATCGATCCAAGCCATGATCCTGATCGGAGATGATCGATCGATCGGACTGTTGCGATCCATCCAATAGGCAATGATCCGACGGTTGCGATCGATCTAAGCCATGATCCCGATTGGCGATGATCGATCGGACCATTATGATCCATCCGATCGGCTACGATCCAATGGCTGCAATCGATTGAAGCCATGATCCCGATCGACGATAATCGTTCGGACCGTTGCGATGCATACGATCAGAGATTATCCGACGGTTGCGATCGATCCGAGCCATGATCCGAATCAGCGATGATCGATCGGACCGTTGCGATCCATCCGACCGGAGGTCCAACGGTTGCGATCGATCCGAGCCATGATCCCAAACGGAGATGATCGATCGGACCGTTGTGATCCATCTGATCGGCGACGATCCGACGGTTGCGATCGATCCAAGCCATGATTTCGATCGGCGATGATCGATCGGACTGTTGCGATCCATCCGATCGGAGATGATCCGGCCGTTGTGATCGATCCGAGCCATGATCCCGATCGGCGATGATCGATCGGACTATTGCGATCCATCCGATCTGAGACAATCCGATGGTTGCAATCGATCCGAGCCATGATCCCGATCGGCGATGATCGATCGGACCATTGCGATCTGTCCGATCGGCGATGATCCGAAGGTTGCGATCGATCCGAGCCATGATCCTGATTGGCGATGATCGATCGGACCGTTGCGATCCATCCAATCGGTGATGATCCGATGGTTGCGATCGATCCGAGCCATGATCCTGATCGGCGATGATCGATCGGACCATTGCGATCCATCCGATCGGAGACGATCCAAGGTTTCGATCGATCTGAGCCATGATCTCGTTCAAAAATGATCGATCGGACTGTTGCATCCATCCGATCGGCGACGATCCGACGGTTGCGATCGATCCAGCCATGATCCTGATCGGTGATGATCGATCGATCGAACCATTACAATCCATCCGATATGCGATGATTCAACGATTGCGATCGATCCGAGCCATGATCCAGATCGGCGATGATCGATCGGACTATTGCGATCCATCCGATAGGCCATGATCCGAAGGTTGCGATCGATCCAAGCCATGATCCCGATCGGCGATGATCGATCGGACCGTTGCGATCCATCCGATAGGCGATGATCCGACGGTTGCGATCGATCCAAGCCATGATCCCGATCGGCGATGATCGATTGGACCTTGCGATCTTCGATCATCGATGATTAGATGGTTGCGAGCCATGATCCCGATCGGCGATATTTGATCGGATCGTTGCAATGCATCCGATCATAGACGATCTGACGGTTGCATGGATCCCATGATCCCGATCGTCGATGATCGATCGGACATTGCGATCCATCCGATAGGCCGATTGCGATCGATCCAAGCCATGATCCCAATCGACGATGATCGATCATTGGACCATTGCGATCCATCCGATCTGCGATGATCCGACGGTTGCGATCGATCAAGCCATGATCTCGATCGGCGATGATCGATTGGACCATTTCCGATCCATCCGATCGGCAATGATCCGACCGTTGCGATCGATCCAAGCCATGATCCCGATCGGCGATGATCGATCGGACCATTGCGATCCATCCGATTGGAGACGATCCGACGGTTGCGATCGATTCCAGCCATGATCCCGATCGGTGATGATCGATCGACCATTGTGATCCATCCGATCGACGATCGATCGATCGATCCGATGATCCTGCGATGATGGTTGCGATCCGTCCGATATGTGATGATCCGACGGTTGATCGATTCAAGCCAATCCCGATCGGCGATGATCGATCGATCTTGCGATCCATCCGATCGGCGATGATCCATGGTTGCGATCGATCCAAGCCATGATCCCGATCGGTGATGATCGATCGGACCGTTGCGATCCATCCGATCGGAGACGATCCGACGGTTGCGATCGATCCGAGCCATGATCCCGATCGGCGATGATCGATCGGACCGTTGCGATCCATCCGATCGAGACGATCCGACGGTTGCGATCGATCCGAGCCATGATCCTGATCGGCGATGATCGATCGGACCATTGTGATCCATCCGATCGGTGACGATCCGATCGTTGCGATCGATCCGAGCCATGATCCCGATCGGCGATGATCGATCGGACCGTTGCGATCCATCCGATCGGAGACGATCCGACGGTTGTGATCGATCGAGCCATGATCCCGATCGGTATGATCGATCGGACCGTTGCATCATCCCGACGGTCGATATCGCCATATCCCGAGGCGATCCGATCGGAGATGATTGATTGCGATCGATCCAAGCCATGATCCCGATCGGCGATGATCGATCAGACTGTTGCGATCCATCCGATCGAGACGATCCGACGATTGCGATCGATCCGAGCCATGATCCCGATCGGCGATGATCGATCGGACCATTGCGATCCGTCCGATCGGCGATGATCCGATGGTTGCGATCGATCGAGCCATGATCCTGATTGGCGATGATCGATCAGACCGTTGCGATCCATCCGATAGGCGATGATCCGACGGTTGCGATCGATCCGAGCCATGATCCTGATCGGCGATGATCGATCGGACCATTGCGATCCATCCGATCGGAGATGATCCGATGGTTGCGATCGATCCGAGCCATGATCCCGATCGGCGATGATCGATCGATCGGTGATCCATCCGATAGGCGATGATCCGATGGTTGCGATCGATCCAAGCCATGATCCTGATCGGCGATGATCGATCGGACCATTGCGATCCATCCGATCGGATGAATCTGACGGTTGCGATCGATCCGAGCCATGATCCCGATCGACGATGATCGATCGGACCGTTGTGATCCATCCGATAGGCGATGATCCAACGGTTGCGATTGATCCAAGCCATGATCCGATCGGCGATGATCGATCGGACCGTTGCAATCCATCCGATCGCGATCCGACAGTTGCGATCGATCTGAAGCCATGATCCCGATCGGCGATGATCGATCGGACCGTTGTGATCCATCCGATCGAGACGATCCAACTGTTGCGATCGATCAGAGCCATTATCCCGATCGGCGATGATTGATCGGACAGTTGCAATCCATCCGATCGGAGACGATACAACTGTTGTGATCGATCCGTACCATGATCATGATCGATGATGATCGATCGATCGGACCATTGCGATCCATCCAATAGGCGATGATCTGACGGTTGCGATCGATCCAAGCCATGATCCCGATCGGCGATGATCGATCGAACCTTTGCAATCCATCCGATCGGCGACGATCCGACAGTTGTGATCGATCGAATCCATGATCCCGATCTGTGATAATCATCAGACCGTTGCGATGCATCCGATCGGAGATGATCCGACGGTTGTGATCGATCCGAGCCATGATCCGGATCGGCAATGATCGATCGGACCATTGCGACCCATCCGATCGAGACGATCCGACAGTTACGATCGATCCGAGCCATTATCCCGATCGGCGATGATGATCGATGGGACCGTTGCAATCCATCCGATCGGTGATGATCCGACGGTTGCGATTGATCCAAGCCATGTTCTCAATCGGTGATGATCGATCGATCGGACCGTTGCGATCCATCCGATCGGAGACGATCCGATGGTTGCGATCGATCCAAGCCATGATCCCGATCGGCGATGATCGATCGACCGTTGCGATCCATCCGATTGGCGATGATCCGACGGTTGCGATCGATCCGAGCCATGATCCCGATCGGCGATGATCGATCGGACCATTGCAATCCATCTGATCGGTGAGGATCCAACTATTGCGATAGATCCATACCATGATCCCGATCGGCGATGATCGATCAGACCATTGCGATCCATCCGATCGAAGACGATCTGACGGTTGTGATCGATCCGAGCAAGGATCCTGATCGGCGATGATCGATCGATTTGGATCCAAGGAGACGATCCGATGGTTGGATCGATCCGAGCCATAATCCTGATCGGCGATGATGATCGGAATCCGATCGGATTTGCGATCATCCAAGCCATGATCCCGATCGGCGATGATCGATCGGACCATTGCAATCCATCCGATCGGCGATGATCCGACGGTTGCGATCGATCGAAGCCATGATCCCGATCGGCGATATCGATCGGACCGTTGCGATGCATCCGATCGGAGACGATCCGACGGTTGCGATCGATCCAAGCCATGATCCCGATCGGCGATGATCGATCGGACCGTTGCGATCATCGATCGGCGACGATCCGACAAATCGATCATATGATCCAATCGGATGATCGATCGAGTTGCGATCCATCCGATCCGATCCGACGGTTGTGATCGATCCAAGCCATGATCCGATCGCGATCGATCGGACTGTTGCATCCATCAATCGGCAATGATCCGACGGTTGCGATCGATCCAAGCCATGATCCCGATCGGCGATGATCGATCGGACCATTGTGATCCATTCGATCGGCGACGATCCAATGGCTGCGATCGATTGAAGCCATGTCCCGATCCGATCATCGATTTGCGATGCGATCGAGACGATCCGATGGTTGCGATTGATCCGAGCCATGATCCGGGCGATGATCGATCGGATTGCGATCCATCCGATCGAAGATGATCCGATGGTTGAATCAATCCGAGCCATGATCCCGATCGGGGATGATCGATCGGACCGTTGCGATCCATCCGATCGAAGATGATCCGACGGTTGCGATCAATCCAACCATGATCCCGATCGGCGATGATCGATTGATCACCGTTGCGATCCATCGATCAAGATGATCCGACGATTGCGATCGATCCAAGCCATGATCCCGATCAGCGATGATCGATTGGACCATTGCGATCCATCCGATCGGAGACGATCCGACGGTTGCGATCGATCCGAGCCATGATCCGATCGGCAATGATCGATCGGACCATTGTGACCCATCCGATCGGAGACGATCCGACAGTTGCGATCGATCCAAGCCATGATCCCGATCGGCGATGATCGATCGGACCATTGCAATCCATCCGATCGGCGATAATCCTACGGTTGCGATCGATCCAAGATCGATTCGATGATCTATCCGCGATCCATCCGATGATCTATCGATGATCCGACGATTGCGATCTATCCGATCAGAGATGATCCGACGGTTGCGATCTATCCGAGCCATGATCCTAATCGGTGATGATCGACCGATCAGACCGTTGCGATCCATCCGATAAGCGATGATCCGATGGTTGCAATCGATCCAAGCCATGATCAGGATCGACGATGATCGATTGGACCATAGCGATCCATCCGATCGGCGATGATTCGATGGTTGTGATCGATCGATGCCATGATTCCGATTGGCGATATTTGATCGGACCGTTGCGATGCACCCGATCGGAGATGATCCAACAGTTGCAATCGATCCGAGCCATGATCCCGATCGGAGATGATCGATTGGACCATTGCGATCCATCCGATCGCAGACGATACGACGGTTGCGATCGATCCAAGCAATGATCCTGATCGGCGATGATCGATCAGACAGTTGCGATCCATCCGATCGGCGACGATCCGACGGTTGCGATCGATCCAAGCCATGATCCCGATAGGCGATGATCGATCGGACCATTGTGATCCATCCGATCGAGACGATCCGATGATTGCGATTGATTCGAGCCATGATCCAGATCGGCGATGATCGATCAATCGGACCGTTGCGATCCATCCGATCGGTGAGGATCCAACGATTGCGATTGATCCAAGCCATGATCCCGATCGGCGATGATCGATCGGACCGTTGCGATCCATCTGATCGTGATGATCCGACGGTTGCGATCGATCCAAGCCATGATCACGATTGGCGATGATCGATCGGACCATTGCGATCCATCCGATCGGAGGTGATCTGATGGTTGCAATCGATCCGAGCCATGATCCCGATCGGGGATGATCCATCGGAACGTTGTGATCCATCCGATCGGCAACGATCCGATGATTGCGATCGATCCAAGCCATAATCTCGATCGGTGATGATCGATCGGACCGTTGCCATCCATCTGATCGGCAATGTTCTGACGGTTGCGATCGATCCAAGCCATGATCTCGATCGGCGATGATTGATCGGACCATTTGATCCATCCGATCGGAGATGATCCGACGGTTGCAATCGATCCGAGCCATGATCTCGATCGGCAATGATCGATCGAAATGTTGTGATCCATCCGATCGGAGGCGATCCGACGGTTGCAATCGATCCGAGCCATGATCCCGATCGGGGATGATCGATCGAAATGTTGCGATCCATCCGATCGGCGATGATCCAATGGTTTGCGATCGATCCAAGCCATGATCTCGATCGGCGATGATCGATCGGACCATTGCCATCCATCCTATCGGCGATGTTCTGATGGTTGCGATCGATCCAAGCCATGATCCCGATTAGCGATGATCGATCGGACCGTTTCGATCCATCCGATCGGAGATGATCCGACGGTTGCGATCGATCCGAGCCATAATCCCAATCGATGATGATCGATCGGACCGTTGCGATCCATCCGATCTGAGACGATCTGACGGTTGCGATTGATCCGAGCCATGATCCTGATCGGCGATGATCGATCGGAGCATTGTGATCCGTCTGATCGGCGGTGATCCGATGGTTGCGATCGATTCGAGCCATGATTCTGATTGGCATGATTGATCGGACCGTTGTGATCAATTCGATCAGCAATGATCCGACGGTTGCGATCGATCCGAGCAATGATCCCGATCGGTGATGTTTGATCGATCGACCATTGCAATCCATCCGATAGGTGACGATCCGATGGTTGCGATCGATCCGAGCCATGATCCTGATCGGCGATGATCGATCGATCGATCCGTTGCGATCCATCCGATAGGCGATGATCTGAAGGTTGCGATCGATCCAAGCCATGATCCCAATCGGCGATGATCGATTGGACCATTGTGATCCATCCGATCGAAGGCGATCCAACGGTTGCGATCGATCTGAGCCATGATCCCGATCGGGGATGATCGATTGGACCGTTGCGATCCATCCAATCGGAGGCGATCCGATGGTTGCGATTGATCCGAGCCATGATCCCGATCGGGGATGATCGATCGGACCGTTGCGATCCATCTGATCGGCGATGATCCGATGGTTGCGATCGATCCGAGCCAAGATCCTGATCGGCGATGATCGATCGGACAGTTGCGATCCATCCATCGGAGATGATTCGACGGTTGCGATCGATCCATACCATGATCATGATCGACGATGATCAATTGATCGGACCATTGCGATCAATCCAATAGGCAATGATCCGACGGTTGTGATCGATCCAAGCCATGATCCCGATCAGCGATGATCGATCGGACCATTGCGATCCATCCGATCGGCGATGATCCAACAATAGCGATCGATCGAAACCATGATCCCGATCGGTGATAATCGATCGGACCATTGCGACCCATCCGATCGGTGATGATCCGATGGTTGCAATCGATCCAAGCCATGTTCCCGATCGGTGATGATCGATCGATCGGACCGTTGCGATCCATCCGATTGGAGACGATCCGATGGTTGCGATCGATCCAAGCCATGATCCTGATCGGCAATGATCGATCAGACCATTGCGATCCATCCAATCGGCAATGATCCAACGATTGCTATCGATCTAAGCCATGATCCCGATCGGCGATGATCGATCGGACCATTGCGATCCATCCGATCGGTGAGGATCCAACTGTTCCATGATCCCGATTACGATGATCGATCGGATCATTACGATCCATCCGATCAAAGATGATCCAACGGTTGCGATCGATCCGAGCAAGGATCCTAATCGGCCATGATCCTGATCGGCGATGATCGATCAGACCATTGAGATCCATCCGATCGGTGTTGATCCGATGGTTGCGATCGATTCGAGCCATGATCCTGATTGGCGATGATCGATTGGACCATTGCGATCCATCCGATCGGCGATGATCCAATGGTTTTGATCGATTCAAGCCATGATCCAAATCGACGATGATCGATCCGACAGTTGTGATCCACCCGATTGGCGACAATACTCGACGGTTGCAATCGATCCAAGCCATGATCCCAATCGGCGATAATCATTCCGACGGTTGCGATCCATCCGATTTGCGACAATATCCGACGGTTGCGATCAATCCAAGCCATCATCCCGATCGACGATGATCGATCCGATGGTTGCGATCGATCCAAGCCATGATCTCGATCGGCGATGATCGATCTGACGGTTGCGATCCATCCCACTGGCGACGATATCCGACTGTTGCAATCGATCTAAGCCATGATCCCGATCGGCGATGAATGATGGACCGTTGCGATCCATCCGATCGACGACGATAATCGACGATTGCGATCGATCCAAGTCATGATCCCGATCAGCGATGATCGATCGAACTATTTTAATCCATCCGATCGGCGATGATCTGACGGTTGCGATCGATCCAAGCCATGATCCCGATCGGCGATGATAGATGCGACGGTTGTGATCAATCCAATCCATGATCCCGATCGGCGATGATCGATCCGACGGTTGCGATCAATCTGATCGGTGATGATCCGATGGTTGCGATCGATCTAAGCCATGATCCCGATCGGCGATGATCGATCGAACCATTGCGATCCATCCGATCGGCGACGATCCGACGGTTGCGATCGATCCAAGCCATGATCCCGATTGGCAATGATCGATCCAACAGTTGCGATCCATCCGATCGGTGATGATATGCGATGGTTGCGATCGTTCCAAGCCATGATCCGACCGGCGATGATCGATCGGAGCGTTGCGATCCATCCGATCGTTGATGTTCTGACGATTGCGATCGATCCAAGCCGTGATCCCGATCGGCGATGATCGATCCGATGGTTACAATCCATCCGATCGGCGATGATATCCGAAGGTTGCGATCAATCCAAGCGATGATCCCAATCGGCGATGATCGATCCGACGGTTGCGATCTATCCGATCAGCGATGATACGATGGTTGTGATCGATAAAAGCCATGATCCCGATCATCGGTGATCGATCGGACCATTGTGATCCATCCGATCAGCGACGGTCCGACGGTTGCGATCCATCCAAGCCATGATCCCGATCGGTGATGATCGATCGGACCATTGCAATCCATCCGATCGGCAATGATCCGACGGTTGTGATCGGTCCAAGCCATGATCCCGATCGATGATGATCGATCTGACGGTTGCGATCCATCCGATCGGCGATAATATCCAACGGTTGCGATCGATCCAAGTCATGATTCCGATCGGCGATGATCGATCCGACGTTTGCGATCCATCCGATCGGCGATGATACAACGGTTGCGATCGATCCAAGCCATTATCCCGATCGGCGATGATCGATCCAACGGTTGTGATCCATCTGATCAGTGGCAATATCCGACGGTTGCGATCGATCCAAGCCATGATTCCTATCGGTGATGATCGATCCGATGGTTGTGATCCATTTGATCATCGACGATATACGACGGTTGCGATCGATCCAAGCCATGAACCCAATCGGCGATAATCGATCGGACCTTTGCGATCCATCCGATTGGCGATGATCCGACAGTTGCGATCAATTCAAGCCATGATCCCGATTGGCGATGATCGATCCGACGGTTGCGATCCATCCGATCGGCGACGATATTAGACGATCACGATCGATCCAAGCCATGATCTCGATCGGCGATGATCCATCCGACGGTTGCAATCCATCCGATTGGCGATGATACGACGGTTGCGATCGATCCAAGCCATGATCCCGATCGGTAATGATCGATCCGACGGTAGCGATTCACCCGATCAGCAACAATCTGACGGTTGCAATCGATCCAAGCCATGATCCCGATCGACGAAGATCGATCCGATGGTCGCGATCCATCCGATCAGTGATGATATCCGACGGTTGCGATCGATCCAAGCCATGATCTTGATCAGTGAGGATAGATCCGATGGTCGCGATCCATCCGATCGGTGACGATATACGATGTTTGCGATCGATCCAAGCCATGATCCCGATCGGCGATGATCGATCCGATGGTTGCGATCCATCCGATCGGCGATGATCCGATGGTTACGATCGATCCAAGCCATGATCCTGATCGGCGATGATCGATTGGACCATTGCAACCCATCCGATCGGCGATGATCCAATGGTTGCGATCGATCCAAGCCATGATCCCGATCGGCGATGATCGATCCGACGGTTGCGATCCATCCGATCGGCGATGATATTCGGCGGTTGCGATCGATCCAAGCCATAATCCCGATCAGCGATGATTGATCAGACCATCGTGATTCATTCGATCATTGATGATCCGACGATTGCGATCGATCCAAGCCAGGATCCCAATCGGCGATGATCGATCCGACGGTTGCGATCCATCCGATCGGCAATGATATCCGACGGTTGATCGAACCAAGCCATGATCCCGATCGGTGATGATTGATCGAACCATTGTGATCCATCCGATCGTCGATGATCCAACATTTGTGATCGATCCAAGCCATGATCCTGATTGGCGATGATCGATCCGACGGTTGCGATCTATCCGATCGGCGACGATATCCGATGGTTGCGAGCGATCCAAGCTGTGATCCCGATCGGCGATGATCGATCGGACTGTTGCGATCCATCCGATCGTCGATGATTCGACGATTGCGATCGATCCAAGCCATGATCCCAATCGGCGATGATCGATCCGATGGTTGCGATCCATCCGATTGGCGATGATACGATGGTTGTGATCGATCCAAGCCGTGATCCTGATCGGTAATGATCGATCTGATGGTTGCGATCCATCCGATCGGTGATGATATGATAGTGCGATCAATCCAAGCCATGATCCCAATCAGCGATGATCGATCGGACCGTTGCGATCTATTCAATCGGCAACAATAACCGACGGTTGCGAGCGATCCAAGCCATGATCTCGATCGGCGATGATCGATCGGACCGTTGCGATCCATCCGATCAGAGACGATCCAACGGTTGTGATCGATCCGAGCCATGATCCTGATCGGCAATGATTGATCGAACCGTTGCGATCCATCCGATCGGCGATGATCCAATGGTTGCGATTGATCCAAGCCATGATCCCGATCAGCAATGATCGATTGGAATGTTGCGATCCATCCGATCAGAGATGATCCGATGGTTGTGATCGATCCGAGCCATGATCCTGATCAGCGATGATCGATCGGACTATTGCAATCCATCTGATCGGTGATGATCCGACGGTTGCATTCGATCCAAGCCATGATCCTGATCGGCGATGATCGATCCGACAATTGCGATCCATCCGATCCACGATGATATGATGGTTGCGATCAATCAAAGCCATGATCCCAATCGGCGATGATCGATCGGACCGTTGTGATCGATCGGCGATGATAACCAATGGTTGCGAGCGATCCAAGCCATGATCCCGATCGGTGATGATCGATCGGACAGTTGCGATCCATCCGATCGAAGATGATCCGACGGTTGCGATCGATCCGAGCCATGATCCTGATCGGTGATGATCGATCGAATGATTGTGATCCAATCGATCTGATGATCCGATCGACCGTTGTGATCCATCCGATCAGCGATGATCCAACGATTGCGATCGATCCAAGCCATGATCTCGATCGACGATGATCGATTGAAACATTACGATCCATTCGATCAGAGATGATCTGACGGTTGTGATCGATCCGAGCCATGATCTTGATCAGCGATGATCGATCGGACTGTTGCGATCCATCCGATCGGTGATGATCCGATGATTGCGATCGATCCAAGCCATGATCCCGATCGGCGATGTTCGATTGGACCATTGCGATCCATCCGATCGGCGACGATCTGATGGTTGCGATCGATGCAAGCCATGATCTCGATCGGTGAGGATCGATCCGACGGTTGCGATCCACCCGATCGGCGATGATATCCGGCGGTTGCGATCCACCCGATCGACGATGATATCCGATGGTTGCGATCGATCCAAGCCATGATCCTGATCGGCGATGATCATTCAGACGGTTGCGATCCATCCGATCGGCGATGATATCCGACGGTTGCGATCGATCCAAGCCATGATCCTGATCGGCGATGATCGATTGGACCGTTGCGATCCAACCATTTGGCGATGATCCAATGGTTGTGATCGATCCAAGCCATGATCCCAATCGGCAATGATCGATCCACGGTTGTGATCCATCCGATCGGTGGCGATATCCGACGATTGTGATCAATCCAAGCCATGATCCCGATCGGCGATGATCGATCCGACTGTTGCGATCCATCCGATCGACGACGATATTCGACGATTGCGATCAATCCAAGCCATGATCCCGATCAACGATGATCGATCCGACGGTTGCGATCCATCCGATCGGTGATGACATCTGATGGTTGCGATCGATCCAAGCCATTATCCCGTTCGGCGATGATCGATCTGATGGTTGCGATCCATCCGATCGGCGATAATATCCAACGGTTGCGATCGATCCAAGTCATGATTCTGATCGGCGATGATCGATCCGACGTTTGCAATCCATCCGATCGGTGACGATACGACGGTTGCGATCGATCCAAGCCATGATCTCGATCGGCGATGATCAATTCGACGGTTGTGATCCATCTGATCAGTGGCAATATTCGACGGTTGCGATCGATCCAAGCCATGATCCCAATTGGTGATGATTGATCCGATGGTTGCAATCCATCCGATCGGCGATGATATTCGATGGTTGTGATCGATCCAAGCCATGATCCCGATCAGCGATGATCGATCAAACCATTGCGATCCATCCGATCGGCGATGATCCGACGGTTGCGATCGATCGAAGCCATGATCCCGATCGATGATCATCGATCCGAACGGTTGCGATACATCCGATCGGCGACGATATTCGACGGTTGCGATCGATCGAAGCTATGATCCCGATTAGTGATGATCGATCGGATCGTTGTGATCCATCCAATCGGCGATGATCCGATGATTGCGATTGATACAAGCCATGATCTCGATCGGCGATGATCGATACGACGGTTGCGATCCATCCGATTAGCGATGATATCGACGGTTGCGATCGATCCAAGCCATCATCCCGATCGACGATGATCGATCTGATGGTTGCGATCCATCCGATCGGCGATGATACGATGGTTGCGATCAATCCAAGTCATGATCCCATTTGGCGATGATGGATCGGACGTTGCAATCCATCCGATTGGCGATGATACGACGGTTGCTATCAATCCAATCCATGATCCCGATTGATGATGATCGATCGGACCGTTGTGATCCATCCAATCGGTGACGATAACTGATGGTTGCGAGCGATCCAAGCCATGATCCTGATCGGTGATGATCGATCGGACCGTTGCGATCGATCTGATCGGAGACGATATGATGGTTGCGATCGATCCGAGCCATGATCACGATCGGCTATGATCGATCGGACCATCGCGATCCATCCGATCAGCGACTTTCCAACGGTTGCGATTGATCCAAGTCATGATCTCGATCGGCGATGATCTATCGGACCGTTGCGATCCATCCGATCATAGACGATCCGACGGTTGCGATCGATCCGTGCCATGATCCCAATCGGCGATGATCGATCGAACCATTGCGATCTTTCCGATCGTCTATGATCCTACAATTGCGATCAATCCAAGCCATGATACCAATCGCCGATAATCGATCCGATGGTTGCAATCCATTCGATCGGAAATGATACGACAGTTGCGGTCGATCCAAGCCATGATTTCGATCGGCGATGATCGATCCGACGGTTGCGATCCATCTGATCGGAGATGATATCCATGGTTGCCATCGATCCTAGCCATGATCCCGATCGGCGATGATCAATCCGATGGTTGTGATCCATCCGATCGGTGACGATACGACGGTTGCGATCGATCCAAGCCATGATCCCGATCGACGATGATCGATCTGATGGTTGCGATCAACTCGATCGGCAAAGATATCCGACGATTGCGATCGATCCAAGCCATAATCCCGATCAGCGATGATCGATCGGACCATTGTGATCCATCCGATCGGCTACGATCCGATGGTTGTGATCGAACCAAGCCATGATCCCGATCGGCGATGATCGATCCGACATTTATGATCCATCCGATTGGCGACGATATCCGACGGTTGCGATCCATCCGATCGGCAACGATGCAACGGTTGCGATCGATCCAATCCATGATCGCGATCGGCGACGATCCGATGGTTGCGATCGATCCAAACCATGATCCCGATCGGCGATGATCGATCGGACCGTTGCGATCCATCCGATCGGCGATGATTCGACGGTTGCGATCGATCCAAGCCATGATCCCGATCGGTGATGATCGATCGAAACTTTGCGATCCATCCGATCGGCGACGATCCAACGGTTGCGATCGATCTAAGCTATGATCTCGATCGACAATGATCGATCCGACGGTTGCGATCCATCCATCGGCAATTATATCCGACGGTTGCGATCAATCCAAGCCATGATCCCGATCGGCAATGATCGATCCGACGGTTGCGATCCATCCGATCGGCGATGATACGACGGTTGCGATCGATCCAAGCCATGATCCCTATCGGCGATGATCGATCCGACGATTGCAATCCATCCGATCGACGGCGATATCCAACGGTTGCAATGATCCAAGCCATGATCCCTATCGGCAATGATTGATCCGACGGTTGCGATCCATCCGATCGATCGATCGATCCGATGATGATGATCGATCGATCCATCCGATTGGCGATGATACAACGGTTGCGATCATCCGATCAGCAATGATACGACCGTTGCGATCCATCCGATCAGCGATGGTGCGACGGTTGCGATCGATCCAAGCCATGATCCCGATCGGCGATGATCGATTGCGATCGATCCAAGCCATGATCCCGATCGGCGATGATTAATCCAACGAATGCGATCTCTTCGATCGGCATCGATCCAAGACATGATCCATCGGCGATGATCGATCCGACGGTTGCGATCCGACGATGATTGCGATCGATCCAAGCCATGATCCCAATCGATGATCGATCCGACGGTTGCAATCCATCCGATCGGTGATGATCCGATCCAAGATGATCCCAATCAGCCGATGATCCGATCGATCGCGATGATCGATGATGATCGACGATTTGCGATCCATCCGATCGGCGATGATCCGATCCCGGCGATGATGATCGATCGATCCAATCGGCCATGATCGATCGATCGGATGATGATCGATCCGATCGGTGATGCGATCGATCCAAGCCCGATCGGCAATGATTGATCCGATGGTTGATCGATCGATCCAAAGCCATGATCCCGATCGGCGATGATCGATCGAGATCGATTGCGATCGATCATCCGATCGGCGATCGATGATCGATGGTTGCGATGATGATCCGATGATCGATCAGATTGATCCATCCGATCGACGCGATGATTGATCGATTAGACGATCGTTGTGATCCATCCGATGGATCGATGATCCGACGGTTGCGATGATTGATATCCGATGCAATCGATAATCCCGATCGGCGATGATCGATCCGACCGATTGCGATCCATCCGATCGATCGCGATCCATATCCAACGATCGATCTTGATCCAGATCGGACGATGATCGATCGATCGATCGATCGATTGATCGATCCGATCGATGATCGATTGACGATCGATCCCATGATCCTGATCGATCGGCGATGATTGATCGATCGATCCGATTGCGATCCATCCGATCGATCCGATGATCCGATCGGTTGCGATCGATCCAAGCCATGATCCCGATCGGCGATGATCGATCCGACGATCGATGCGATTCGATCGATCGATCGATGATCCGATCGGTTGCGATCGATCCAAGCCATGATCCCATCGGTGATGATTGATCCGATGGTTGCAATCCATCCGATCGCGATGATATTCGATGGTTGATGATCGATCCAAGCCATGATCCCGATCGAGCGATGATCGATCAGACCGATTGCGATCCATCCGATCGGCGATGATCCGACGTTGCAATCGATCGAAGCCATGATCGATCGATAATGATCGATCCGAACGGTTGCGATCCATCCGATCGGCGATGATATCCGACGGTTGCGATCGATCCAAGCCATGATCTCGATTAGCGATGATCGATCGGACCGTTGCGATCCATCCAATCGGCGATGATCCGACGATTACGATCGATACAAGCCATGATCCCAATCAGCGATGATCGATACGACGGTTGCGATCCATCCGATCGGTGATGATATCGACGGTTGCGATCGATCCAAGCCATCATCCCGATCGACGATGATTGATCCGACGGTTGCGATCCATCCGATCGGCGATGATACGGCGGTTGCGATCGATCCAAGTCATGATCCCGATTGACGATGATGGATTGGACCGTTGCAATCATCCGATCGGCGATGATACGACGGTTGCTATCAATCCAAGCCATGATTCCGATCGGCGATGATCGATCGGACCGTTGCGATCCATCCGATCGCGATGATAACCGACGGTTGCGAGCGATCTAAGCCATGATCCCGATCGGTGATGATCGATCAGACCGTTGCTATCAATCCGATCGGAGACGATATGACGGTTGCGATCGATCTAAGCCATGATCACGATCGGCTATGATCGATCGGACCGTCACAATCCATTCAATCGGCGACTTTCCAACGGTTGCGATCGATCCAAGCCATGATCTCGATCGGCGATGATCCATCGAACCGTTGCGATCCATCCGATCATAGACGATCCGACGGTTGCGATCGATTCATGCCATGATCCTGATCGGCGATGATCGATCGGACCATTGCGATCCATCCGATCGTCTATGATCCTGCAATTGCGATCAATCCAAGCCATGATACCGATCACCGATGATCGATCCGATGGTTGCGATCCATTCGATCGACAATGATACGACGGTTGCGGTCGATCCAAGCCATGATTCCGATCGGCGATGATCGATCCGATGGTTGCGATCCATCCGATCGGCGATGATATCCGATGGTTGCCACCGATCCAAGCCATGATCCTGATCGGCGATGATCGATCTGACGGTTGCGATCCATCCGATCGGCGACGATACGATGGTTGCGATCGATCCAAGCCATGATCCCGATCGATGATGATCGATCTGATGGTTACGATCAACTTGATCGGCAAAGATATCCAACGGTTGCGATCGATCCAAGCCATAATCCTGATCAGCGATGATCGATAGGACCATTGTGATCCATCCGATCGGCTATGATCCGATGGTTGTGATCGAACCAAGCCATGATCCCGATTGGCAAAGATCGATCCGACATTTGTAATCCATCCGATCGGCGACGATATCCGACGATTGCAATCCATCGATCGGCAATGATGTGACGGTTGCGATCGATCCAATCCATGATCCCAATCGGCGATGATCGATCCGACGGTTGCGATCAATCCGATCGGCGATGATCCGATGGTTGCGATCGATCCAAACCATGATTCCGATCGGCGATGATCGATCGGAACGTTGCGATCCATCCGATCGGCGACGATCCAATGGTTGCGATTGGTCCAAGCTATGATCTCGATCGACGATGATCGATCCGACGGTTGCGATCCATCCGATCGGCGATGATACGACGGTTGTGATCGATCTAAGCCATGATCCCTATCGGCGATGATCGATCCGACGATTGCAATCCATCTGATCGGCGGTGATATCCAACGGTTGCAATGATCCAAGCCATGATCTCCATCGGCGATGATTGATCCGAAGGTTGCGATCCATTCGATCGTCGATGATATACGACATTGCGATCGGTCTAAGTCATGATTTCGATCAGCGATGATCGATCGGACCGTTGCGATCCATTCGATTGGCGATGATACGATGGTTGCGATCCATCCGATCAGCGATGATACGACCGTTGCGATCCATCCGATCAGCGATGGTACGACGGTTGTGATCGATCCAAGCCATGATCCCGATCGGCGATGATCGATCCAACGGTTGCGATCAATCCGATCGGCGATGATATCCGACTGTTGCGATCGATCCAAGCCATGATCCCGATCGGCGATGATCGATCCGATGGATGCGATCTCTCCGATCGACAATGATACGATGGTTACGATCGATCCAAGCCATGATCCCGATCGGCGATGATCGATCCGACGGTTACGAACCATCGATCGGCGACGATCCGACGGTTGCGATCAATCCAAGCTATGATCTCGATCGATGATGATCGATCCGACGGTTGCAATCCATCCGATCGGCGATGATATTTGATGGTTGTGATCGATCCAAGCCATGATCTCGATCAGCGATGATCGATCAGACCGTCGCGATCCATTCGATCGGCGATAATCTACGGTTGCAATCGATCGAAGCCATGATCCCGATCGACGATGATTGATCCGACGGTTGTGATCCATTCGATCGGCGATGATATCCGATGGTTGCGATCGATCCAAGCCATGATCGCGATTAGCGATGATCGATCGGACCGTTGCGATCCATCCGATCGGCGACGATCCGATGGTTGCGATCGATACAACCATGATCTCGATCGGCGATGATCGATACGACGGTTGCGATCCATCCGATCGGCGATGATATCTGACGGTTGCGATCGATTCAAGCCATGATCCCGATCGGTGATGATCGATTCGACAGTTGCGATCCATCCGATCGGCGATGATACGATGGTTGCGATCGATCGAAGCCATGATCTCGATCTATGATGATTGATCCGACGGTTGCAATCCATCCGATCAGCGATGATATTCGATGGTTGTGAACGATCCAAGCCATGATCCTGATCAGCGATGATCGATCAGACCGTTGCGATCCATCCACTCGGTGATGACCCGACGGTTGCGATCGATCGAAGCAATGATCCCGATTGACGATGATCGATCCGATGGTTGCGATCCATCCGATCGGCGATGATATCCGACGGTTGCAATCGATCCAAGCCATGATCCCGATTAGCGATGATCGATCGGACCGTTGTGAACCATCCGATCGGCGACGATGCAACGGTTTCGATCGATACAAGCCATAATCCTGATCGGCGATGATCAATACGACGGTTGCGATCCATCCGATCGGCGACAATATCCGATGATTGCGATCGATCTAAGCCATGTTCTCGATCGACGATGATCGATCCGATGGTTGCGATCTATTCGATCATCGATGATATGACGGTTGCGATCGATACAAGCCATGATTCCGATCGGTGATGATCGATTGGACCGTTGCGATCCATCCGATCAGCGATGATACGATGGTTGCGATCAATCCAAGCCATGATCCCGATCAGCGATGATCGATCAGACCGTTGCGATCCAACCAATCGTCGATGATAACCGACGGTTGCGAGTGATCCAAGTCATGATCTCGATCGGCGATGATCGATCGGACTATTTCGATCCATCCATAGGAGACGATCCAACGGTTGCGATCGATCCGAGCCATGATCCCGATCGGGGATGATCGATCGGACCGTTGCGATCCATCCGATCGGCAATGATCGATCAGACCGTTGCGATCCATCTGATCGTCGATGATCTAACGATTGCGATCGATCCAAGCCATGATCCCGATCGGCGATGATCGATCCGACGGTTGCGATCCATTCGATCGGTGATGATACGAAGGTTGCGGTCGATCCAATCCATGATCCTGATCGACGATGATTGATCCGACGGTTGCGATCCATCTGATTGACGATGATATCCAACGGTTGCCATCGATCCAAGCCATGATCCCAATCGACGATGATCGATTGGACCGTTGCGATCCATCCGATCAGTGAAGATCCGATGGTTGCAATCGATCCAAGCCATGATCCCGATCGGCGATGATCGATCCGACGGTTGTGATCCACCCAATCGGCGATGATATCCAACGGTTGTGATCGATCCAAGCCATGATCTCGATCGGTAATGATCGATCCGACGGTTGCGATCCATCCGATCGGCAATGATCCGATGGTTGCGATTGATCAAGCCATGATCTCGATCGGTGATGATTGATCAGACCGTTGCGATCCATTCGATCGGAGATGATCCAATGGTTGCGATCGATCCGAGCCATAATCCCGATCGGCGATGATCGATCGGATCGTCCGATCCATCCGATCGGCGACTATCCAACGGATGCGATCGATCCAAGCCATGATCCCGATCGGCGATGATCGATCAGACCATTGTGATCCATCCGATCAGAGACGATCCGATGGTGGCGATCGATCCAAGCCATGATCCTGATCGGCGATGATTGATCGGACCGTTATGATCCATCTGATCGGCGATGATCCGATGGTTGCGATCGATCCAAGCCATGATCCCGATCGGTGATGATCGATTGGACCATTGGGATCCATCCGATCGGCGATGATCCGATGGTTGCGATCGATGCAAGCCATGATCCCAATCAGCGATGATCGATCCGATGATTGCGATCCATCCGATCGATGACAATGTCTGATGGTTGTGATCAATCCAAGCCATGATCCCAATCGGTGATGATCAATCCGACGGTTGCGATCCATCCGATCGATGACAAAATCTGACGGTTGCGATCGATTCAAGCCATGATCCCGATCGGCGATGATCGATATGACGGTTGTGATCGATCCAATCAGCAACGATCCGACAGTTGGGATCGATCCAAGCCATGATCCCGATCAGCGATGATCGATCAGACCATTGCGATCCATCCAATCGTCGATGATCCGACGATTGCGATCGATCCAAGCCATGATCCCGATCGGCGATGATCGATCTGACGGTTGCGATCCATTCGATTGGCGATGATACGACGGTTGCGGTCGATCCAAGCCATGATCCTGATCGGCAATGATCAATCCGATGGTTGCGATCCATCCGATCAGCGATGATATTCGATGGTTGCGATCGATCCAAGCCATGATCCTGATTAGCGATTATCGATCGGATCATTGCGATCCATCCGATCGGCGACGATCCAACGGTTGCGATCGATACAAGCCATGATCCCGATCGACGATGATCGATACGATGTTGCGATCCATCCGATCAGCAACGATATCTGACAGTTGCGATCAATCCGATCTGCAATGATTCGACGGTTGCGATCGATCCAAGCCATGATTCTGATCGGCGATGATCAATCAAACCATTGTGATCCATCCGATCGTCGATGATCCGACGATTGCGATCGATCCAAGCCATGATCCCGATCGGCGATGATCGATCCGACAGTTTCGATCCATTCAATCGGTGAGGATACGACGGTTGCGGTCGATCCAAGCCATGATCCTGATCGACGATGATCAGTCCGATGATTGCGATCCATCAGATCGGCGATGATATCCGACAGTTGCGATCGATCCAAGCCATGATCCCGATCGGCGATGATCAATAGGACCATTGTGATCCATCCGATCGATGAAGATCCGATTGTTGCGATCGATCCAAGCCATGATCCCGATCAGCAATAATTGATCTGACGGTTGCGATCCACCCGATCGGCGATGATATTCAACAGTTGCGATCGATCCAAGCCATGATCTCGATTAGCGATGATCGATCTGATGTTTGTGATCCATTCGATGGCGACAATATCCGATGGTTGCGATCGATCCAAGCCGTGATCCCGATCGGCGATGATCGATCCGATGGTTGCGATCCATCTGATCGGCAATGATGCGATGGTTGCGATCGATCCAATCCATGATCCCGATCGGCGTTGATCGATTCGATGATTGCGATCAATCCGATCGGTAATGATCCGACGGTTGCGATCGATCCAATCCATGATCCCGATCGGTGATGATCGATCAGACCATTGTGATCCATCCGATCGGTGATGTTCCGACAGTTGAGATCAATCCAAGCCATGATCTTGATCAGCGATGATTGATCCAACGGTTGTGATCCATCCGATCGGATGATATCCGACGGTTGCGATTATTCCAAGCCATGATCCCGATCGGCGATGATCGGACCGTTGCGATCCATTCGATTATCGATGTTCCGATGATTGCGATCGATCCAAGCCATGATCCCGATCGGCGATGATCGATCCGACGGTTGCAATCCATCCGATCGGTGATGATATCGTGGTTGCGATCAATCCAAGCGATAATCCAGATCCGCGATGATCGATCCGACGGTTGCGATCCATCCGAACGCGATGATACGACGGTTGCGATCGATCCAAGCCATGATCCTGATCGGCGATAATCGATCGAACCGCTTGCGATCCATCCGATCAATGATGATCCGACGGTTGCGATCGATCCAAGCCATGATCCCAATCGGCAATGATCGATCCGATGGTTGCGATCCATCCGATCGGCGACGATCCGAAAGTTGCGATCGATCCAAGCCATGATCCCGATCGGTGATGATTGAACCGACGGTTGCGATGATCAATCCAAGCAATGATCCCAATCGGCGATGATCGATCGGACCATTACGATCCATCCGATCGGCGACGATCCGACGGTTGCGATCGATCCAAGCCATGATCCCAATCGGCGATGATCGATCCGACGGTTGCGATCCATCCAATCGGCGATGATATCCGATGGTTGCGATCGATCCAAGCCATGATCCTATCGGCGATGATCGATCGGACCATTGCGATCCATCAGATTGGCGACGATCTGATGTTTGCGATCGATCCAAGCCATGATCCCGATCGGCGATGATCGATCGGACTGTTCCGATCCATCCGATCGGCGACGATCCGATGGTTGCGATCGATCCAAGCCATGATCCCGATCGGCAATGATCAATCTAATGGTTGCGATCCATCCGATCGGCGATGATATCTGACGGTTGCGATTGTTCCAAGCCATGATCCCGATCGACGATGAACGATCGGACCGTTGTGATCCATCCGATCATCGATGTTCCGGCGATTGTGATTGATCCAAGCCATGATCCCAATCGGCGATGATCGATTCGACAGTTGCGATCCATCTGATCGGCGACGATCCAACGGTTGTGATCGATCCAAGCCATGATCCCAATTGGCGATGATCGAACCGATGGTTACGATGATTGATCCAAGCAATGATCCTAATCGGCGATGATTGATCGGACCATTGCGATCCATCCGATCGGTGACGATCCGATAGTTGCGATCGATCCAAGCCATGATCCCGATCGGCGATGATCGATTCGACGATTGCGATCCATTCGATCGGCGACGATATCCGACGGTTGCGATCAATCTAAGCCATGATCCTGATTGGCGATGATCGATCGGACTGTTGTGATCCATCCGATAGGCAACAGTCCGACGGTTGCGATCGATCCAAGCCATGATCTTGATCGGCGATGATCGATCGGACCGTTGCAATCCATCCAATCGGCGACGATCCAATAGTTGCAATCGGTCCAAGCTAAGATCCTGATCGACGATGATCGATACGATGGTTGCGATACATCCGAGCGGCGACGATATCCGACGGTTGTAATCGTTCCAAGCCATGATCCCGATCGGCGATGATCGATCCGATGGTTGCAATCCATCCGATCGGTAATGATACGATGGTTGCAATCGATCCAAACTATAATACCGATCGACGATGATCGATCCGACGGTGCGATCCATCTGATCGGCGGTGATATACGATGGTTGCGATCGATCCAAGCCATGATCCCCATCGGTGATGATTGATCCGACGATTGCAATCCATCCGATCGTCGACGATATACGATGGTTGCGATCGATCCAAGCCATGATCCCGATCAGCGATGATCGATCGGACCGTTGCGATCAATCTGATCGGCAATGATCCAATGGTTGCGATCGATCGAAGCCATGATCCCGATCGGATGATCGATCCGATGGTTGCGATCTATCCGATTGGCGACGATATCCGATTGTTGCGATTGATCCAAGCCATGATCCAGATCGGCGATGATCGATCCGATGGTTGCGATCCATTCGATCGACGATGATACGACGGTTACGATCGATCCAAGCCATGATCCGATCGGCGATGATCGATCCGACGGTTGCGATCCATCCAATCGGCGATGATCGACGTTTGCGATCGATCCAAGACATGATCCCGATCGGTGATGATCGATCCGACAGTTGCAATCCATCCGATCGGTGATGATATTCGATGGTTGTGATCGATCCAAGCCATGATCTCGATCAGCGAGGATCGATTAGACCGTTGCAATCCATCCGATCGGCGACAATCCGATGATTGCGATCGATCGAAGCCATGATCACGATCGATGATGATCGATCTGACGGTTGCGATCCATCCGATTGGCAATGATATCCGACGGTTGTGATCGATCCAAGCCATGATCTCGATTCAATGATCGATTGGACCGTTGCGATCCATCCGATCGGAGCCGATCCGATGGTTACGATCGATACAAGCCATGATCCTGATCGGCGATGATCGATACGATGGTTGCGATCCATCCGATCGGTGACAATATCTGACGGATGCGATCGATCCAAGCTATGATCCTGATCGACGATGATCGATCTGACGGTTGCGATCCATTCGATCGACAAAGATATCCGACGGTTGCGATCCATCCGATCAGCGACGATATCCGATGGTTGCCATCGATCCAAGCCATAATACCGATTGGCGATGATCGATCTGACGGTTGCGATCCATCCAATCAGCGACGATACGATGGTTGCAATCGATCCAAGCCATGATCCCAATCGACGATGATCGATCCGACGGTTACGATCAACCCGATCGGCAAAGATATCTGACGGTTGCGATCGATCCAAGCCATGATCCCGATCAACGATGATCGATCGGACCATTGTGATCCATCCGATCGGCTACGATCCGATGGTTCGATCAAACCAAACCATGATCCGATTGGCGATGATCAATCCGACATTTGCGATACATCCGATCGGCGATGATATCCGACGGTTGGATCCATCCGATCAGCGACGATGACGGTTGCGATCAATCCAATCCATGATCCCGATCGGCGATGATCGATCCGACGGTTGCGATCAATCCGATCGGCGATGATCTAATGGTTGCGATCGATCCAAACCATGATCCCGATCGACAATGATCGATCGGACCATTGCGCATCCTATCGGCGATGATCCAACGGTTGCGATCGATCCAAGCCATGATCCCGATCGGCGATGATCGATCGAAATGTTGCAATCCATCTGATCGGCGATGATACGACGGTTGCGATCGATCGAAGCCATGATCCCGATCTATGATGATTGATCCGACGGTTGCAATCCATCCGATCGGCGATGATATCCGATGGTTGTGAACGATCCAAGCTATGATCCTGATCAGCGATGATCGATCCGACCATTGCGATCCATCCACTCGGTGATGACCCGACGGTTGCGATCGATCGAAGCAATGATCCCGATTGACGATGATCGATCGATGGTTGCGATCCATCCGATCGGCGACGATATCCGACGGTTGCGATCGATCCAAGCCATGATCCCGATTAGCGATGATCGATTGGACCATTGTGAACCATCGATCGGAGACGATGCAATGGTTTCGATCGATAAGCCATGATCCCGATCGGCGATGATCAATACGACGGTTGCGATCCATCCGATCGGTGACAATATCCGATGATTGCGATCGATCTAAGCCATGTTCTCGATCGACGATGATCGATCCGATGGTTGCGATCCATTCGATCATCGATGATATGACGGTTGCGATCGATACAAGCCATGATTCCGATCGGTGATGATCGATCGGACCGTTGCGATCCATATCGGCGATGATACGATGGTTGCGATCAATCCAAGCCATGATCTCGATCAGCGATGATCGATCAGACCGTTGCGATCCAACCAATCGTCGATGATAACCGACGGTTGCGAGTGATCCAAGTCATGATCTCGATCGGCGATGATTGATCGGACTGTTTCGATCCATCCATAGGAGACGATCCAACGGTCGATCGATCCGAGCCATGATCCCGATCGGGGATGATCGATCGGACCGTTGCGATCCATCCGATCGTCGATGATCTAACGATTGCGATCGATCCAAGCCATGATCCCGATCGGCGATGATCGATCCGACGGTTGCGATCCATTCGATCGGTGATGATACGAAGGTTGCGGTCGATCCAAGCCATGATCCTGATCAACGATGATTGATCCGAGTTGCGATCCATCTGATTGACGATGATATCCAACGGTTGCCATCGATCCAAGCCATGATCCCAATCGACGATGATCGATTGGACCGTTGCGATCCATCCGATCGTGAAGATCCGATGGTTGCAATCGATCCAAGCCATGATCCCGATCGGCGATGATCGATCCGACGGTTGTGATCCACCCAATTGGCGATGATATCCAACGGTTGTGATCGATCCAAGCCATGATCCCGATCTATAATGATCGATCCGATCGGTTGCGATCCATCCGATCGGCAATGATCCGATGGTTGCGATTGATCCAAGCCATGATCTCAATCGGTGATGATCAGACCATTGCGATCCATCCGATCGGAGATGATCCAATGGTTGCGATCGATCCGAGCCATAATCCCGATCGGCGATGATCGATCAGATCGTCCGATCCATCCGATCGGCGACTATCCAACGGATGCGATCGATCCAAGCCATGATCCCGATCGGCGATGATCGATCGGACCATTGCGATCCATCCGATCGAGACGATCCGATGGTGGCGATCGATCCAAGCCATGATCCTGATCGGTGATGATCGATCGGACCGTTGTGATCCATCTGATCGGCGATGATCCGATGGTTGCGATCGATCCAAGCCATGATCCCGATCGGTGATGATCGATTGGACCATTGGATCCATCGATCGGCGATGATCCGATGGTTGCGATCGATGCAAGCCATGATCCCAATCAGCGATGATCGATCCGATGGTTGCGATCCATCCGATCGATGACAATGTCCGACGGTTGCAATCAATCCAAGCCATGATCCCAATCGTGATGATTAATCCGATGGTTGCGATCCATCCGATCGATGACAAAATCTGACGGTTGCGATCGATTCAAGCCATGATCCCGATCGGCGATGATCGATATGACGGTTGTGATCGATCCAATCAGCAACGATCCGACAGTTGGGATCGATCCAAGCCATGATCCCGATCGGCGATGATCGATCAGACCATTGCGATCCATCGAATCGTCGATGATCCGACGATTGCGATCGATCCAAGCCATGATCCCGATCGGCGATGATCGATCTGACGGTTGCGATCTATTCGATTGGCGATGATACGACGGTTGCGGTCGATCCAAGCCATGATCCTTATCGGCAATGATCAATCCGATGGTTGCGATCCATCCGATCAGCGATGATATTCGATGGTTGCGATCGATCCAAGCCATGATCCTGATTAGCGATTATCGATCGGATCATTGCGATCCATCCGATGGCGATGATCCAACGGTTGCGATCGATACAAGCCATGATCCCGATCGGCGATGATCGATACGATGTTGCGATCCATCCAATCAGCAACGATATCTGACGGTTGCGATCAATCCGATCTGCAATGATCCGACGGTTGCGATCGATCCAAGCCATGATTCTGATCGGCGATGATCAATCAAACCATTGTGATCCATCCGATCATCGATGATCCAACGATTGCGATCGATCCAAGCCATGATCCCGATCGGCGATGATCGATCCGACAGTTGCGATCCATTCGATCGGCGAGGATACGACGGTTGCGGTCGATCCAGCCATGATCCTGATCGCGATGATCAGTCCGATGATTGCGATCCATCAGATCGGGATGATATCCGACAGTTGCGATCGATCCAAGCC
>UESW01002000.1:127886-200498 GCA_900491605.1 Calamus simplicifolius | reverse complement strand
GGAATAAAAACTATCCGTTGGAGTGTACCTTGCATCAAAATATATCCGTTAAAAATGAGTAAAAATAGAAATATTACCGTTAGAGCTGATCTGGCAACTTTGCTTTTCGTTCCAGGTGGGTTGGAGTCGACTCTAACTTTTCTGGAGTCGGCTCTAGCTCGAGGCGTTATAAACTTACTTTTCTGGAGTCGTCTCTGGCTTTTCTGGGGTCGACAAGATGCTTTTCCGGAGTCGACTCTAACTTACCCGGAGTCGACTCTAGGTTGGAGCCAGAAAACTCGACTTTCTGCTCCATCTGTGAGAGTCGACTCTCACAGTCTTGGAGTCGACTCTAATGACCGTGCCGGTTCCGGAGTCGGCTCTGTGATTCTCGGAGTCGACTCTAATGTCTGCATTTCTTACCTAGACATTAGATTCGATCCATAACACTTTGTAACACTTAGTTTTGATCTTTCAAAAGTCTTATTGGCTGAAACACTAAATCAAAATTATTAGAGCCTTCAAAAATTATACTCACATAGTTTTGTTAATCATCAAAATCATCAATTGGGTCAACAATAGTTGGGAGCCAAAATAATTGGGATCTGGACCACCCTTGTGAAAAAAGAGAGCAAGGTAAAAAAAGCAAGCTCTCTCTCTCTCTCAAAATAATTGGGATCTTGGCAAGAAAGTAAGCAAGCTGAAGCTTTTCTAACCTAAAACTGAAAGGACATGGAGGGAAGCTAGCTGCTGCTTTGAAATCGATTGGCGGCCATCCTTCTCAACCTTTCCTTATTAAATCCGTCGGGACCCATGAGCCATCAATCTGACACAATTACTAAGTGACGTTAACTGCTTGGCCCACTGGATGGCATCGGTACGAACGGATGCTGGGCATGCCATTGCTAAACCCTACTTAAGAGTGACAGCATATATAAAACGAAAGCCTAGGAGCTAAAGTGAGAAATGTATCTTTCGGAAGAAGAGGAGTGGGGAATACGCATTGGTGTGATGTGCCTCTAGTTAAAGCAAGCTGATGCTTTCAAACGGTTGACGTGACAGGACAAGAAAGTAAGTAAGAGGGAAGCAAGCTGCTGCTTTCTCTGAAATCGATTGCCGCCATCCTTCTCAACCCTCCCTTATTAAAACCATTGGGACCGATGGGCCATCAATCTGACACTCGCAATTACTACTTGACATTGACTGCTTGGCCCACCGGATGGATCGGTACGAAAGGATGCTGGGCATGCCATTGCCATTTGCGGCCCTGCTTTGCCCGAAGAATCCTCCTCTCCACTCTCTCAATGAAAGCTGAAACCACTGAGGAAGGCATCGCACCTAGGGCTTCCGATCAGCCGATCACTCCAACCCTAGACCTCGATACCTCTAACCCCTCCCCCTCCCCTTCCCCTTCCCCGGCCTCCGAGGATCTCCCTGATGCGTGAGAGGCGCCGGCTTTGGAAGGATCCATGGCGGATGCGGCTGAAAAGAACGACAGTTAGAAAGACAATGGTGATAGAAAAATTTTAGAGGGTTTAATATTAAAATTTTAGAGGGTAGATAATAAAAGGTGGGCAAATAAGAACGATAATCGATCAGACCATTGCGATCAATCTGATCGGCGATGATCCAACGGTTGTGATCGATCCAAGCCATGATCCCGATCGACGATGATCGATCCGACAGTTGCGATCCATCCAATCGGCGACGATATCCGATGGTTGTGATCGATCCAAGCCATGATCCTGATCGGCGATGATCGATTGGACCGCTATAATCCATCCGATCGGCGATGATCTGACGGTTGCGATCGATCCAAGACATGATCCCGATCGGCGATGATCGATTGGACCGTTGCAATCCATCCGATCAGCGATGATCCGATGTTGCGATCGATCCAAACCATGATCCCGATCGGCGATGATCGATCAGATCATTGCAATCCATCAAATTGGCGATAATCCGACGGTTGCGATCGATCCAAGCCATGATCCTGATTGGCGATGATTAAAAAAAACTGTTGCAATCCATCCAATTGGCGACGATCCGAAGGTTGCGATCGATCCGAGCCATGATTCCAATCGGCGATGATCGAAAAAAAACTATTGCAATCCATCCCGATCGGCGATGATCGATCCGACGGTTGCGATCCATCCGATCGGCAACGATATCCGATGGTTGCGATCGATCCAAGCCATGATCCTGATCGGTGATGATCTATTTGACCGTTACGATCAATCCGATCGGCGGTGATCCAACGATTGCGATCGATTCAAGGCATGATCCCGATCGGCGATGATCGATCCGAGGGTTGTCAAACATCCGATCGGCGACGATATCCGACGGTTGCGATCGATCGAAGCATGATCCCGATCGGCGATGATCGATCTAACAATTGAGATTCATCCGATCGGCGATGATCCGACGATTGCAATCGATCCAAGGCATGATCTGATCGGTGATGATTGAAAAAAATCGTTGCAATCCATTCGATCGGCAATGATCCAACGGTTGCGATCGATCCAAGCCATGAACCCGATCGGCGATGATCGATCCGACGGTTGCGATCCATCCGATCGGCGATGATCGATCCAAAGCATGATCCCAATCGGCAATGATCGATCCAATGGTTGCAATCCATCCGATCGGCAACGATATCAGACGATTGCGATCCGACGGTTGCGATCGGTGATGATCGATCCAAGCCATGATCCCGATCGGCGATGATCGATCGGACCATTGAAATCCATTCGATCGGCGACGATCCGATGGTTGCGATCAATCCAGGCGATGATCCTGATCGACAATGATCGATCGGACCGTTGCAATCCATCAGATCGGCGATGATATATGACGGTTGCGATCGATCCAAGCCATGGTCCGATCGGCGATGATCGATCCAACCGTTGCAATCAATCCAATCGACGATGGTCTGATGGTTGTGATCGATCCAAACCATGATCCCAACGGCGATGATCGATCCGACAGTTGCGATCCATCCGATCGTCGATGATATCCGATGGTTGCGATCGATCCAAGCCATGATGCCGATCGGCGATGATCGATCGGACCGTTGCAATCCATTCGATCGGTGATGATCTGACGGTTGCGATCGATCCAAGCCATGATTCTGATTGGCGATGATCGATTGGACCGTTGCAATCCATCTGATCAGTGACGATTCGACGATTGCGATTGATCCAAGCCATGATCCCGATCGGCGATGATCGATCGAACTATTGCAATCCATCGGATCGGCAACGATCCGATGGTTGCGATCGATCCAAGCCATGATCCCAATCGGCGATGATCGATCCGATGGTTGCAATCCATCCGATCAGCGATGATATCCGATGGTTGCGATCGATCCAAGCCATGATCCCGATCGGCAATGATCGATCGGACCGTTGCAATCCATCTGATCGGCGATGATAACCCACGGTTGCGATCGATCCAAGCCATGATCCAGATCGACGATGATCGATCGGACCGTTGCAATCCATCCGATCGGCGATGATATCCGAAGGTTGCGATCGATCCAAGCCATTATCCCGATCGGTGATGATCAATCAGACCATTGCGATCGATCCGATCGGCGACGATTCGATGGTTGCAATCGATCCAAGCCATGATCCCGATCGGCGATGATCGATCCGACGGTTGCGATCCATCCGATCGTTGATAATATCTGATGGTTGCGATCGATCCAAGCCATGATCCCGATCGGGGATGATCGATAAGACCGTTGCGATCAATCCGATCGGCGATGATCCGACGGTTGCGATCGATCCAAGCCATGATCCCGATCAGTGATGATCGATCCGACGGTTGCGATCCATCATCTCGGTGATGAAATCCGATGGTTGCGATCGATCCAAGCCATTATCTCAATCGGCGATGATCGATCGTACCATTGCAATCCATCCGATCGGTTACGATTCAACGGTTGCGACCGATCCAAGCCATGATCTCAATCGGTGATAATCGATCGACCGTTGCAATCAATCCGATCGGCGATGATCCTACGGTTGCGATCGATCCAAGCTATGATCCCGATCGGCGATGATCGATCGGATCATTGCAATCCATCCGATCGGCGACGATATCCGACAGTTGCGATCGATCCAAGCCATGATCCCGATCGGTGATGATCGATCGGACCGTTGCAATCCATCCAATCGGCGATGATATCATATGGTTGCGATCGATCCAAGCCATGATCCTGATCGGCGATGATCGATCGGACCGTTGCAATCCATCCGATCGGCAACGATATCTGACGGTTGCGATCGATCCAAGCCATGACCCGATCGGTAATGATCGATCGAACCGTTGCATTCCATCCGATCGGCGACGATATCCGACGGTTGTGAGCGATCCAAGCCATGATTCCGATCGGCGATGACCGATCATACCATTGCGATCAATCTGATCGGCGATGATCTGACGGTTGTGATCGATATAAGCCATGATCCCTATCGGCGATGATCGATCGAACCATTGCAATCCATCCGATCGGCGAAGATCTGATGGTTGCGATTGATCCAAGCCATGATCCTAATCGGCGATGATAGATTGGACCATTGCAATCCATCCGATTGGCGATGATCCGATGGTTGCGATCGATCCAAGGCATGATCCCGATCGGCGATGATCGATTGGACTGTTGCAATCCATTCGATCGACGATGATCCGATGGTTGCGATCGATTCAAGCCATGATCCCAATCGGAGATGATCGATCCAACGGTTGCAATCCATCCGATCGCCGATATACGATGGTTGCGATCGATGCAAGAAATTATCCCGATCGGCGATAATCGATCGGACCGTTGCAATCCATCCGATCGGCGATGATATCCGACGGTTGCGATTAATCCAAGCCATGATCCCGATCGGCGATGATCGATCGGACTTTGCAATCCATCCGATCGGGGATGATATTTGACGGTTGCGATCGATCCAAGCCATGATCCTGATCGGCGATGATCGATCTGACTGTTGCGATCAATCCGATCAGCAACGATTCGATGGTTGCGATCGATCCAAGCCATGATCTTGATCGGCGATGATCGATCCGACGGTTGCAATTCATTCGATCGTCGACGATATTCGATGGTTGCGATCGATCCAAGCCATGATCCCGATCGGCGATGATCGATCCGACGGTTGCAATTCATTCGATCGTCGACGATATTCGACGGTTGCGATCGATCCAAGCCATGATCCCAATTAGCGATGATAGATCCGGCGATTGCGATCAATCCGATCAGCGATGATATCCGACGGTTGTGATCGATCCAAGCCATGATCTTGATCGGCGATGATCGATCGAACCATTGTAGTCCGTCGATCGGCGATGATATCCGACGGTTGCTATCGATCCAAGCCATGATCGCGATCGGCGATGATCGATCGGACCGTTGCACTCCATCCGATCGGTGACAATCCAACGGTTGCGATCGATCCAAGCCATGATCCGATCGGCAAAGATCGATAAGACCATTGCAATCCATCCGAACAGCGATGATATCCGACGGTTGCGATCGATCCAAGCCATGATCCCGATCGGCGATGATCAATCGGACCATTGCAATCCATCCGATCGGCGATGATATCCGACGTTTGCGATCGATCCAAGCCATGATCCTGATCGGCGATGATCGATCAGACCGTTGCGATCAATCCGATCGGCCACGATCCGACTATTGCGATCGATCCAAGCCATGATCCCGATCGGTGATGATCGATCCAACGGTTGCGATCCATCCGATCGTCGATGATATCCGATGGTTGCGATCGATCCAAGCCATGATCCCGATTGGCGATGATCGATCCGACGGTTGCGATCCATCCGATCGGCGACGATATTCGATGGTTGCGATCGATCCAAGCCATGATCCCGATCGACGATAATCGTCGGACCGTTGCAATCCTCCGATCGACGACGATATCCGACGGTTGCGATAGATCCAAGCCATGAACCCAATCGACGATGATCGATCGGACCGTTGCAATCCATCCGATCGGTGATGATCCGACGGTTGCGATCAATCCAAGCCATGATCTCGATCGGCCATGATCAATCAGACCGTTGCAATCCATCCGATCGGTGATGATCCAACGGTTGTGATCGATCCAAGCCATAATCTCGATCGGCGATGATCGATCGGACCGATGCAATCCATCCGATTGGCGATGATCCGATGGTTGCGATCGATCCAAACCATGATCCCGATCGACGATGATCAATGCGACGGTTGCAATCCATCCAATCGGCGATAATATCCGATGGTTACGATCGATCCAAGCCATGATCCTGATCGACGATGATCGATCGACCATTGCAATCCATCCGATCGACGATGATATCCAACGGTTGCGATCGATCCAAGCCATGTTTCCGATCGGCGATGATCGATCGGACCGTTGCAATCCATCTAATCGGCAACGATAACCCACGGTTGCGATCGATCCAAGCCATGATCCGGATCGGCGATGATCGATCGGACCGTTGCAATCCATCCGATCGGCGACGATATCCGAAGATTGCGATCGATCGAAGCCATTATCTCGATCAGTGATGATCGATCAGACCATTGCGATCAATCCGATCGGCGACGGTCTCACGGTTGCAATCGATCCAAGCCATGATCCCGATCGGCGATGATCGATCCGACGATTGCGATCCATCCGATCGTCGATAATATTCAACGGTTACGATCGATCCAAGCCATGATCCCGATCGGGGATGATCGATCAGACCGTTGCGATCAATCCGATCGGTGATGATCCGGCGGTTGCGATCGATCCAAGCCATGATCCCGATCGGCAATGATCGATCCGATGGTTGCGATCCATCCTCTCGCGATGAAATCCGATGGTTGCAATCGATCCAAGCCATTATCTCGATCGGCGATGATTGATCGGACCGTTGCAATCCATCCGATCGGTTACGATCCGACGGTTACGATCGATCCAAGCCATGATCTCGATCAGCGATAATCGATCGGACCATTGCAATCAATCCGATCGGCGATGATCCAACGGTTGCGATCGATCCAAGCCATGATCCCGATCGGCGATGATCGATCGGACCATTGCAATCCATTCAATCGGCGACGATATTCGACGGTTGCGATCGATCCAATCCATGATCTCGATCGCGATGATTGATCGGATCGTTGCAATCCATCCGATCGGCAACGATATCCGATGGTTGCGATCGATCCAAGCCATGATCCTGATCGGCGATGATCGATCAGACCGTTGCAATCCTTCCGATCGGCAACGATATCCGATGGTTGCGATCGATCCAAGCCATGACCCGATCGGTAATGATCGATCGGACCATTGCAATCCATCCGATCGGCGATGATATCTGACGGTTGCGATCGATCCAAGTCATGATTCGATCGGCGATGATTGATCAGACCATTGCGATCAATCTGATCGGCGACGATCTGATGGTTGCGATCGATCCAAGCCATGATCCCTATCGGCGATGATCGATTGGACCGTTGCAATCCATCCGATCGGCAAAGATCCTACGGTTGCGATCGATCCAAGCCATGATCTCGATCGGCAATGATAGATCGAACTGTTGCAATCCATCCGATTGGTGATGATCCGACGGTTGCGGTCGATCCAAGGCATGATCCTGATCGGCGATGATCGATTGGACCGTTGCAATCCATTCGATCGACGATGATTCGATGGTTGCGATCGATTCAAGCCATGATCCTGATAAGAGATGATCGATCCAATGGTTGCAATCCATCCGATCGGCGATGATATACGACGGTTGCGATCGATCCAAGCCATGATCCCGATCGGCGATAATCGATCAAACCGTTGCAATCCATCCGATTGGCGATGATATCCGACGGTTGCGATTGATCTAAGCCATGATCCCGATCGGCGATGATCGATCGGACCGTTGCAATCTATCCAATCGGCGATGATATCTGACAGTTGCGATCGATCCAAGCCATGATCCTGATCGGCGATGATCGATCTGACCGTTGCGATCAATCCGATCAGCGATGATTCGATGGTTGTGATCGATCCAAGCCATAATCCCAATCGGCGATGATTGATCTGACGGTTGCGATTCATTCGATCATCGACGATATTCGATGGTTGCGATCGATCCAAGCCATGATCCCAATTAGCGATGATTGATCCTGCGGTTGCGATCAATCCGATCGGCGATGATATCCGACGGTTGCAATTGATCCAAGCCATGATCTCGATCGGCGATGATCGATCAAACCATTGTAGTCCGTCCAATTGGTGACGATATCCGACGGTTGCTATCGATCCAAGCCATGATCCCGATTGGCGATGATCGATCGGACCGTTGCACTCCATCCGATCAGTGATAATCCAACGGTTGCGATCGATCCAAGCCATGATCCCGATCGGCAATGATCGATCGGACCATTGCAATCCATCCAAACGGCGATGATATCCGACGGTTGCAATCGATCCAAGCCATGATCCCGATCGGCGATGATCAATCGGACCGTTGCAATCCATCCGATCGGCGACGATATCTAACGTTTGCGATCGATCCAAGCCATGATCCCAATCGGCGATGATCGATCAGACCGTTGCGATCAATCTGATCGACCACGATCCGACTATTGCGATCGATCCAAGCCATGATCCGATCGGCGATGATCGATCCAACGGTTGCGATCCATCCGATCGTTGACGATATCCGACGGTTGCGATCGATCCAAGCCATGATCCCGATCGGCGATGATCGATCCGACGGTTGCGATCCATCCAATCAGCGACGATATCCGATGGTTGCGATCGATCCAAGCCATGATCCCGATCGACGATGATCGTTCGGACCATTGCAATCCCTCCGTTCGGCGACGATATCCGACGGTTGCGATAGATCCAAGCCATGATCCCAATCGACGATGATCGATCGGACCGTTGCAATCCATCCGATCGGTGATGATCCAACAGTTGCGATCGATCCAAGCCATGATCCCGATCGGCCATGATCGATCGGACCGTTGCAATCCATCCGATCAGTGACGATCCGACGGTTGTGATGATCCAAGCCATAATCTCGATCGGCGATGATCGATCGGACCGATGCAATCCATCTGATCGGCAATGATCCGATGGTTGCGATCGATCCAAGCCATGATCCCGATCGACGATGATCAATCCGACGTTGCAATCCATCCGATCGGCGATGATATCTGATGGTTGCGATCAATCCAAGCCATGATCCCGATCGACGATGATCGATCGGACCATTGCAATCCATCCGATCGACGACGATTCCAACGGTTGTGTTGCCGCCAGATCACTTTTAATGAGCGTCAGGTGAGAAGAAATCTTTGCGGGCCTTTAAGGGAATGGCGGGACCCCTTCCTCCACTCAGGAACCTGCAAGAAAAGTTCGGACCGGTGACTCCGGCGGGGACCCTCCGACGCCCAAGTTAGTGATTTGGGGAACATGGATTATTATCTTTGAATGATTGGATAGAGCTTGAGCACCCTACCTTAAGGGCCGGAGGCTTTTTATACCTGCTCGAGGATCCCTCTTACCCTTCGTTCGTAGTGGTCGAGTCCCTTTCGGACGGTTGTTAATTTCTGGTCTTCAACGTGCCACAAAGGACGGGTAATGGGACTGAACGCGGGGGGCCACACCCATCGTTAGCGGTGCTAGGGGAAGGCACGTTCATTGCGCACGTCGCCGGGCACGTTCGTGGTAACATGATCCGCCATTCTCGAGAGAACTGGGCCACGTAGCTTGGACGTGGATGACCATCGCCGAAGTCAACATCGAGGCCGACACCGAGACCGACGCTGAGACTGACGCCGAGGCCGACACCGAGGTCGTCGCCGAAACCAACGTCGAGGCCGACACCGAAGTCGACGCCGACACCGAGACCAAGGCCGACCCCGAAGCCGACACCAAGGCCGAGATGGGCCGTGGCCGACACGGAGGTCGAGATGGGCCGAGTCCGTCACCGAGACCAAGGTGGGCCGTGGCCGACGTGGAGATCGAGACGGGCCGAGTCCGTCGCCAAGACCAGGGTGGACCGTGGCCGATGCGGAGGCCGAAGCGGGCCATAGTTGACGCCGAAACCGGCACCAAGGCCTAGACGGGCCGCGGCCGATGCGGAAATCAAGATGGGCCGAGGTGAGCCCAACACCAAGGGATTGGATTACCGCCAGACCATGTGACATAGGGCTCGTGGTCCTGACATCCTGCGGGCCCTTTGGCTCGATCAGCCACATCAGATGCCCCTCCGCCCCTGAATTGATGTCATCGTTTAAATGAAAGGGGCGTCGAATCACTAGCGGCTGATCCCCCCATCCCGTTGAAGGGTGTCCGCACATGTGTCCTTGATAAGACAGCTTCTTTATGGCGACAGGATTGTGGGGCGTTATCATCTCCGCATCCTAACCGTCAGATTCGCCTCGAGGCTAGGAAGCAGTCAGAGATCCCCGAAATATCGGTAACCATCATTGAGTCATCAAATCACTGGCACTGATATGTTCTTATTGGTTGGAGGTCTCGTCTACCTCGTGCCCAGAGCGCCGCCGCAGAGTCCCTCTCAATGAATAGCAGCCACGTGGCTGGCGCATCGGGCGGGACGATTTTGAAAATGTCGATAAGAAGTATATAAGTGAGGACTGCACATAGTTTCTTCTTCTTCCATCCTGAGAGCCTCTCCAATTTATTCTTCTTCATCTGCGAGGTTAGTCCCCCATGCCTTCTCAGTCACCTTCTTCTTCTGACTCGTCCTCTCGGTCCTCTACAAACCAGGTCCCTTTGACCCGTAGGGCCATGGCCAGGGAACCGGCCGTTAGGAGTCTGCCGGTAGCTGTAACCCCACCTCCTAGGGTGGCTTCATCTTCTAGGGTAAGCATAGGTTCCCCCGAGGGGACCGTCTCCACGGTTACTTCCACCGACCTTGCGGCCTTTAGGGTGGCCTATAGGATACCTGAAGAGGTGCGACTGATCGCACCAGGACCTAATGACAGGGTGACCTCTCCCACTCGGGGGGTTGCCTTTTATGAGGAGTTTTTAAAAGCTGGTCTTCATTTTCCTCTTCATCCTTTCATCATCAACCTCCTTGATAGGTATAATTTGGTCCCGGCTCAACTAGTTCCCAACTCAATCAGGGCCATTTGTGCCTTCTTAGTGTTGACCTGCCTTCAAGGCTTCCCGAGCAATGTCTCCCTCTTCCACAGTCTCTACACCATTCGGGCTCAATCCGGCTGGTGGTTGTTTGCCCCCCGGCCGGGCAGGGCCCTTAGGCTAGGTCTTCCTTCCTCCATAAAGGGGTGGAAATCCCGATTCTTCTTCGCCGAGATTGATGGGGTAAGAAGGGAATGGGGCACGCCCAATACCGAGGATAACAAGAACATCTTGGTAGTACCGAGAGATCAAGAAGCCTTCAATCTTCTCCTGGTGACTAAACTCCCATCATATCGAGAGCTGTTATCGGAGGACAACCTCCGACAGCCGGCATCGCTCCCAATGACGGTGAGGGCCTCTTCGAAGATAGCATTTTTCCTTTGCTCCCCTTTCTCTCTTTTTTTTTTTTTGATATCGGCTCTTGTGCAGCTATGAAGATCACCATCCCGGCCGGGGCTTTCCACAAGGCAGCTGTCAAGAAGAGGAAAGGGTAGAATGACGGGGCCGAGGGGTCGAGGAAGAGGCCTCGGTCCCGATCGCCACATGTGCCCCGGAACGTCCCCAAGCTTCCTACTCCATCACCTCCTCCCCGTCGATCCCCTATACAATCACCGCCGCTGCCCCCACGATGGTCTCCTACTCCACTGCCACCGCAGCGATCTCCCACACTGCTGCTACCGCGAGCCCATCGATCTGACTGTGGGTACGCCGCCCGAGGAGTCAAGGGCCCACATCATCCAACCAGCCAGCACCTTGATCCGCCGACTACTGGGCCGGCCCCGAGGGAAGCGCCTCAGGCCAGCAGAGGGGCATCGGTCGACAAGAGGCAGAAGGCCATTGTAGGCTACGAGGCCCGCAGCGCCGCGTCCGAGCCCACAGGAGATAAGATGGGACCAGTTTCCTCGCAGCCATCTCTCATGAACCACACCCACCTCGCCGAGAAGCTATTGTTGGCGGCATCCACGCCTGCTATTTGGGAGGAGATCATGCGGACCAACTCCTGAATCCTCTTCAAAGACTGCCAGACGGCCATGCTCCGGGTAAGCAGCCATTTACATTCTAATCCTATTTGTTTTCCATGTGTTTACTTCGGGTAACTGACATCAGCCTGGATGTGCAGATGGTAAATATCTTCAGTCATACCCAAGCCCTTGTCACCAGCGGGGAGCGTCGGCTTGATCGCTGCCGACAGGAAGCTTTCGAGTATCGGGACCGGGCTGTGAAAGCTGAAGATGCTCTCAAGCTGACCCAGGCTGGGGAGGCGGAGAGGCTCAAAATAGTCTGGTCTCAGGCACGGTCCGAGGTGACAGCAGCGCAGTAACAGATGCGCAAGGTCCTCGAGCGTGCTCTCGCAGCCGAGGGGAAGTTGATGGCTGCTAAGGCGGGATGGGCCGACGCCTAGGCCCAGCTCGAAGTGGTGAAGTATGAGCTAAGATCTTCCGAGGAGAAGATTGAAATAGCTGAGGAAGTGGCCCGCCTGGCTGACATCAAAACTGTCGAGGCCGCGGAGGCAGTGAAAGCCACCGATAAGAGGTCGGCCAAAGCTAAAGCGGTGGTTCGGGCCGCTGAGGAGAAGGTGGCCGAAGCGGCGGAAAAAGCCATGGAGGACTACCGGAATTCTCAAGCCTTTGTCAAGGAGGTGGCCGAAGCGGCGGGAAAAGCCGTGGAGGGCTACCGGAATTCTCAGGTCTTCATCGAGGAGGTGGCCGAAGCGGGGGCCGGTGCCTACCTTCAAGGTTTTTATTGCTGCCGAGACAAGGCAGTGAAGGTCTTTGGTGTCGAAGGCCTTAAAGACTTAGAACCCGAAGAAGGAGACCTCGAGGATGAAGAGGTCAACCAGGGTTCCGCTCCGGCCGACGATACCGCCCCCCCAGCCGACGCCGCTCCAGCAAAGAACTGAAGTCCCGCCAACGGTCTCAGTTCTCTTCTCTTTTTCTTTCTTCTTGTACTCAGGTCCAACTATGGTCGGCATTTTGTAGAAGCTTAATTGATCAATGAAAAGGAAATATCTTTTGACATTTGTGTTAGAATTACTGATTCTTTCTTTTTTCCAATATTACCGAGACTTAGCTTCCCAAGCCGCCAGCCCACTGTAATCTATTAGCGTCTGTAGGAATTGTGTAGAATCACACCAACCCGTCAAAATGAGGCCACTTATAGCTTAGTTAGGGACGTTTTGGGATGGGTATGCGCTAATCCCTGACCACCAACATCAGGCTGCTGACGGGCCAAATAGCCCCATGGGCATTTAAAGCGATACTGCAGGAGTGACCCGATACCGTGCCAGGGAGCCTCTTAACCCCGAAGGGTGACCCGAGGATGTCATAACCAAGCTCAGGGTCTTTTCTATCCCGAAGGGTGACCTGAGAGTATCATGACCAGGCTCAGGGTATAACACCGGAATTTGGATTCTGCCGATGCAAGAGTCGGGCTTTGACGCTGACGTGGGGGTCGGGCTTTGGTGCTGATGTGGGGGTCGGGCTTTGGCGCCAACGCGGGGGTCGGCTTTGGTGCCGACGCGGAGGTTGGGCTTTGGTGCCGATGTGGAGGCTGGGCTTTGGCGCCGACGCGGAGGTCGGGCTTTGGTGCCGACGCGGGAGCCGGGCTTTGGTACCGACGCGGAGGTCGGAATTTGGTGTCGACGCGGGAGTCGGGTTTTGGTCACATTATCGGAGGACAGAGAGGCAATGCGAAGTGATGCATAAGAAGTGCATTTTTGTTTCAATAAGATTGAAGAGTGGGGTATCCAGGCCTACAAACATTCAGTTGGGCACATCACTGGTAGTACCGGCGAAGGTTGTTGGAATTCCAAGTTCGAGGGAGCGACCTCCCATTTAGCTCCTCGAGTCGGTAAGCTCCTCGGTGAAGGGCCTCCGTGACCCGATAGGGCCCCTCCCAGTTAGGTGATAATTTTCCTCCCTTTGTTGGTCTCGAGACCTCGGCCTTCCGGAGGACTAAGTCATGGAACTGTTGGGAATTGTATCCTAAAGCCAATCATTTGATGATTGTGCTAATGTAAATTGTATATAAATTGATATATTAATAAAAGTTATTTGGCAGTTTATTCATTACAAGAACATCTTCTTAATACTCCTGATTGCAATGAAGCCCTTAGGATCTTCCTTCACGATAAAGGAGGATTTATCTTTGAAGGTCCTTAAAAAGGTTCGCGACCATATGATATACTATGATAGGGCCATAGTACTATCAATTATAGGACGTTGTATATCATATTTATTGGTTGTCCTCTTAACCAAGGAGTGTAGAGACATTGGTATGACATACAGGTGAAAGTGTAGGAGTACATTTCACCGAACGTGACTCATTTCCGGATACTCTACTGTCAAGAGTTAATCCGAGAAGATATAGGTATAAGTATCCTTCAGACCTAAAGATCACAACCAGTGGCTTACAAGCAACTCATTGTACTTAGGTGCCGGACCACCTGGATTTTTAATCAGCTATGAAAGGTTACTGGGTGCAGTCAAGTACTTGTGGTAGTCAGTTGTGGATCAAGATGGAATTTGACCTATCCCATTAAAAGAAGAAATGCTTGTGTTTCAATTTAGCAAGACCTTGGCCAAGGCACTTCATGTGAAAGTCACATGATCACTAAAATTGAAATCACTTTATGGATTTTCTATTTAGAGTTGACAGGCTCTTAAGCCATCCTTAGCATTTATGGTCAAGAGTATAAATTATACGGTAACTATTTCTTAGGGTTCTTGGAGTTTGCTCGAAAACTCTTCGACCTATCCGGACGTCGGGTTCCATTGCTAGATGGGCACATTGATTAGTATAGAAGTTGTTTCTATGCTACCGACTTAGGTTCGAACCTAGAAAGTCACACGCATAGAAGTTTTCTAGGATGATCTGTTTGCTGATCAACGATTGAGAATCGTATATGATTTAATTAATCAATTTGATTGATTGAATTGTCTCAATTAGGATAAGTACAATTGAATAAGATTCAATTTGGTTTAAGTCTATTAGAAGGACTAGTCAATTTCAAATATTGATTTAAAATTAGACTTGATCTGGATTTAAATAGATTCAGGACTAGCCAAATTTGATTTGGGCTAGGACCATGATCTATGTGGGTTTAGTCTAATAAATTCAGATTAGCTTAAACCAAAAACTAAACCCAAACCTCTCGCATGAGAGATTAAATTCACATATAGAATTTAATGCCTTGCATTAATCTTCTCCAAACAATTCCATCAGAATTCTAAAGTGTTAGAATGGAATAAATGCGCCTCTTTGTATTAACCAAGCGCTACGGTTCGACGACTCTTTGGTTTTTACCGAACGTTGAATTAACCAAGCACTATGGTCGGACGACTCTTCGGTTCTTTACCGAACGTCGGAATTAACCAAGCGCTACGGTTCGGCGTCTCTTTGGTTTTCGCCAAGCGACGAAATTTTAAATGTTAGAATTTAATGGGCTGGATAAAAATAGACTATAAATAGAGGACATCCCTCACCAAATTACACAGAAGAGAAAAACAACACACGATATATCGTGAATTGATTTTCTAAAGAATTAGAATAGAAAATCCTGCTGATTCTGGTGCTAACGGAAGTGTGGAGGATCCTAGAAGAAGAATTCAAGTGGGAAGATTCAAGATCAGCAAAGTCATTTTCCACGAGCTAGCACTCCTGGGAATTCGATCATTCGGAGCTTCGAGTGGACGATACTAGAGGCCGGACGATTGAACGACTGTAGAGCATAAAAGGATTTACCAATTGCCTTCAAGGTAAGTGATATGATCCCTAGATCTTAAGGCATGCTTCAAGATAAGAAGTACGACTTCTTGCCTTGAAGATCAAGACATGATCTTGATAGTTTTATTTATATGCATATTTTGGATCAATCGATCCTATATACAAGGCAAAGATATGATCTTGATGCATGTTAGATAGATTAGTATGTAATCTTTAAATTTTCGTATTGATAATTGTTATCAATTTTTAAACATGCATGCCTCAGAGATTGTTTCTCCCTTCAAATGGTATCAGAGCGATGGTTTCGTATTGATCTAATTTATTGCATGTAAATTAATGCTCCTATTAATTATGTAATCAAGGCTAAAACGAATCACAGGTCTATTCGGTCATAGATGGATTAAAAATCCAAATTACCCATTCAATGAGGTATTCTGTGACATATTGCCGTGATAATTTAAATTGATATTTGGCTTCAAAATACTGATTACACACACTCTCAAAATATGTTTTATATTTGATACATATTGATGTTGTATAAAAACATGATATTTGCATGTTTAGTATAAAACATAGATAGGATATATGATGGCATGATGTCTATGTTATGAAACATACAAATATTTATGAGAGTCTAATTTGAATGTCAAATGTTAATTCATAATCTCTTTAGATATGATCTAAATATAGGAATTATGAGTAGTAACATAATACATGTGATGCTTGATTGAAATATATGACATGTAAACATGAAATATATTTAATCCTTTGGGTTAGCTAAATCGAGTCCATAAAGGGTTAGACCCTAAGGTTTAAATCAACTGGACTATAAGAGTATTTGATCAAATTTAATTAGATTAGGTTAAGAATGCTCTAAATCAAACAATAGTTGTAGTTGATCATGTCCTTCTCTTTGATTAAACCAAATGGAAGTAGATTAGGCTCCGTGGTTGAGCATGAATCTCGTAGATAGTCAAATCAGAATTGGTTAACCATATGATGTCAAGGTGAGTTGGCAAGTTGCTTTAGGATCAACAATCGAATGGTTTTTAATTGGGAGCTACTCGTATTGATGCGTCTTTAACGAGTTAATGGCATATCCCTCCCATCGATCTCACTCACCTGGTCAATGTAGTGAACCATCTATGATTCAGATTATTTACCTAATTCGGGTTGACCCATGCCTGTAAGGAAATCAGTCTGACTGATTTAGTTGCCACTTAACCTGACTTAATCTTGTTTCATTCTACCGATTTCATAGATTCAGTGGGAGAACTTGATTAGTCAATTTATCTACAGATTATTAAATCCTCTAAAATTATTAGGTCCTTAAAATGAAATAGTTATATGATAACTAAATCATAGCCTCCCATTAAGGTGGGTGATAATGAGTCCGATGTCTTGATAATCATTGGAGGCACTCCATGTCTAGTACTTGTCAACCATCGGAATTATCATTCATTATATGATAAGTCAGCATAACTATTACATAGACAGTCAGGTGAGCCGAGCTTCACTCGGGCTTGGTTGTCTATTGATAGGTTACACTGATTATATCATTTAATGGTTGGACCTAACCAGAACTTTCAGTGGAGGCACTTCATGCCTGCTGAAGAGGTATATGGGACAAAACTGAACACTAAGAATTGTTTAAGAAAACAATTGGTTTTTGTTGAGAAATTATTGAAACATAATTGCCTCAACTTTATTGATTTTGATGATTTCCAAAAGCCATGAGTACCTTAAAGAATACAATGTATTTATTTATCAAAAACCTTAAGCTTATTCAAATTGAAAGGAATGAACTATCATTGTTATATTAAATGAGTTTTGAATCAATTAGAAAAAGGAGTTTCAAACTCTATGCTTAAAAGAATTCAAAAAGGAATTTTTACACATTATAATTCAATCGATGAATTCTTGGAACATGTCTTGAATCCATGATAAATGTCATATTTAATGTATTCAAGTCAAATTTATATTTTAAATTTAATTGGGACAAGTTTTAAAGTCAATCGAAATATTTTTTGATTTTTGTATTGCTTCCGAGCCGACTCAAGGGTTTCCGAGTCGACTCCTCAAATTGTCTGATTTTCTCGAGTCGACCCTTGGTTTTCAAGAGTCGACCCCTGACTTCTTGCGAGCCGACTCCTATCTGTGGGAGCCGACTCCGCTCAAACAACAGAACCCATGTTTTTTGAGCACTTCTCGAGTCGACTCCCCATTTTCCTCGAGTCGACTCCCGACTTTCAGGAGCCAACACTTTAGTTTTCGCGAGTCGACCCTTCAATGCTTAAAATGTTTCTATTATTAGTAATCGACTTCGAGCCGACTCCCACAGAGCTCGAGTCGACTCCACAAAATCTGGGCACGATTTTTAACGATGACACATCAGCCCCAACGGTTAGATTTTCAAATAACGGCTATTTTAAATTGTCTCTAACAGATATATTTTTGCAGATTCTATAAATAGTGGAGCTCTTTTCAAATCAAATGAACCCAGAGAAAATCAAAAAGAGAGAAAAGAATATCATTTGAAAAGAGGGAAAAACAGAGCTTATTGGAAAAATCATCTAGCTCAAAGGAGAGTGATTCAAAAGNTCCCTATAAATTATGACATAATAGAAACCCAATATTAGTTATTTTCATGCATTTGGTTGTCGATGTTTCATTCATAATAATGGTAAAGACAATCTTGGGAAGTTTAATGCAAAATCTGATGAAGGTATATTCTTAGGATATTCCACTTCTAGCAAAGCCTATAGAGTATTTAACAAGAAGCATTTAATTGTAGAAGAATAATTCATGTAGTATTTGATGAGTCTTTAGCATCAAGTTCTGAAAAGATAGATGATGAGGAAGATACAAATTTGCTTGAAAAGATATTAAAAAACCAAATATAGATGTATCTTCATATCATGAACCAGAAGCTAAGGATGATGATTTACCTAAGGATGATGGTGTTGATACTACTCGTAATAATGTAGATCTACCTAGAGATTAGAGATATGCTTATGGTCATCCAAAGACTTAATCATAGGGATCCATCTCAAGGTGTAAGAACTAGATCATCAATGAGAAATATCAATAATCATCTTACATTTGTGTCTCATATAGAACCTAACACTATCGAGGAAGCCAAAAAGATAGTAATTGGATGTTAGCCATGCAAGAGGAATTAAATCAATTTACTAGGAATAAAGTATGGACCCTTAGTAGATAGACCCAAAGGTCATTCTGTTATAGGATCTAAATGGGTGTTTAGAAATAAATTAAATGAAAATGGCATAGTAATTAGAAATAAAGCTAGATTGGTTGCAAAAGGATATAATCAAGAAGAAGGAATTGATTTTGATGAAACTTTTGCACCTGTTGCTAGATTAGAGGCAATTAGATTATTACTTACATTTGCATGTCATATAAATTAATTTATTTCAAATGGATGTGAAAAGTGCATTTTTAAATAAATTTATAAATGAGGAAGTTTTTGTGAACAACCATCTGGTTTTGAAGATCATGAATTTTCAAATCATGTTTTTAAATTATACAAAGCACTTTATGGTTTGAAACAAGCACCTAGAGCTTGGTATGATAGGCTAAGTAAATTTCTAATTGAAAATGATTTTTCTAGAGGAAATGTTGATAAAACCTTATTTTTGAAAAGAAAATAAAGATTTATTGGTAGTACAAATTTATGTAGATGATATAGTATTCAGTGCTACTAACGATCTTCTATGTCAAGAATTTGCAAAGCTGAATGTAGGGTGAGTTTGAGATGAGCATGATGGGAGAACTTAATTTCTTTCTTGGACTACAAATCAAATAAAGAAAGAGAGGGGATTTTCATCAACCAAACAAAGTACATGAAAGAAATTCTCAAGAAGTTTGGAATGGAATCAGTTAAACCCCTTGGAACACCTATGAGTCCTTCATGCAAACTAGATAAAGATGAAGATGGTAAGAAAATTGATTAAAAATATTTGAGGTATGATCGGCTCTTTACTTTATTTAACACAAGTAGACCTGATATTATGTTTGTTGTATGCTATATGCTAGATATCAGTCTGAACCTAAAGAATCTCATTTAATTGCTGTAAAAAGAATTCTAAGATATTTAAATGAAACTAAAAATGTAGGATTATGGTACTCTAGAACTCAACATTAAATTTAATTGCATATTCTGATTCTGATTTTGCTGGTTGTAAATTAGATAGAAAAAGTACAAGTGGTGCATGCCAATTTTTAGGTAGTAACTTAATCTCTTGGTTTAGCAAAAAGCAAAATTCAGGTTGCATTATCAACTGCTGAAGCTGAATATGTTGCAGCTGGAAGTTGCTGTGCTCAAATCCTTTGGATTAAGCGATAACTTGAAGATTATGGTATAACATTGGATAAAACCCAATTAGATGTGATAACACAAGTGCAATAAATTTTTCTAAAAATCCTATTCAACACTCAACAACAAAGCACATTGAAATAGACGTCATTTCATTAGAGAACATGTAGCTAATAACGATATTTATCTTGATTATGTTTGTACTGATGAACAATTAGCTGACATATTTACAAAACCCATAAGTGAAGAAAGATTTTGTTATCTTAGAGGAGAATTAGGAGGCTGTGATCCATCGAAATGATTCTAAATTTTAAGGAAAATTTATCTAGACATTTGAACAATTTGATTCTTACATTCCAAAGATTTTATCAAAAATTATTGATTTAAGACAAGTTTCGGATTTTGAATTTTTTTCTGAAACTGTCTTGGAGTCGACACCACTATTAGTGGAATCGACACTTGTCTGTGTTGCTCTCGGTCTATGACCTTGGAGCTGACACCCGCCTTTGCGGAGCCAACTCTATTTCGGGCGCTGACTGTGTTAGCAACTTGGAGTCGACACCTAGCTTTGCAGGAGCCGACAGCTTGTGGTCCTAGGTTGACTATATTAGGGCAAAGTCGACACCTTTTCATTCCAAATTCTCTCCAAACTCTCCAAAACTTCCAAAAACCCAAAATCTCTCAAATTAACCTCTCTTAGCTCTCTATGGCACCCAAACGTCAGGGGATCAGTCCTTGGAGCACCGGTGACACGGAAAACGGACAGTGAGGCGTCCAGCATGATAGCCCTCGCCTAGCTTCATCCTCTACGTCGTCGTCCACACCGAGTGCTATCCCTGGTCCACCCTCTCCTCAAGTTGATCCTTAGCCAGGAAAGTCATCACAATGGGTAGAAAGGTGATTTCGATTTCTTTGAAGAAGAGGTTTCACCATTGGGAGGCAGTTTAAGGAATGGAATGGGATAAGGTATGTTCCCTTGATGTTCCCACTTATCCAGCCTTAGCAAAGGATTTTATTTTAATTTAACTAGAGGAGATGGAGGAATAGTTAGTTCAGTAAGAGGTAAAAGATTCATATAACCTTCGGAAATTCTAGGAAACCTTTTAGGGATTCCTGTTACTGGGCTTTGCCAACATTCACAGTGAAGAGGTCAGGCTTTATCAAGATGCTTAGGAAGAAAGTTACTGAATTTGAAGAAATTAGGGCCTAATCAGTTACCCTTGAGTTGAGATTACTTCATAACATCTGTGGAAGAATTTTATTCCCCAAGACGGCAGGTTTGAGTATGTCTCAGAGGAACATTGTGGTAATGGACAGTGTTTTGACTGGCAGCCAATTAATTTACCGGGCATGATGATTTGGTATATGGCAGAAGCTGGCAATAAGAAAAGATCTACTTTACCCTATGGTATGATTTTGACTTTGGCATTTCAGAGCCAAGGTGTTGTTATTTTGAAAATGAACCAAAAAGAATTAAGGCACACAATTACTATAGTTTAGGCAACTTGCACCGAATGGGATTTGTGAAGAAGGAATGGACATTTGGGAAAGGAAAAGTCTCTTAGATGAAAGAGCTACTGAGGATGGAGCTACCACATGGACCCTATGTGAGACATCCTTCGCCAGGACCTAGTAGCCCTGCACCCCAGCAGCTCCTGCACTGCTTCAAGTCATTTGCTCAAGCTTCTACTGTTTTTTTGATACTCAAATGGAGCAATTCAAATCCTTACTTTTGGATCATAAAGAAGAGATGAAGACTGAGTTAGAAGCAATTTATGAATCAGGAGAATCTTTATTCTTGGATGAAAGATGAGCAAGATTGAGTCACCCTTGGCTCTTCTTCAGAACCTTGGTGAAAGACATAAGAACATATTTGAAGAACTCAAAGAGATTGGAGGTGACTCTGTTACATATTCTAAATGCAACACTGAACTTCAAGAAAAATTGTTACTGCTTGGATTCATTGATAGAATGACTGAATGATTTTATCAGAACTCAAGAGTGAAGGAATGGAAAAAATTGTAGAAGAATTGCAAAGGCTTATAGAAATCATTAAATATGCATTTTGATACTTTGATGCTTTCTTTTAATGTTATAAAATTTGATGAAATGAGTTTTAATGTAATGAAATTTGATGTAATGAAGTGTTGTAATGAAGTTTCTTTTGATATTATGACTTCTTTTGATGAAATGAATTTTTTTTTGTAATGTAGTTTGCAAATGGATCTTTTGATGTAAATGTTTTACTCCATTAAATGCAATGTTGAAGTTTAGATGATTTTGATGAATATATTTTGATTTAAGCTAAATGCATTTTTTCTAAAACCTTTTCATTGATTACAAAAAAGGGAAGAGAAATTGTATTGCATTGATATAAATTGCTTATTAAGTTTTGATATCATATTTCGATGAATAAGTTCAATGAGTTATAACTTTAAATGACCATTTGAATGCTTATAACATTTATGCATAAAGGAATTTAAGATGTTAATTAAGTATCATAGGGGGAGCTACCTCATTCAGGGGAGCTTAACTATGAGAACTTAAAATTGAGAAATTTTTGAAACATTGTTTAATCATGCATATACTCTATGTTTTTGTCATCATCAAAAAGGGAAAGATTGTTGACCCAAGTATTGATTTTGATGATTAACAAAAGATATGAGTATATTCATTATGTTTCTAACAAATTTAATAAGTGTTTCAGGATTAAAAAGTTAATCATTAAAAAGTTAAGGAAATGAGTTTTGAATCAAAATTGAAAAGAAAATATGTAAGTTCAGAACTTAGAGTCGACACCAAACAGTCAGGAGCCGACCCCAGGGCGTATCAGAACCTTTCTACATTTTCGACATGGTCCGGAGTCGACACCTAGAGTTTCGGAGCCAACTCCAACCTGAGATACAGAGAAGTGGTTTCTGCATCAGTTTTGGAGCACCTGGAGTAGCCGACACCTAAAAGTTGCGGAGCCGACACCTAAGTTTCTGGAGCCGACTCTTGAGAACAGAGAGCATGTTTTTGGACAAAGTTAGAGTCGACACCTTTGAATTCCGAAAACGACTCCCGATAGCGCCGAGCCGACACTTAACTTTCTCGAAGCCGACTCCTCAACGAACTTCTTATTACTATTTTTGGACACCCCGATTTGGAGCCGACACCTGACAAGTTGGAGCCGACTCCAACCTGTCAGGAATGGATTTTTCAAATCAGAACGGACTCCAACGGTAATATTTTTCCACCTAATCTCTAACGGCTATTTTTCTTTGTATGTAGAAGCAATCCAACTACTCTGCAACGGCTTTTTTTCACCTAATCTTGGATTAAGGGATCTATAAAAAGGGGGAACCGTCCGTTTGAAAAGAGAGAGAAGAAGAGACTGAAAAATCGAAAAAATCTTGTGAAAGAAAGAGAGAAAAATCAAAGAGGAAAAAACTCAGAGCTCACATCAACGAATCCTAGAGAGTAAAAGAGAAATCCAAAGCGTTCAAAGTTCAATCGGAGGATTTCCAAATGAAGAAAAAGAAAGCAAAAGCCTGTTTTTCCAACTTCTCAACTGCAATTTTTGTGAAGAATCTGAGCTGAGGCCTGATTCACCTTTTAAAGGAGAAGAGGAAAAGAAGAAAAGCTCAAATCAAATTTGCTTCAAACAGGCTTTTCCTACCCTTGTTTATTTAATTGCATATTTGCTCACTTAAGGAGCTGTCTTGTATTGTAAACTTCATTTCAAATTGTTGTTGACTAATTCAATCAGGGGATTGAATTAGTAGAGGTAGTATACCTCGGACAAGCTAAGGTTAGCTTGTGTTGGTTTGTGCTGGTGAGCCCAGAAAAACCGGCTGGGTTCGTTGTGACCCCAGGAAAACAACAAGTTTGAGTTGTGAGCTTGTTAAACAACTCGACTGTAATCAAGTGATTATAGTGTGGACCCAAGTGAGCTTGGGAGTGGACGTAGGTGTTGATACACCGAACCACTATAAAATCTTTGTGTTTGCCGTACTTTGTCTCTCTCTCTCTATCTCATTTATTTGTGCTTAGCATTTATCTATTCATTGCACTCAACACTTTCAAATCAGGCACATAGCTTTAAAGTGTCAAAATTTTTAAAGAACCCAATTCACCCTCCCTCTTGGGTTGCCATCTGGGTCAACACATAGATACAGTACAGAGATGTGGACCTTGAATTCAGCTTGTTCTCATCATTACACTCTCAAGGTCGTGGTTCAGTACTTACACAGAGGTTGATGAGGGGTGTGTGACTCTTGAAGATGATCACCCTTGCAAGGTGACAGGGAATGGCACAGTGAAGGTGAGGATGTTTGATGGCATGGTGCGCACTCTTACCAGTATGAAGCATATCCCAAAACTCAAGAAGAATCTGGTGTCACTGGGGTACCTGGAGCAGACTGGATACAGCTTTAGCAGTCATGCCAGGAGTGGAGTTCTGAACATATCCAATGGAGCTATGGTGATGATGAGAGGGAGAAGGCTGGAGAACAACCTATACAGGTTGGAGGGCTCTATGGTGATAGAAAAATCTGAGGCAGCAGCTGTGGAATATGATCCTTGGGATGTGTACAGGATGTGGCATTACCGCCTAGGCCACATGGAAGACATGGATGAAAGAACTAAGCAAAGAGGGCTACTTCTGGACCTGAGTGGTGAAGATATGAAGATCTATGAGCCATGTCAGATGGGGAAGCAGAAGAGAGTACAGTTTTTGGTCAGCATAGCTAGGAGTGCAGAACCCTTGGAGCTAGTACACATGGATGTCTGGAGACTAGCCCCAGTTTTTGCAAGGAATGAGGCCAAATACTTCTTTACCTTGATAGATGATTTCTCAGGAAAGCAGTGGATCTACTTCATGAAGGAAAAATCAGAGGTCTTCACCAAGTTCAGAATTTGGAAAGTGAGGTGAAGAGGGAGCAGGGTAGGAGTGTAAAGTGTTTGAGGTCAACAATGGTGGGGAATATACCAGTAGGGAGTTCTAGAGACTTTGTGAGGAGTGGGGCATCAAAAGGTACTTCTCGGTGATGGAAACTTCTCAATAGGAAGGGGTGGCTGAGAGAATGAATAGAACACTATTGAAAAAAGCAACGTGTTTGAGGCTACAGTAGGGCTTCCAAAAATGTTCTGAATTGATGCAGTAGATGTAGCTAGCTACTTGGTCAATCGGTCACCGCATACCAGGTTAGATGGAGGCATTCCAGAGGAGATATGTTCTGGAGGGAAGACAAACCTGAACCATCTGAGGGTGTTTAGATGCACAGCATATGTGCATGTTGGTGCTGGATAACGGAGTAAGTTAGACACTAGGTCTAAGAATATGGTGTTCCTGAGCTATCCACATGGAATCAAAGGGTATCGGTTATGGGACCCTTTTGAGAAAAGATTGTATCAGCAAGGATGTGACCTTCAATGAGAGCTCGATCCTCCAGAGCAGAGATGGTATAGATGCACTGCAGGGACTACAGGAGATGGAACATGGCAATACTAGTCAGATGACTTCCTACACAGTCATGTCATTTGCTAGTGGACCAGGAGGATTTGAGATTCAGATGGAGAGAACTAGCAGAGGGGTCAGAAGCCAGAAAGTTCAGCAAGATACAGCTGAGCAGAGGACTCAGGAGGATGCAGCTAGGCAGGGGACTGATACTGGGATTGCACTGCACAAGCTCAGGAGGAACGTGCAACCACCAACTCGATACAGCTTCAAGGATTCAGTGTCATATGCCCTGGTGACAGCGAATGAAGACCCTTACATCTATCAGGAGGCTATGGAGAGCCAGGACAGAGATAGGTGGGTCCAGGCTATGACAGAAGATGCAGGCTATAGCAGAAGAGATGCAGTCTCTCCACAGGACTGGCACATGGCAGGTGGTCCAGTTGCCACAAAAAAGAAACCCATTAGTTGCAAATGGGTTTATCAGCGCAAGAAAGTGCCTTCAGAGCAAAGAGATATCAGGTACAAGGCAGGACTAGTGACCAGAGGATACTTTCGAAAGGAAGGCTTCGACTACAGAGAGCTGGTGGAAGGTTGGAGTGGAGCTTTTGAAGGTACCTACCAAGAAGAATCCAGCAATGCACTGAATAAGGTTCTTTTACGGGAGAACTTACAACTTTCATAGGAATTGCAGCTGATAGACATGGCGGACATGCTGAGGCCTTGAAGCACCAAGGTGAAGATGTTGGGCCTAGTATGGTGCTATCAAGGCCCAGGGGGCTAACTTGTATTGGGTTGGATATGAGTCCAAGGATTGAGATTAAATCAAGTCACGGGTGTACACGAGCTCTAGTTTCTAGGGTTTGAATGGAAGAGAACAAATTCTTTTCTCCCAGATAGTTTTCTCTCTCATCTACTCCCTATCCTCTCCCTCTTACTCATCATCAAGATCCTTGTGGGATTCTCAAGAAAAAAGGATTAAAAATTCTTTAGAAAAAAGAAATGTTGTGTTTTGAACCCAAGATCAGGGGATTCAAGAGTAGACGCTTTATTGCTATGCCAATCTGATTATTGACAATAAAGGATGAAAGTTCAGATTACTTCTCCAACGAAGTTGATTCAACAATGAAGACAGCGTGTGCTCTGGTGAAGTTGAAGAAAACCCAGAGAAGGTTTCGAACCCAATGGCATTCAGTTGATCTGTTCTTCATTTGTTTCTCAAAGCTTACTCTCATTGGCTCAAACTAAACTTGTTCAGATCCAAGATCACAATCTGCTCTTCACAACTCAATTGGCCAAAATGAAAGTTGACTACGAACGAGACGAGTCTCATACTTGATCCAATAGGTCTGCAATTTTTCCAACAAGAATATATACCTGTTGGCACTCGGATCCTCCACGTGGATCTTAACAAATTTACTTGATATTTGGCTAACAAAATATTAAGGTTCGGCATTCAACAATTTTCAAAAAGTTTACGTCACAGTAGAGTTTGGAAGGGGTTAGACGTACAGTCTTACCTCTACGTTCAATTAGATTATTTCTATAACATCCCAGTTAAAATAATAGAGCAACTTTGCTGTTACCTTCGTCACTCTTCTGTATTACAGCTGACAAATTGAGCAGAAAAACCACGAGTACGAAACATCCTAATAACCCCGCACCTTAACCTCGTACGATGGGCTCGGTGACGAACAAATTCTGTGAAGGCTTTCTGTAATGACCCGTCTCGTCTGCTAGATGACATCTGCAAAGAAACATGTTGTCTACATTGCAATACGAAAAATATTCGATAAAATTGAATCAGGCAGAGATTAATAGATGATGTGACACTGATAAACTTTCTTTTAACCACGACTTATAACTCAGCGGGCTAGCCAGTCACGGACTTCTAGAAGGATTTTATAACAAATGTTGCAGAGTGCAAGGCCTTCCCGATAGACTCGAGATTGTCCAGGGCGTCCATTTCGTTCTTTTTATCTTGTGACCCAGAGTGGTCTTGCATGTGATTGATTAATGTAAGCGAAGAATTTTTTTAGGTTAAGGCCTTGATTCTTGACCTTCCCTTGACCAGCCGTGAAAATGTCAACACATGACTCACATGATATCAACCATCCAGAGTCTATATTTCTAGGCAAGTTATGTAATTAATAATAACAACAAACTTTTCCAGCGAACAATCAATTTGGCAAACTTTTGAGTGGACCACATGAATACATAAAGCAATACAAGGTTACCTTCAGCATGTATTTTCTTCAAGATGGCTCCATCACATCATCATGCAGTTCATCAGGGATTTCACTTTTTCTAGCTCAGATATTAGCACCTCAAACAATAAAATATAAAATGTGAATTTGTACAAAACAGATTTGCATCCATCAGTAGGCCAAAAAAAAAAAAAAGCCAATTCTGGACTATTGGTCAGAGTATCCTCTCTCTCTGACTTACTCTTTTTCACGATTGCTATCCTCTCTTTACCTTTTTGTTGATTTTTTGATTGCTCTTCAATGAAAATTAACTTAATCCTCAGATTTTCATGTATCTGGAATCAGTAAAATTGGAAGAGAACAAATTACTCAAGTCAGAAACTAATAAAAGACTAGCTGACAAGAAGCACACCAACCACCTTGGAGAAATTGGAGAGGCATGTTGTTTCCCATACAGGCATCATAGATTTTTGCACAATCTTGTAAGGCCTCTTACAAAATGTTTCTCTGCCGCATCAGTGTTTCTATCTTTTCAACATCTTCAGGAGTATCTACACCATGTGCATCATGATGAACCTTGATTACCTGCAATAGACCAAACATGTTCTAGAATATGAAAATTTTTTCTCCCACAATGTAACATGTCTGCAAAAGTAATGAAATGATGGACCCGTATCAGTCATCAGTCAGTTTCTTCTGCACCACATAGGTGCCCTATTGACAAAAAGTGCCAACAGCACGGCATCAAATAGAAAAAAAAGGGGTGGTAAATACCTTAAGGCCGATAGCATGGCATCAAATAGAAAAAAGGCTGGTAAATTCCCTTTAGGCCTGCTATCGAGTGGTATGGGGTCAATCTGGACCAAGGGATTGTCAGATATATTGATTCCTAGATGATTCAGCATAAGCATCAGCCAATACAGGCCAACACAACTGACATTCAAATCCTTGGTTAGCACTAATTTATACATTGCGCAATTGGATGGGCATGAGAATACTTTTTGGTTTTCTTTGGCTAGGATCTGCATGGTCTTTTCATGTGAAACTGATTGAAACAACAATGGAGGGACTTGAGTTCATGGAAATTAACTTTTCATGTTAAGTTTGAAGTGACCATGTGACTAGGAAATTAAGATGTTTCACTCAACTTTCCCACCATCCAACTCCATAATTTGGCATAAACATTGTAAATATAATAATTTGATTTTAAAGAATTAAAGGCATTAGGGCTTTTGGTGCTCATCAAATAGCAAACTATATATTTTTGTTGATAACTAATTATGTAATGCAATATATTGTTTTGGACACATAAAAAAATAGTTTCTACCAACGAGTGTGATGATGCAGAATGATGCATGCCAATACTATAAGTTTTTCTTTTAAAACATGACCTAGGGCTAGCAATGGGTTGGGGCACTTGAGTTTTTAGTTGGGTCAAGAAATCCTTGACTCAGTTATAATTGGGTTGAAGTTAATAAATCCATCTAATGGATTGGACACACACCCAACCTACCAGAATTATGTTTTCACTTGTTAGTCATATACCTCAAAAAAATTTAAAGTAAATAGGGCCAAGAAGAGGGGATCTAGGGTTGAACTTCAAAAAAAAAAAAAAGGCAAGAAAGAGGGAAGATAAAGTGGAGAAGAAAATGTGTTGAATCCTGAACATGCTATGCTCTCCATTTTTCTCTTAAGCATTTCTCTATTATTTTTTCATTTAAAGCATTAACTGCACAGCTTTCCTAAATGTCAACTGCACAGCTTTCCTCATCAACTTAAGCAAGTTTTGATTAGCCCATGGTACACCATGCTATTAACACTATCTTGAGGACCTACCATTGAGTTCCAAGGGTTTGTCCAGCCAGTAATGACCCACCAAGGGTCAAACCCAAACCCATCTCATTTATAATTGGACTGGTCTTGAGTAACCCAATTGCAACCTATATATATATAACCCTTATCCAAACCATTTGATCAGGTGGGTTTGGGTCCAAAATTGCCATCCCTATCCAGAAAGCAAGTTTATTCCTTTTATCTACAAACATGTTCTGAAGTATCAGTTACGCAGGCTAGGATCTCCAGCAGCTCCTACAAGTACCCAGGCAAAAAATAGCATTATTTATAGTTAAATTAGGTATTCTTTAGGCATATTGGAGTCATATTTACTTCGCATTTCATCTAGGTAACTTTTTGGAAAACTTATTAGCATGGCATCCGTGATTTGCTTCAGATCCTTCTGATTCATACTATTGCATGAGAAGGTGTACAATATAATATTTTTGCAGAAGTAATGCCTGTGATGCCAACAAAAGTTCTAATTCATCGTAGCTAGATGCTAGCGATCAAGTAATTCATTAAGTAGTTAAAAATTATAGTGATAATTAATGTCATATCTGATTTAAGTGCATGAGAATCACATAAGGAGACTTTAGCACTTAAAATGCAACCCATACTGTGAACTTTGTGAAATTGGCAAATACCACACATGTAACTCAGCATTTTGATAAACCTCACAAATATTTATGATTAATTACCAATTTATATCTGATGGAGAAAATTTATCAGATAAGTTACCAAGCGTTTTTTTAATTTACCTTGCTTAGTTACATGTTGACAAGAATTTGAAATGGGAGATATTAAATCTAATGTTCGGTGATCCTGCGACATTAACTCCCACACCAACTGGTAGGGGAAGAACACTGTTGTATGGTACACAAATTAAATGCGAAGCAAGAATATGGAAAAGGGTCAAATTTTGAATTTTTCATATCAAATAGAAGTTCCAAGTAGATGGAAATGCTCATAACAAACAAAGATTTGAAATGATAGGTTACTGAAAAATAAGCAATAATGGGTCATTTGTCTTATGATTCCAATGAGTTGCAAATAGTTCGGAATTACCTTCATCTTGTATCCATTCTCCAGAACTTTTAGTTGCTCTAGGTCTTCTTCTAGTTGCAATGGAGTGGGTGGAAGTTGTGGATATATCCTGAGAAACTTTGAATCATAACTCTGGCTAGAAAAATGAACATCAGTACTAGATACAGAAACTGTGGATGATATTTTTTAAGAGAAAAAAAAACACGCAACCTGAATGCCCAGATGAAGTAGATACGGAAAATGTGGATTGACTTTCCCTGACCTATAAAATATATGAGTGTGCAAGGAAACAACAATTCATGGATTAAGATAAATCAAGGCCGTAGTTCAACAAAGTGGAGTATACCATAGAACTCACTTGTTGTAAGGAATCAATCCCCTAGAGAAATATATTGCATAACCAAATTTGTCCACTATACACTTCACCCGGTTGGGGTCAGGTCCATCTTCAGGTTTTAAAGATGTGACAGCAGTGCTGAACACTGCATCAGGAGCTCTCTACAGCCCCTAAAGAATTAAATAAGTACAAGAATACGAAATCTCCACATTGTTTGGTTCACCTAAAAAGTAGAAAAGATCAATTTTGCAAGAAATCCAATAGTATATAATGTCAGTACCTGCAAAGCTTGAACCACGCCATCTATTATCTCTGGTTCAATAAGGGGTTCATCCCCTTGAATGTTCACAACAATATCATAATTTCTTTTAAGCTTTTTGAGAGCTTCGTAGCAGCGTTCAGTGCCTACAGAATGAACAATGATTATTATATTTGTTAAGAAAATGAGACCTGAGAGAATGGCACATCACATGAGAAACACTTAACATTTTTGCAAGATTCTGATGTCATTATCACATCAGCTCCAAATCCTTGACAGCATTCTGCAATCTTTTCGTTATCTGTCGCCACAACTGTTGCAGACGAAAGTGAATCCAGTAAAAATTGTAAAGTTACTATTATATAAGCCAGAAAACTACCCACAAAGTTCCCCCTAAACAAACCTAAGAATTAAAATGAAGGAGCATTACAACTGGTGCAGAAAGAGAACAAGTCTAGTAAAGACTGCCGTCACCATGACTAGGCCAACCAGTTATAAAGTGAAAGAGTAGTGCCCTAAAAGCCAATCATGTAAGGGCATTTTTGTAATTTCTTTCAACTCATGTATGATATTTTATCAATTAAAAAGTATTTTTTTTTCGATTCATCATATGTTGTGTCTTATATTTAGAATTAGGGTTATGATGAAGTTCATAACGATGAGACCTAAGTTCCTAAAAACTCTAATCTAAAATGTTCCTTCCCAATCGAAGGATCATCGAGTCGGGGATCGATGATACCGGTAAGACTGGCACATTCTATGTATGCTCAATGAAGAGGATGGTTGGTCTCACAGCCACTTGTGTAGAGATACTAATATAAGGATGTGTGTGCTCATTAGGGTATAAGTTCACTGAATTGATACACATTGAGAACATCTTATGGAGATCTTACTTGTCAAAAGATGGTTCTCTTAGTGGGAGTTATGCAAGTGATCCTTAGACCTGAGATTACCATAGAATCTATATTTTAGTTCATACTCATTCATGGCTAAGTCATGTACCAATCATGTAAGGGCATTTTTGTAATTTCTTTCAACTCATGTGATATTTTATCAATTAAAAAGCATTTTTTTTCGATTCATCATATGTTGTCTTATATTTATTGAGATTATGATGAACCCATGAGATTAGGGCAATGGAATTAGGGTTATGATGAAGTTCATAACGATGAGACCTAAGTTCCTAAAAACTCTAATCTAAAATGTTCCTTCCCAGTCGAAGGATCATCGAGTCGGGGATCGATGATACCGATAAGACTGGCACATTCTATGTATGCTCAATGAAGAGGATGGTTGGTCTCACAACCACTTATGTAGAGACACTAATATAAGGATGTGTGTGCTCATTAGGGTATAAGTTCACTGAATTGATCAACATTGAGAACATCTTATGGAGATCTTACTTGTCAAAAGATGGTTCTCTTAGTGGAAGTTGTGCAAGTGATCCTTGGACCTGAGATTACCATAGAATCTTATGCACATGAATCTATATTTTAGTTCATACTCATTCATGGCTAAGTCATGTTTCATGGATACGAAGGATTATGTATGAAGGTTATGAGTAGGTCAACAAGGAATCGATCATTCCTAGTAAGAGGAAAAATAATCCATGTAATCTCATCATATGATGACTCAAGAAGTCTTTGATCAAAGCAAAATAAAATTAGAATAGGTTTCTAATTTTTCATTTGTCGAGTCTTTATTATTGATTTGAGATTCAAATGAATAAAATGTTAGGATTTGACATTTTTCCATACCCATCACTTATTCAGGATAAAGAGAGATCGAAGAATTGAATTGCACAGTAACTTGCCATTGAAGGGTATTTTGGTAATTCCAACAAATTTCTCGTCTTCTAGGTAGGTATGACATTTTGCTAAATGTCAATCATGTCTTGTAGGTTTTCATGAATTAAATTTATTTCATTCATGAGTCAATTTGAAAGATGGTTCGAATTGGCAACTAGGATTAGCACGATTTGATCTAATTCGGTTAGTCAGTTTCTAATCGAATTAAATCGACTTAAACCTATATCTACTGCTGCTAGATGAGGAACCCAATGGGTCACACAAAAAAATTGGTCAAAGAATCATTTTAATAAGATTAATTAATTCAATTAGTTAGCCAATCAGCATGCTAGCACATGTGACTATCGCTCCAATTTGGGTCGAAATTGATTTGAACCGGCTTAATTAATTGATCCAAATTAATTTTAGAATTAATTTGGGATAACCTCTGCCCTGATCAACCATTTATTGGATTGGATAAGGTTGAATTAATAGAGTCCAAGAGATATAGGACTCTCGGAAGGGAAACTGTGCGCATGCAAATTTTCAAGAGGTGCTTAAGAGTCCTTCTGATTTAAGGTACTAAAAGGCGCATCTTTTTGGGATTTATAGGTCCATTAAATGTGAAGAACCTTATCTTGATGTTATTGGATTGAATAAGGTTGAATTAATAGTGTCCAAGAGATATAGGACTCTCGAAAGGAAAACTGTGCGCATGCAGAATTTTCAAGAGGCGCCTAAGAGTCCTTCTGATTTAAGGTACTAGGAGGCGCATCTTTTTTGGGATTTATAGGTCCATTAAACATGAAGAACCTTATCTTGATATTATTGGATTGGATAAGGTTGAATTAATAGAGTCCAAGAGACATGGGACTCTTGGAAGGAAAACTGTGCGCCTGCAGAATTTCAAGAGGCGTCTAAAAGTCCTTCTGATTTAAGGCACTAGAAGGCGTATCTTTTGGGAATTTATAAGTCCTTATAAACATGGAGAACCTTATCTTAACACATGACAAAATCAGAGGCTATCTGATTTAAAATGGGATGCCAAAAGCATCCCATCAGGTGTGGCGCGTAGGGAGAAAGGTGCTGAAAATTATAACGATGTGTCCTTTGATTCAAATTGAAATGAATTTAAAAATTCATATCCTTTCAGAAGGACGTGGAATGGGTTGTATCCCTTCATTTGACGTCTCCTCATTCACTATTTAAAGGGGTGGCACATATGGGATAGCATCGGATAATTTTTAGCAATCTTTGTTAAGACAAGAGTCTTCTCTCTCCCTCTCCCCTTCCTACAAGCCTTAGTCAATTTAGGACAACTATTTTCTTAGCCTAATATAAGTTTTATTAGGCTTAAGAAAAGGGTAAAAGGGTCCTAAGAGGCAAGCCAAGAAGTCAAGAAGCCAAAAAGAGGTTTAAGTCAAATTCGTAAGCATATCTTTGATCCAATTCTCATGTGGATCATCATTGGAGGGCGAACACTTGGGCGCCTAGTGAAAAAGATTGGATAACCGGCTTTCTTCTTTCTTCACCAAGTATTAAGGTACGTTCCTCTATATATATGTTACATTTCATGACTAATTAGTTGTTATAATCAAGGGGTCTTGGGTCTAAGGTTTCGGTTGATTAGGGTTTCAAGGTTAAAAATTTTGAAATCCAGTCTTTCGCTGCATGACCGGAACCCATCATTAGTATCAGAGCCACCTTGATTGATTCAATTAGTGGTCCATAATATATTGATTGCATGAATGATTATGTTATACTTTTAGCATGATTTGTTTTATTATATAGTTATAAAATTTCTTGCATTAGAACACGCCTCCTAAGCCTCTATGCCTGCGTGTTTTGCATAGACTGGCCCAAGGGACTAATGAGCTATGGCCGGACGTGTTCTAATTAATGAGAAATTTTACTTAAGATGATAATTTTAAAATTGCATTGAATATATGTATGGTATGATATTATTGTTATGCATATTAGAAAAAGGATGTGCATGAGACCATCAAAGCCCTCCTAAAAATTATATTTAGTCGTAGTATGATAGAATCATAATACAAATCCTTTTAGGGTTTGATTAATCAATTGGTGTCTAGAAAAGTGGTTCTGGAAAGGTAAAGAGATCGTGGTTTTTTAATTGATTCCGTTGACTGACCTGGCCAATTAAATTGGTGTCTAAGGAAAGCAACGGGAGGACCCCCATCTCTCCCATTTAACTAGCCAATTCGATTGATTTAGACCTGAATTGAAAATATATATTGATTATGAACACTACCTAATGCCTTCCTTCATACTAAGATAAATTTATGATAACAACTATAGTAGGTTTGTTGTGCAACACAAGGCCTACTCTAGGGTTAGATATGAATTGTCTTAGTGCATTTAATGCTTTATAGCATGATTAGTGGTGTTGCTTTGTTGTGTAACACAAGGGAAATATTATTCAATCATGACTATATGAAAATGAAGGGTCTGACTAAACTAAGACATTATAGTTTGTTGTGTAACACAAGGCTATGAGTATCTTAGAGGCAGTGTTATGTTGAGAGTTGCATGGGTTGCAATTGGAAAGGATATTTTCTACCCTTGAACTCATGAATGTTTGTTGTGTAACACAAGATATTTATGATAAATTGGGATCTCAACCCCACTAAAGAAACCCTGGTAGGGTTCTCGCTTACCATAGGTGAGGGTTATGGTATTCGTGATAAAATAGTGGAAGATACAATTAGATTGATAAGTCCTTGTCTAGTTGTAGACATCATTATGAGTGGTCTGCTTATGTATTGTTCTTTACTTTTAATGTAGATTAAAATTTTATGGCTTCTACTTTATCACCGCGGGGCATTTTAGATGCCAACAAGTTGACCGGTCCAAATTATGTGGATTGGTTGAGGAACTTGAGAATTGTCTTAACTCAGGAAAAGGTTTCCTATATCCTCGACTCTCCAAATCCAGATCCGATCGGAGATGATGCTACAGAAGAGGAATGAGCCACATATAAAAAGTAGCAGAATGATAGTTTAATTGTTAAGTGTATCATGTTAGCCTCGATGAGCAATGAATTATAGAGGCAACATGAGGAGCGGAAACCTCAATCCATATTGCTCAATCTTAAAGAGCTTTATGGAGAGCAAAGTAGGGCTGCTCGATATGAGATTTTGAAGCAGTTGTTCCGTGCACATATGAGTGAGGGCTCATCCGTTCAAGCTCATGTTTTGAAGATGATTGACTTAATCACTCGGTTAGGTCAATTAGGGTTTGTAATGGATGAGAGCTTAATTAGGACTTGATCCTACAATCACTCCCAGACTCCTCACAGTTTGTCATGAACCATCACATGAACAAACTAAATATTTCATTACCTAAGCTGTGAATATGCTCAAAACAGCTGAGAGTCACTTCAAGGGTTATAAGGCTCATATTCTTCTAGTTAATGGGAAGAGGAAGAAGAAACAGGCAATGAAGAAAGGTTCAAAGAGAAAGAGAAGCCCTAAAAGTAGCATGCAAAAAAGAAAAAAAAAAGGCAAAGAAGCCTTCTGTTGAACGAGCATGTTTTCACTGCGGCAAGCAGGACACTGGAAGAAGAACTGCAAGATATATCTTGCGAGTTTGAAGCAAGATGCTGGTGAAGAAGCATCAAAAGGTTTGTACATGATACAAACTAATTTATCATTGAGTTCTTCAGTTTCTGACTCATGGGTATTGGATACTGCATGTGGATCTCATATATGCAAGTCATTGCAGGGACTACAAAGAGTTAGAAATTTGAAGAAGGGTGACTTCAAGCTTTATGGCGCGAGTGGAGAAGCCATTTATGCTGAAGTGTGGGCACCTATTTGTTGTTATTACCTTCTCGCAAGATCTTGGAATTAAAGAACTGTTATTATATTTCAAATATTATTAGAAATATTATTTTTGTACCCTTGTTATTAGAACAAGGTTTTGAAATAAATGTAAAGAGCAATGGTTGCTCTATCTTTTATTCTAATAAATTGTTTGGACATGGTTTGTTTAATAATGGTCTTCTAATTCTTTTGCTCAATAATAAAGTTTTGCTTGTTGATAATAAGAAAAGAAAGAGATAAGATGTTAATGCCACTTATCTCTGGCATTGCCGATTAGGTCATATAAGTGAATCTAGGATAAGCAAGTTATACAAAGATAACTTCTTTGATCCTTATGATTTTAAATCATTAGGAACTTGTGAATCCTACCTCATAGAAAAAATGACTAAGTCTCCGTTCACGGGACATGAGAAAGAGCAACTGAGTTATTAGGTCTTATACACACAGATGTATGTGGACCTATAACAACTCAAGCTAGAGGAGGATACTCTTATTTCATCAATTTCATTGACGATTTGTCAAGGTTTGGACACGTGTATCTTATGAAACACAAGTCCGAAGCCTTTGATAAATTTAAGGAGTATCAAAGTATGGTTAAGAAACAAACTGGACATAGTATTAAAATCCTTCGATCTGATCGAGGAGGAGAATACTTGTCTAGGAAATTTCTTGATCATCTTAAAGACAAAGGCATTCTCTCTGAATGGACCCCTCCTTATACACCTCAATTAAATGGTGTAGCAGAAAGAAGGAACGTACCTTATTAGACATGGTGAGGTCCATGATGTGCTTCACAGATCTTTCAGTATCATTCTGGGGTTATGCCCTACAAACTACTGCCTATATTTTAAACAGAGTGCAATCAAAATCAGTGACTAGCACTCCATATGAATTATGGAAAGCAAAAAAGCCAAGTCTTAAATATTTTAAGATTTGGGGTTACCCTGCTTATGTCAAAAATGTATTCGGACATAAGTTAAGTGCTAGGGCTGATAAATGTAGGTTTATAGGTTATCCAAAGAAGGTATTGGATACATCTTTTATCATCCTGCTGAGCAAAAGTATTTGTCAGTAGGCATGCCATTTTTTTGGAAAAGGAATTTATCCAAAAGGCAATGGGAAGATACTTGAACTCACTGAAGATCAAGACTTACAACCTACTCCTGTTGACAATCAACAAGACATTCCTCAACCAGAAATTCCTAAAGATCAAGAACAACCACAATATTCACCTCCTCTCCGTAGGTCAGAGAGAGTGCGGGGTGCACCTCTCATATATGGTTTTGTTATTGGAGATGACAACGAAGCCAATATCATTCAGGATGATGATCCCGTGACCTATACAGAAGCTGTCGAGAGTAAGGACTCTGACAGATGGCTTGATGCTATGAAATCTGAAATGGACTCCATATATACCAACTAGGTTTGGACCTTGGTTGACCCACCTGAGGGAGAAAAGCTAATAGAGTGCAAATGAGTCTTCAAAAAGAAGATTGGAGCAGATAGCCAAGTAGAAACCTACAAGGCTAGGCTAGTGGCAAAAGGTTTCAGGCAAAAACATGGTATTGACTATGATGAAACTTTTTCACCAGTAGCTATGCTCAAATCCATTCGGATATTGCTTGCTATAGCAGCATACTATGACTATGAAATCTGGCAGATGGATGTAAAGACTGCCTTCCTCAATGGATATCTTGAGGAGGAAGTCTATATGTCACAGCCAGAAGGATTTGTCTCAAGTAGGAGACAGCACCACGTATGCAAGCTTAAGAAATCCATTTATGGATTAAAGCAAGCATTGAGGAGTTGGAACATTCGCTTTGATAAAACAATCAAAGAGTTTGGTTTCATAAAAAATATAGATGAAACATGTGTGTATAAGAAGACAAGTGGGAGTGCCATAGTCTTCTTAATTTTATGTCGATAACATACTTATTATTGGAAATGATATCCCAATGCTACAATCAGTCAAAACTTGGCTATCTAAACAGTTTTCCATGAAAGATTTGGGAAAAGCATCCTGTATACTGGGTATAAAGATCTATAGAGATAGATATAAGAGGATGCTTGGCTTATCCCAATCTAGATACATTGACTTAATGTTGAAAAGATTCAACATGGAGGAAAGTAAAATAGATTACTAGCCCATGAGTCAAGGCATACATCTCTCTAAGAAGATGTCTCCTAAGTCACCGAAGAGAGACAAAGAATGAACAAGATTCCTTATGCTTCGGCTGTAGGGTCGATAATGTATGCTATATTATGTACCAGGCCTGATGTTGCTTATGCCTTAAGCACAGTAAGCAGGTGTCAGGCCGATCCAGGGGAGGATCATTGGAAAGCTGTAAAAAATATTCTTAAGTACCTAAGAAGAACTAGGATATTTTTCTTATATATGAAGGATCAGATTTAAAATTGGAAGGCTATACTGACTCCAATTTTCAATCAGATTTGGATGATAGTAAATCCATATCAGGGTATGTTTTTACTCTATATGGTGGTGCAGTCAGTTGGAGAAGCACCAAACAGCAAACTGTAGCTGACTCAATTACTGAGGCAGAGTACATTGTTGCTAGTGAAGTCGCTAAGGAAGCTGTCTGGATGAAAAAATTCATTACGGAGTTAGGTGTTGTTCCAGTGATTCAATAATCGGTGCCACTTTATTGTGATAACACTGGAGCTGTTGCACAAGCTAAGAAACCAAGGTCTCATCAGAAATCTAAGCACATCCTAAGACGCTTCCACCTCATTCGAGAGATCATTGAAAGACAAGATGTTGTTATAGAACGAGTTGACATAAAGAACAATATAGCAGACCCATTCACTAAGGCCCTTCCTCAACAGCAGTTTGATCGTCATTTGGATTGTATGGGAATTAAATACAAAAGCGATTGGCTTTAGTGCAAGTGGGAGATTGAAAGAGTAGTGCCCTAAAAGCCAATCATGTAAGCGCATTTTTGTAATTTCTTCCAACTCATGTATGATATTTTATCAATTAAAAGGCTTTTTTTTCGATTCATTATATGCTGTCTTATATTTATTAAGATTATGATGAACCCCATAAGGTTAGGGCAATGGAATTAGGGTTATGATGAAGTTCATAACGATGAGACCTAAGTTCCTAAAAACTCTAATCTAAAATATTCCCAATCGAAGGATCATCGAGTCGGGGATCGATGATACCGGTAAGACTGGCACATTCTATGTATGCTCAATGAAGAGGGTGGTTGGTCTCACAGCCACTTGTGTAGAGACACTAATACAAGGATGTGGATGCTCATTAGGGTATGAGTTCACTGAATTGATCCACATTGAGAACATCTCATGGAGATCTTACTTGTCAAAAGATGGTTCTCTTAGTGGGAGTTGTACAAGTGATCCTTACCTGAGATTACCATAGAATCTTATGCACATGAATCTATATTTTAGTTCATACTCATTCATGGCTAAGTCATGTACGGAGTGTTCATGGATATGAAGGATTGTGTATGAAGGTTATGAGTAGATCAACAAGAAATTGATCATTCCTAGTAAGAGAAAAAGTAATCCCATGTAATCTCATCATATGATGACTCAAGAAGTCTTTGATCAAAGCAAAATAAAATTAGAATAGGTTTCTAATTTTTCATTTGTCGAGTCTTTATTATTGATTAGAGATTCAAATGAATAAAATGTTAGGGTTTGACATTTTTTCATACCATCACTTATTCGGGATAAAGAGAGATCGAAGGATTGAATTACACAGTAACTTGCCACTGAAGGATATTTTGATAATTCTACCAAATTTCTCGTCTTCTAGGTAGGCATGACACATTGCTAGATGTCAATCATGTCTTGTAGGTTTTCATGAATTAAATAAATTTAATTCATGAGTCAATTTGAAAGATGGTTCGAATTGGCAACTAGGGTTAGCACGATTTGATTTAATTTGGTTAGTCAGTTTCTAATCGAATTAAATCGACTTAAACCTAGACCTATTGCTGGCTAGATGAGAAACCCAATAGGTCACACACATAAGGGAATTAGTTAAAGAATCATTTTAATAAGATTAATTAATTCATTGGTTAGCCAATCAGCATGCTAGCACATGTGGCTAACTATCGCTCCAATTTGGGTCGAAATTGATTTGAACCAGCTTAATTAATTGATCCAAATTAATTTTAGAATTAATTTGGGTTAACCTCTGACCTGATCAACCATTTATTGGATTGGATAAGGTTGAATTAATAGAGTCCAAGAGATATAGGACTCTCAGAAGGAAAACTGTGCGCGTGCAGAATTTTCAAAAGGCACCTAAGAGTCCTTCTGATTTAAGGTACTAGGAGGCGCATCTTTTTTTGGGATTAATAGGTCCATTGGACGTGGAGTTCCTTATCTTGATGTTATTAGATTGAATAAAGTTGAATTAATAGAGTCCAAGAGATATAGGACTCTCGGAAGGAAAACTGTGCGCATGCAGAATTTTCAAGATACGCCTAAGAGTCCTGATTTAAGGTACTAGGAGGCGCATCTTTTTTGGGATTTATAAGTCTATTGAACGTGGAAAACCTTATCTTGATGTTATTGGATTGGATAAGGTTGAATTAATAGAGTCCAAGAGACATGGGACTCTTGGAAGGAAAACTGTGCGCGTGCAGAATTTCAAGAGGCGTCTAAAAGTCCTGATTTAAGGTACTAGAAGGCGTACCTTTTGAAGATTTATGAGTCCATATAAACATGAAGAACCTTATTTTGACACATGGCAAAATCAGAGGCTATCTGATTTAAGATGGGATGCCAAAAGCATCCCATCAGGTGTGGCGCGCGTAGGGAGAAAGGTGCTGAAAATTATAACTATGTGTCCCTTGATTTAAATTGAAATGAATTTAAACATTCATATCCTTTCAGAAGGACGTGGAATGGGTTGTATCCCTTCATTTAACGTCTCCATATTCACTATTTAAAGGGGATGGCACATATGGGATAGCATCGGATAATTTTTAGCAATCCTTGTTAAGACAAGAGTCTTCTCTCTCCCTCTCTCCTTCCTACAAAGCCTTAGTCAATTTAGGACAACTCTTTTCTTAGCCTAATACAAGTTTTATTAGGCTTAAGAAAAGGGTAAAAGGGTCCTAAGAGGCAAGCCAAGAAGTCAAGAAGCCAAAAAGAGGTTTAAGTCAAGTTCGTGAGCATATCTTTGATCCAATTCTCGTGTGGATCACCATTGGAGGACGAACACTTGGGCGCCTAGTGGAAAAGATTGGATAACCAGCTTCCTTCTTTCTTCACCAAGTATTAAGGTATGTTCCTTTACATATATGTTACATTTCATGACTAATTAATTGTTATAATCAAGGAGTCTTGGGTCTAAGGTTTCAGTTGATTAGGGTTTCAAGGTTAAAAAATTTTGAAATCCAGCCTTTCGCTGCATAATCGAAACCCAGCATAAAGTTGTCCCTAGACAAACCTAACAACTCAAATGAAAGCATTAATTATCTGTGTTCCTGCACTCAGGCATGTACAACTATCAAAAAATAATAATAATAGTGATATAACCATATTTCAGAAAACGAGGACCAAGTAAGCCTCACCATAGAGTTAAGAAAAGTGTTTGATTTATTATATTGTATGAACTAAGCTCTAGAAAACTACATGTCCAGGACTCATGCTAGCAAACATTTCTCCAAGATTCTCTGAGATACTGTAGCAGTGAGAAAGTCATGTCCCACCAACAGCTCGAGTAGTAGTAAACTATGTCTTCGAAAATAGTTCCGTGCTTGTATCTGTTACATCATGCTACTGATCTATCTAATATTATAGGATAAAAGTATATATTTTTAACAATTATTCATCTACAAACTAACATCCTATTTCCCATGGTTGAATTTTATAAGCCGTATGTATTTGTCTAAAATGATGTCAAATAATCAATTTGGATTTATGCCTGAAAGATCGATCATAGAAGCTATTTATTTATTAAGAAGATTGATAGAAAAATATAAAAAAAAAACCTTCATGTGATCTTTATTGATTTAGAGAAAGCATATGATAGAATACCTAAAGAAATAATATGGTGGGTTTTAGAGAAAAAAGGAGTTACCAAAAGGTATATAGAATTGATAAAAGATATGCATGATAGAGCAATAACTATTGTTAAAATAACAATAGAAGAAACTAGTGAGTTTTCAATTACTATAGGTTTACATCAAGGATCTGCCTTAAGTCTGTATCTTTTTGTATTAGTTATGGATGAATTAATCAAATAAATTCAAAATGATATCTCCTGATGTATGTTATTTGCAGATGATATAGTGTTGATTGATGAAACTAAATCTGAAGTAAATGCTAAGCTAGAGATTTGGAGAGAGGCTTTAGAATCTAAAGGTTTTAAGATTAGTAGAACTAAAATTGAATACATAAAATGTAATTTTAGTGGAGTAGAAATACAAATGAAGAAACAGTGAAGATTGCAAGTCAAGAGATTTCAAGGAGTAAAAATTTAAGTATTTGGGATCAATTATTCAGCAAGAAAATGAAATAGGTGAAGATGTGAATCATAGAGTTAAAGCAGGATGGATTAAGTGGAGCATTATATGATCGGCGCATCCTATTAAAATTGAAAGAAAAATCTATAAAACTGCTATTAGGCCAGCTATGCTATATGGAACAGAGTGTTGGGCAATATTGAAACAATATGTGAATAAATTTGGTGTAACAGAAATACGTATGTTAAGATGGATATGTGGTAAAACTTTAAAAGATAGAATTAGAAATAAACATATAAGAGAAATAATAGGAGTAGCCCCAATTGAAGATAAAATGAGAGAAAATCGATTATGGTGGTTTGGACATATATAACGTAGACCTTTAAATGCTTCAGTTAGAAAGAGTGATCTTTTAACAATTAATGGTAAAGATAAAGGTAGAGGTAGACCTAAACTAACATGGGCAGAAATAATTAAAAAAATATAACTATTTATAATTTAAATATTGATTTGGTCCTGAATAGAGCAGAGTGAAGGAAGTAGATTCATGTAGCCGACCCCATGTAGTTGGGAAAAGGCTTAGATGAATTGAGTTGAGTTGAGTATGTATTTGCCTAAAATCTGTTGAGAAGTGAATTGCATTTTCAGTAGTTTTTCCTACCAATCTAGTAACCTAATTGCCGAAGGGAAGGCAGTAAATTGATGGCAGTAAATTGATGGCTCACGCAGCTCTGTTGGGTTATTGGTACGTCCATTACACAATCCTAACTTTTGCTAGTTAGCTACTCTACTTCCATACATGTTTGCTCTGTAACTACATCTATAACAAACTTGAATTTCCAGGGAAAACTTTGAAGAATCTCATCACATCAATTTTCTTGCATTTTCCTTGTAAAATATTGTGGAAAGATAAAACATGCTAAAAGTACAAAGACTAATTAGTGTGCTTCTATTACTGGTGGTTAAAAATATATCTAATAATATAGGATGCTAGTTTACAGATGAATAATTGTGAAAAAAAGGGGACCCAAAAGAAAAAAGAAGAAAGAAGAACAGGAAGCCTCTCTCTTCATCCTTTTATGTCTACCTGCCTACCTATCTCAGAAGGCATCCTCTCCTTCTCCCTTCACTCTCATCTTCTCTTGTCCATACATCTACTTCTATTTTTGCATAATTAAATATATTTTAAATTTGGCTTACTACAATGTGATATTTGAATTCGACAAAAAATTTAATACTCAAATCTTTAATCTGATCTGATATGTCAAGAATTAGGTTTTCAGATCTACACTTTTGATTCAAGGGCTTATTGTGTTTGCCGGCTGAACTTTACCTTGTTTATTTTTTCAATGGTTGTCAAAAAGACAATAATCAGATGACAGCCTATGGCTTACTACGATAATCTTAAATGCCTTTGCAGTGACAAGAGAATGCTCTACTAGATAAATTGTACATATAAACAGAATAAGGAATTGCCCATTTATGGTACAATATGAACAACTAAAAGAAAGAAAAAAATCTCAATCATATAGTAACACTTACTGACATGGTCCAGAGTAGAAGCCAACTTTGCTCTCTCCCATGTCCTCTATAACAGTAACATAACACAACAAGCGAATGCAATAGAGTGTCAGGTCAGTAGATACTACCAACAAAATCATCAAGCACTAAAAATGTGTTACCGTAGAAGATAAAGTTCTTGGAACCTATCAATCAAACAAACTCAATTATTTCAAAAGTAGGGTCACATCAAGAAGCACATCTTTCATGCGGAACCTAAGTATGACCATATATTAAGAGATCACACTACCTACAGGCATAAATCTATTTTCAAATGCAAAAATTGTGCATGACCATTACTCATTTTCCAACTGGCAATCAAAAAGATAAAAAAAAAAAGGATACCCCACTCTTTTAAAACCTTTAAAACCAATAAAATGGTAGAGTTTGTTAAAAGTTAGAGTTTCAATCTCAAAATAATATGGTAAATACAACAGATTAGAGTTGCATATATTGACATTAGAATCTCAGAACTAAATTTTTCTTTTAATAGTTTATATTCTAAATTACATAACTAATTTATGCTTTACCTAAGAACTGTCACTGAGTGTTTATTGTTTGTCCTTACAATGCTTACAGATCACTTGCTCAATCAATTGTTCTCGTGGTTTTCTTATGATCCTTTTGCTCCAAATAGTTTATTAACAGATATAGATACGAGCTTAAAGGATCTCCGGAAGTTTCTTTCTTTTATTCTCTTTTTTGTTACTATGAGTATTTTGACACAAAGCTGATACATGTATAGGTATTCCAAAGTACAGCTTAAGCCCAAGAAGACAATAAATAATAAAAATAGCATCCGTAGCTATCTGTAGAGCCTCCATGTTTCGGAGGCACAGCCTTGGCCTTTATCAACCCATCTCAGATTGATCATTGGCACGGACATTGCTTGTATATTTCTGAATAAAAAATACCCAAAACTCACTCATAGTCATCTGATATGTTTAGAGCACTCAATGATGGGGCTTGAAAGAATCTTGAAGCAGGACAATAATAGAGATTAAGATCCCGAAGTTAAAATAGCGCTCTAGATAGAAATTTCATACAACTAGTCTCCCGACACATATTTGACAAATTTTTACAACAATTCATCCATAGTTGCTTAGTAAAGTCTCGAAATGCTACCGTAATCTTCTCTTTCTTTTTTAGGTAAATGCTAACATATTCTTTCGAGGAGGAAACTTTTCCGCACATAATTCCAAGAAGAATCCCTAGGTCAAGAATTCTGACCGAAACTGTAAAATTTCAAGACCCTGTGACCAAGCACGCAATCAAGATTTCATTGATTCCAACTAAGAAGACGTAAGTTATTCTTTCCAAGAAACAAATCGAAACTTCAAGTTCTTGATAAAGACACCAAGGAGAGAAGGAAAGGACGAGGGTTTACTTGGATCATGGGCTTGCCGAGGATTGGGACGAGAGCCTTGCCCTGGAAGCGCGAGGAGGCGAAGCGAGCGGGGATGATCCCCACCACCCTGCTCCGGAACTTCCCGAACCAGCGGAGGGCAGCGTAGCCGCCGGCCGCCGCAACGGCAACGGTGGACCCGACCACGAGGCCGTGGAGGATCCACAACCTGGTGCCCGTCCCCGATGGTTCCGATGACAAGGACGCGAAAACCGCCATCAAGCGTCGCTCGAAGAGGCTGAAAGAAGAAAGCGGTATAGCGGAGAGGACTGGAGTTCAACAAAGGCCGTCTATTTGAATCGCCTGCGGCCCTCTCTCGCCGTCTCGCCTCGCCGCTTCGAACTCGGATGCCACTGAAGTGACCAACTTGGATTGCCTTCTTCCTTCTGGGCGTTGACAAAGGTTCAAGCGTAGTGTTTTTTTTTTTTTTTTGGTTTTGGTACAATGGCGGGCGATCACACTAACCTAGTGCGAGTCAGCCCAGAAAGGTCTGAATACAAAATTTGCTGTAACATAGATGGACAGGGATCGTTCGGCATCCAATACCACGATCCATCATGCTGGGCCACAAAGGACGCTACCCAGTCCGCCGCCGAATTGACTTCTCGATAAATATGGCGAATCCGGGTACAGACGACCTTGGAAAGGATGAAGCGAATGTCTGTCAGAATAGGGTTGGTAGGATCAGAATGGCAGTTCTCCTTCTGCAACCAGGAAATAACCGCCAAGGAATCACCCTCAATGACAATCCTATGGGCCTGAAGAGTCCTGACAACATAAGAAATGCCCGCCCAAGCTGCATACAGCTCAGACATCAAGACAGAGGAGTCAATGGATCCAAAACCTCCCGCTCCCAGAAGCTCACCCTGAGAGTCACGGACAAGGAATCCAGAACCAGCCGCTCTGCCACGAACACTGCCATCAAAATTGATTTTGACGAACCCTGGAGGAGGGGGATCCCAAGAGATAAGCACCGAATGACGGTTCGCTGCCGAAGCAGCAGGGGATCCCCAGAGGCCAGAGACATCAGAACCAACCCGAGCACAGTCCATGACCAAAGAACTGATTTTCCTCATAATTCTGAAAGAAGACACAGAATCGTCCATAAAGAGAATCTGGTTTCTCGATAACCATATATGATAAGCCGTGGCAATCCAACATCTGCACCTCTGCGAAGAAGCTCTACGAATATCCCGAAAGAATGAGGAGCGAGGAGAACCCTGATCGTCCCTCCTCACAGAATAACCAGCCCTCTGCCATAACCAACTCACCCTGGGACAGGTAAAGATAGCATGATCAGAGGATTCGTCCTCCTCCCTACAAATCGGACAACACGGATGAATCGCCAGACCTCTTCTAGAAAGGAGAAGACAAGTGGGAAGGCAATTCCACAGAAGCTTCCACATAAATAGCTGCACTCTGGGGAGGGTGGGAAGCTTCCAAATCCAATCAGAATCAATCGAACACTGGGACTCCGGCCTGAAAATCATCATCAAATCCTTGATTGGAGCCCTAGAGACACAAGATTTCTGCCACAATCTGGAGTCAGAAGAGCAACCAGGGATAATGGGCATCAACATAATACGTCTGGCAAGCTCCAACCCAAAGAAACGGGTCACAGAGGGGATATGCCAGGCAGGGGGATCAGAAGAAATCAGATCCTTAACCCTAAGGTTATAAGGGATGTCAATGCTTATAAAAGAGGGCCATCGTGAGAGAGGAATATCCGAGAACCAAGTATCCTGAATAACATCTATAGATGATCCATCTCCCATCATACACGTAACATTACCCCTGATAGCCTGACCAAATCTGCAAACTTCCTTCCAAAAGGAGGAGCAACCACGTGGAGGCCTGATATAAGAATCCGGCACCCAGCCACCATACCTAGAACGCATAATAGTACTCCATAGACAGTGCGGCTCCAGAAGGAATCTTGAAGCATGTCTGGCCAGGAGGGCATCCCTTCTAACAATCAGAGACTGAATCCCAAGACCTCCATCTTGGATAGGCATGCAAATAGTTTCCCAAGATAAAAGATGCATACCATGACCTTCTTGCGTAGAAGCCCATAGAAAATCACGGAAGCTTCTCTCAATCCTCTTAAGACAAGTAATAGGAATAATAGAATTAGATAGAAGATACATGGGAAGGGAGGAGAGGACCGAGCGTATGATAATAATCCTGGCCATCATCGAGAGGCCAGTAACCTGCCACCCCTCCATACGCTGATGAATCCTCCTCTCAAGCTCGCTGAAATCAGAACAACGGGGTCGCCTTCCTGTGATGGGAATCCCCAAATACATCAATCTGTCTGCCTGAGTAGAAATTCCTGATAAAGAAATAATGGCTTCCCTGATAGCTCTAGGAGTCTTCGGGCTGAAACATAAAGTGGATTTTAGAAAATTAACCTTCTGGCCTGAAGCCTGACAATATCTCTGGATAATAGAATAGAAAGATGACGCATTAACAATAGAAGCCTGGCCCAGAAGAATGCAGTCATCCGCAAACAGGAGATGAGATACTAAGGGGCCCTCCGCTCCAGCCAAATAAGGGACAATACTCCGATCTCTCTGCGCCTGATGGAAAGCCCGAGACAAATCATCCACAGCAAGAATAAACAGCAGAGGGGACAAAGGGCAGCCCTGCCGGATCCCCACGGTAGAGTGAAAGAATCTGGTCGAACTGCCATTAATAATAATGGAGAAGGATGGCGTCTGAATGCATGCCATAATCCACTCAATGAACAAGTCATCAATTCCAAACTCTATAAGAGAGCGACGCAAAAAGGCCCAATTCAGTCTGTCATAGGCTCTCTCCATATCAAGTTTAACAGCCATTAGACTTCTCCTGGCCGAAGCTCTCTGTAAATCAAACATAAATTCCTGGGCAATGAGAATGTTATCAGAAATAGAACGCCCTCTAATAAACGCCCCTTGTTCCGCAGAAATCAGGCGAGGGATCACCATAGCAAGCCGACGAGCCAAAAGCCTAGCACAGACCTTATAGAGCGTAGTGCATAGACTGATGGGCCGAAAATGCTGAGGAAGGGAGGCATCAGGACGCTTAGGCACCAGAGAAATAAAGGTCTGATTCCATTCCGCTGGAATTTGTTTAGCCAGGAACACAGACTGTATTGCCAAAACCACCTCCTGACCCACAATATCCCAATAATGACGATAAAAGAAAGGCGGAAATCCGTCAGGGCCAGGGGCCTTATTTGGGCCAAGGTCCCAAAGAGCCGCCCTAATCTCATCCGCAGAAATAGATCTGGCCAACAAACTGTTATCTGCTGAAGAGACTTTCACAGAATTAGAAGCCGGAGTAACAGGCCCTCCCGCACCAACAGAATCAGTCCATCTAGACTGGAAAAAGTGAAGAATCATCTCCCTAATAGATTGGGAATCCTCCTGAGAGTTGCCCTCTTCATCAACTAATCTCCGAATCCTATTGGCAGCACGCCGCTTCAGGGTTGCCTGATGGAAAAATCTAGTATTACGATCACCATCACAAATCCACTGAGCCCTGGATCGCTGCCACCAATAAACCTCCTGCTGACGAAGAAGAGAATGATGCTGAGCAAGCTTATCCCGAAGAGAAGAGAGGTCCGAGGCCTGCAGACCACCATCCAGATCTTCCTTAGCCTGAAGAGCGCTAATATCACTTTCAGTCTGATCAATATGTCTGACCAAATCTCCCAACTCCACTCTACTCCATCTGGATAATCTATTCCTGGTCATCTTCAGACGGCGAGATAAACGATAAACCGCATTACCCCTGACCGGGAGATGCCAGATGTGATGAATAATAGCACGAGCAGCTGAGTGGGCAGACCAAAACTGCTCAAATCTGAACTGCTTGCGCTGATGCTGACCAATCTCCGTAGAAATCAGAATAGGGCAGTGATCAGAAGCAATTCGAGGGAGATGAGAGACAGTAACCGCAGGGAACAAATGAAGCCACTGAACTGAAGCCATTGCTCGATCCAGCCTTTCCCAAACACGAGCTGAACCCTGCCGATTATTACACCAGGTGAACTGGGGACCAGAGTATCCCAAATCCATCAATCCAGCAGAATCAATGAAAGATCTGAATTCATTTATGTCAGCAGAGCCAGTAACTCGTCTGCCCCCTCGTTTCTCACTAGGCTCCGTAATGCAATTAAAGTCTCCAGCAATAACAGAAGGAATTCCTTGATCAAGAAGGGATCGAAGTTCAGACCAAAGAGACCTTCTCTCCCTATAGTCCGTACTGGCGTAGACTGCCGATAACAGCCAAGGCTCAGCAGCACCTTCAGAGACAATCATACTTATCTGCTGATTACACTGATGGAAAGCATCAATCGTAACCGCAGTGGAACGCCAAAGAGCCAGCATACCTCCAGACAACCCTTCAGCCTCCACGGCATACGAGGACCATGATCGGGCCATTTGCTTACGAAACCGAGCCAAGCTCTCACCCGATAGTCTCGTTTCCAAAAGGACACATATATCAAACTTATGTAGCTGCACCAATCTTCCAAAAGAGGACCGAAAAGATGGCTTTCGAGCACCTCTAACATTCCACAGAAGGATCTTCATTTACAGAGTAGGAGAAGTTAGGACCCCTCCATGGTCCTCCGACATAATGCTATCAGCAATACCCCCTGCCAACGGAGGGGAAACATCAACCTGAGGATCTGAACTGCCCAGGGGCCCATCCATCTCCACAGAAGAACCAGATAATACGGAGCTAGAATCCTGGCCTACCGAAGTACCATCAAACACAATAGCTGTAGGCCCAGAATCCTGGTTAGGCTGCCCCCTTGACCGGTCAACTTCACCGATCTGGCCGGATAGGGGTGGTTCAAGTCCAATTCGAGAAGGAGCAGCGACCCCCCCTTTTTTAATCACTGAGGCCTTTCCTTTTTCCTTCCGGAGTGCCGATTTAGGAATCGACCTAGGAGGCATTGACACCTCAGGTCGGGCCCGCTTCAAGGAACCCGGGAACCCATCCCTGCAATCCATGCACCCTTCATCTCCCACCTCCACCTCAAGAGAGGAGAATGGATTAGAAATCAAAACCCCATTGTTCAGAGAAGACTCCCTGGCACATTCATTTCTCTCTGACTGTTGCTTAAGAGACTTAAGTTTCAATACGGCACAAGGCACAGCCCCAGGCTTCAAAGGAACAGGGGAGGCCTTCTTTCCCAACTGTCTCTTAGCAACTCCAGAGCCTCCAGCGGACGAATTTGAAACCGATGCCTGCCTTCGAGCCGTCTTCACCGGAGACTTCTAGCCTTCACTACTTCCCTCAGCCCTTAGTCGAAGTCCGTCCACAGAAGAAGGGGAAGCAAATGCGAAGGCTGCGGAAGATTCCGACACGTTCGAACGCGAGCTTCTCCTGCCTTCAGACTGAGGACCCGGAGCACCTCTCCTCTGTCTCACAGCTGCAAGCCATGGACCAAAAACAGATTCCGAAGCCTGATCCTCCTGAGCCGACGAGAGCGAGCAGGGACCTCCCAGATGGATTGAACCGCAGCTCCAACACAGCCCTTGAAGGTTCTCAAACGAGAACTGTTGCCAAAACCGCAGGTTCAAGCCTTGCACACGAGCTCCAGGACGAAGAGGGCGAGATAGATCAATCCTCATGCAAACCCGAGCAAACCCTCCTCCTCTGTTTCTCGCCATGGTAGCAGCATCGGAACAGACGAATTCCCCCGCCAATGCCATAATTGGTTTGAGGAATTCATCTTTCCAGAATTCCAAGGGGAGGTTCGGCAGCCGAACCCAGACCATAGCCACCGGGACTGAGTCCACTGCCGGAACAAAATCCGGCCGCCAACCCTCAATACCAATGATCTGGCCATTGATAACCCACGGCCTTTGCAACACTGACTCCCGAGCTTCGGGAGATTCAAAACGGAACACATGACACCGGAATGCCATGCTGGTCGAGACGATCTCTCCTGGAACTCCGGCGCGTCGGAATTCTCTGAGGAAAGCTTTCGCCGGAACCCATCGATTATATGATCGAGCAATCACAGCAGTCTTCAACCATCCAGCAACCTCCTCAGCAAGCGCCGCAGCTGGGAGGGACACTACCTCAGGGAAGGCATTCTCTAATCTAGCCACAGCGGCCGGCGACGGAGACGATGCCACCCAAACAAACCCACCTTCCGCCGCTGTCGTTCCAGAAGCCCGGCCAGCTTCCGCCGAATCCGAAGCCATAGGAAGAGCGGAAAGGACAACACGGACCTGCTCGACCACGGCGAATACTCGACGAAGCCGATCGCCGGAAGATCGGGGACGAAGCAAGAGGAGCGCGAATCTTAAAGCAACAACGGCAGAAAGAACCGGAGCTTAAAGCCGCACGATTCTTAAAGCACTCCAACGGTTTGAAAAGCCACTCTCCCTTTAAATTTGAAGGAACCAAAATTGATCAAAGAAACAAATATTCAGGAAGACAATCACCTGAAGTCTCGTCTTGGGAACGCTTTTTGGAGGAAAGACTAAATCACTTTTGTCGAGGTCAGAATATATTTTAAAAGGTAAATTGATGCTCGGTAAAACATTTTAAGATCCAAATAAGACTGTAAATAGGTTGAATCTAATCTAATTTCAATTCAATCAAACTTGGTCTGATACATATTTGAAGTTTAAACACCCTTTAAACTTTGGATTGGATTTATTTTATAAATCAATTTCAAAACTTGCATCAGCTGAGTTTAATTTAAAATAATAAAAATAGATTGGCCAAACCTAAACTTGATTTCATCTTATTTATAGATCTAAATCATATAAACCTTATTTCTCTTCACTACTCCAATTATTTTTGCTAATAAATTAAATAAACACTTATTTAAATTAACTTATTTTTTCATTTTAGTAACTACATCTTTTCTCAACTACTTTTACTTAATTATATCTAAATATTTTTATTTATTTTAATAATTCTTATTTGCAATACCTTCAAGTATAACTAGAAATATTTTGGAAATTATAATTTTAGAACCTATGGATAATTAATTACTTAAATGAAATTGGAATTGTTGAACCAAAATTTAAGTTCTAGTTTGCTCCTTTAAGTTTTATATTTTTATATTTTATATTTAGTTATCAATTGTTAGATTTTACTTATAAAAATAATAGCTAGATTGTTGATTCAAATGCAAACATCTTCTATTCCGAACTTGAATAGTTTTGATCGGACTCTGATCATATGGAAAAGATTTTGTACACCGCATCCAATGCAGCAAGTCCTATGTAGGCTGCACCACCCTTTTTTTATTGATCCACATGCATACGACACCCATTAAAAAATATTAAGATAGTTTTACGATATTCCGATGAAAAAATTATGACATCCCAGTTTTAAAATTATGACACCATAGTTATAAAATTATGACACCCGTTTAGAAAGCCAAAAAAAATTATGATAACCCAGTTGTAAATTTATGACACCGTAGTTATAAAATTACGATACCCATTCAGAAAATATGTCTATACATAAATTTCAAAAAAAAAGCTGAAGGGTATTAATGCACATCACGTTAAAATTTAAGATAACATTCCAGTTGTAAGCTTACGATTAGGTATAAAATTAAGACACCCATTAAGAAAGTCAAAAAAATTTACGACATCCCAGTTGTAAATTTACGACACTATAGTTATAAAAAATTGAATAAGTATTAATGCACGTCACGTCAAAATTTAAGATAGTATCCCTGCCCAGCCATGTAGGATTCATGTGGACCAATAAGGAAGAATGGTGCAGTATACGTAGGACTTGCTGCATTGAAGGCGGTGTACAAAAACTTTTTCCTGATCATATTTGGCCTCAACCCAGCTTGAATGACCTCTTCGGTCTAAAATACTCTCTATGGGTCTGACTTGATCCAACCCGATTAATAAATGGGTTTGATTTAAATCCAAAATCTTGGCTTCAATATGAAATGGGATTGAATTAGGCAAGTATGACTTGGTCAAGCATGGCTTGGCCCAATTAAACTCATTTGCAGCACTCGTACCGAATAAAAGAATGTTGGATTGAATTTTTGAATTAACTTTTTATTAGGAGCGCTTCAGCTCAAAAGCAAAGTCTATTTGGCAAAAGATTTAAATTTATTAAGAAGCACTTCTCCAAGCCCATTAAGAAGCTTTTTTTATTATGCTTATGAATTCAAAATATAAAAACAATTATATTAATATTATTAAAAAAGCATTATATATGATTATAATATGATATGTACAATATAATATAATACTATTAATATATTATAATTATTGAGGGATAAAATCGCTATCGCGTTAATAATTGTGCAAGAGGCTAGAATCAACCCTGAATCCTGGCTCTCACTAGCTATGCGATGCCCGCTAGCCGCTATACCTCGGCCCTGGCCGAGCTATCCACCGTGCCTCGCCAACCGAGCTATTATCACACCCCCATAGGCCAAGCTATCCCATACCTTAGTAAATTGAGTCTCACCATACTTCGGCAGATTCAATCATCTTCTATACTTCGGCCCGACCGAGGTATTCAAGCACCTCTGCGGGAACACACCTAGACTAACAAGATTTCAAATAAGAAATCATGCCTACGCTACCAGAAATGGCCTAGAGCCTATGTAGTCCCTGAATCTTGAAGCATCGTCTGCTCTTCCTGGCCGTTGATCCTCTAACCAACCGGATACGGATCCTACCGGCCTTGTAACAACCTGATTCGAATCAGCTTCGAATCCCAACAATTGTCAGACCCTCTGTGACGTGTCCAAGGAATCAGGTGATCACTTATAAATATCACAGCCCAAAATCCCCTCAGGTAGGTCATTATGCACACTCAAGGCATACACATGCTTGCTCACCCCTTGTCACCATTAACTGCTCAGAGCTCTCGAAAGGCTACCCTGGAGAGACTCTTCAGCGAGAGCCTTCTCCTCATATTTGTTGATTGCTGATCCCTGTTGACTTGAGCGTCGGAGGGTCTTCCGCGGAGGGCCATCCCCAATGCCTCTCGTGCGAGGACTGTTTTGCAGGTCCACCCAGGAGGGAGCCCATGCTGAAGCTCGATCGCGCCCGAGTCGAAGAACTGATTTCAGCATCAACAAATTGATGCTAGAGGAAGGGGCCCTCAAGTCCCATAAACTTATGATCCATGAGATAAGGGTCTCGATCTTGAAGAGAACCTCTCCCATGGCCAATCGAAGAAAGGCTACTTCTGAAGCCCGGGATCAGGTTGCCTCCCAAAGACCTAATCCGATGAGTAGTGTAGCATCGCCGCCACCACCAGTTGAGACTCTATCGCCACCAGCGGCCCCAGTGATCCAGGACCAGTTTGTCTCACTGGTCCAGCAGGTCCAAGCTCTGGCCCATCTGATCTATGGGCGCTTTGAAGCTCCTCGTCCAGCTGCACCAACTCTGCACCTTCCTAAGGAGAACGCGGCCCTTGTTCATCCAACGATCTCTTCTTCTGGTCCGCATGGGGTTGCAGACCCCCCTCGTCGCCCTAAGGGAGCTGAGCCAGTCCCCCAAGGGGTCTGCGGCAAGGATCTTCCTAGATCTCGGTGGGCCCGATCCCTCTCTCTGGTGTTCTCTCGTCATGACTCGACACTGTCTTAGCATTCTCCTCGCCCAGCTCCTCCTGCTGTACCTAAGGAGGAGATCCGCCGATAACTCTAGGACATGCGTCAGGAGTTGGATGCCGGCAAGCAAGCCCATCCGCTTCAGCATAAGGTGGAGCAGGTCATCCCCTTTTCCAAGGAGATCATGGAGGAAGTGATCCCTCCCATGTCAAGCTGTCCACCATTGAGCCTTATCATGGATCCTCCGATCCCGACGACCACCTCAGTAGCTTCCGATCGATCATGATGTTCCATGGGGAATCAGATGCGATCCTGTGCCACGCCTTCCCTTCCACCCTCGGAGGGTCCACTTGAACCTGGTTTAATGCCCTAAAACTAGGTTCCGTTGGTTCATTTGACGAGCTGAGCCACCTCTTCATCAGCCAGTTCGTTAGCAGTCGTCGTCACCGGCGGAGGTCTGACTCCCTCTCCAAGGTCAAGCAGAGAGAGGGGGAGTCCTTGAAGAAATATCTCGGCCGATTCAATATGGCCATGCTGGAAGTGGACCACCTTAACCATGAGGTGGCCATGTCCGTCCTAGCGGGAGGACTGTTAAAGGAGAGTAACTTTTACCTAGCGTTAGAGATCAGCTACCCTCCAAACCTCTCCGATATGATGGCCCTGGTGGACAAGTACGCCAGAGTCAAGGAATCGCGGAGGGCTGCCCACACCGAGCTTACAAGGAAGAAGGAGTCCAAGGGCTCGGACAAGCACCGATCTGCCCGCCAGCCGAGCCCACCTCGCCGCCAAAGGGTTCCTTCGCCGCTGCCAAGGAACCGCACCCGGAGCCCGCCTAGGAGGTTCAACCCGTTCACCCCACTCACTGCCCCAAGGGCAGAGATCCTCATGGAGATAGAGCGCCAACTCCCTCGATCGCCTCCTCTCTGAGGGAATGCTGCCCGGAGAGACCCCACCAAATATTGCTGCTACCACCGAGACCATGGCCATAACACCGAGAAGTGCTGGCAGCTGAAGAACGAAATGAGAGGCTCATCTAGCGGGGTAGACTGGACCAATTCAGGAGAGCGCCCGAGCCAGAAATGGGGTGACCGCCAGCCCGAGCCCCAATAGCCTCCTCCTCCGAACCCTCCGATCGCCGGCCACATCAATGTGATCGAGGTAGTCGGTAGTTCATCGAGCTGGCGGGACGATGAAGAAGGTTCAGTGCCAAAGAGAGCGCGGACTAATGAGCTCTCCTTCTCTGACAATGACCTCCAGAAGATACAGTTCCCGCATGACGATGCATTGGTTGTATCCCTCAATCTAAACAATTATGATGTAGACCGGATCCTTATTGATAGTGGGAGCTCTGTTAATATTTGTATCTCGATGTGTTTGTGAGGATGAAATTGCTAATGGAGAATCTTCGAGCCGTGGACTCCACCCTGATGGGGTTCACCGGCGATGTTATTACCTTAGAGGGGGTCTTGACCTTGACGGTCCGTGCAGGAACTTGGCCTCGCGTTGCCACTATTCACACAGATTTTCTGGTGACCAAACTTCGGTCGCCCTACAATGTAATTTTGGAAGACCTAGCCTAATGTCCCTTGGAGCTGCTGTCTCCATCCCGCATCTAGTAATGAAGTTCCCTACCGGATGGGGGTGGGAGTAGTTCGAGGAAACCAAGCTATAGCTCGACAATGCTTCGTCACTAGCCTTTAGTCCAAACTGTCCGAGATTGATGGCTGGATGCTCGGGAGGACTTTGTCGAGCAACGAGGAGAGCCAGTCGAAGAGCTGGAGGAGGTACAGCTGAACGAAGCTCGGCCCGACCAAACCATAAAGATTGGGTCACTTCTGAAAGGGAAAACCTGGCTGGAGCTGATCGACTTTCTCCAAAGGAATGCTGATGTCTTCGCCTGGTCCGCTTCTGATATGCCGGGAATCAGCCTGGACGTTCTCATCCACCGTCTTAATGTGGATGAGATGTCCCAGCCCGTGAAGCAGAAGAAAAGGAGCTTCTCCCTTGAGCGACAGAAGGCAATTGAGGAAGAAGTTGATAAGCTCATCAAGGCAAATTTCATTCGAGAGGTAAACTATCCCAACTGGCTGTCAAATGTTATCATGGTGAAGAGGTCGAACGGTAAGTGGCGGATCTGCATCGACTTCACCAACCTCAACAAAGCATACTCGAAGGACAGCTTCCCTCTCCCTCGGATTGACCAGCTTGTAGATGCTACTTCAGATCATCAGATGCTGACCTTCATGGATGCCTATTCGGGCTACAACCAAATCCGAATGGTGCCTCAGGATGAAGAAAAGACTGCCTTCATAACCGACCGAGGTACTTATTGTTACCATGTCATGCCTTTTGGTCTGAAAAATGCATGTGCTACTTACCAAAGGCTGGTTAACAAGGTCTTCAAGGAGTAAATCGGCCAAAACGTGGAGGTATATATTGATGACATGCTGGTCAAAAGCAGAGAAACATCCCAGCACATTGAGGATCTCTCTGAAAGCTTCACAATGCTCTGAAAATATTGGATGAAGCTCAACCCAACTAAGTGCACCTTCGGTGTCAATTCTGAAAAGTTTCTGGGCTTCATGGTTTCTCAGTGGGGCATTGAGGCCAATCCGCAGAAGATTCAAGCCCTTCGGCAAATGGCGCCCCCAGCGTCCATCAAGGAGGTCCAGTGCCTGACTGGTAGGATCGTGGCCCTCAACCACTTCGTGGCTTGGTCAGCTGAGAGATGCCTTTCTTTCTTTAAAGCTCTCCGATTAGCCAAGAATTTCCAATGGTCTCCCGAGTTCAGAAATCGTTCGAGGACCTCAAGAGATATCTCGGCTCTCCACCCCTCCTCAGCAGTCCGAATCCGGGAGAAATGTTGTTTCTGTACTTGGCGGTTTCAGAAGGCGCAGTTGGCTCAGTGTTGGTCAGAGAAGAGAACAAGACCCAAAAGCCGATCTATTATGTCAGTAAACTGCTCCGAGACGCGAGACAAGGTACACCCGGATCAAGAAGCTGGTTTTGGCCCTGGTAACGTCGATTCGAAGGCTGCGACCGTATTTCCAGGCACATTCAGTGATGGTCCTTACCAACCAACCCATTAAGGCGGTGGTCCATCGTCCGGAGACATCAGGGAGAATGGCTAAATGGGTTGTCAAGCTAAGCGAGCATGACATCCGATACCAACCTCACCCGGCCATCAAAGCCCAGGTTCTAGCTGATTTCCTCCTCGAATGTACTATCCTGGAGGATGGCTCTACTCCAGACTCCTCTGAGCACCCGAGATCAGATGCCCTGTGGCTGCTCCACGTTGACGGATCGTCTAATGCCAATGGCTCCGGCGCTGGCTTAATCCTCACCAGCCCAGAGGGGGCGACCTTCGAGTACGGCATTCGCTTCTCCTTCCCAGCCTCCAATAATGAAGCTGAATATGAAGCTCTGCTCGCTGGACTCTGAATCGCACCTTAAAGTGAAGAAGCTGAATGCCTTTACCGACTCTCAATTGGTAGCCGGTCACGTGCGGGGCGAGTTCGAGGCCCGGGAGCCGAATATGATTCGGTATCTCCAACAGGTGCGGGACTTACTTTCCCACTTCTCTGAATTTAAAGTCATTCAGATCCCAAGATCCGAGAATGCATGCGCCGATCTATTGTCCTGACTAGCAACTACGAAATCGATGGATTTCGAGCGGAAGTTTCTCCTGGAGATTCTGGAAAAGCCTAGCATCGTGGAGTATGACCGAGTGATGCAGGTCGAGGCCGAACCATTCTGCTTCGACCCCATATTAAAGTATCTTAAAGAAAGGTCGCTCCCAGCCGACCGTAAGGAAGCAAGAAAGCTGAAATTGCAAGCCACCCACTATGTGCTGATCGATGACCAGTTGTATAAGCGATCCTTTTCCATGCCGCTACTCAAGTGCCTTTGCTCATCTGAAGCTGATTATGCTTTTCGGGAGGTACATGAAGGAATCTGCGACAACCATCTGGGGAGCGATCCTTATGCCACAAGGTGTTGCGCCAGGGGTATTATTGGCCCACCATGCAAAAGGATGCCGACGATCTCGTCCGAGCTTGCGACCCTTGTCAGAGACATTCTAATATCCAGAGGCTCCCCTCCACTAGTTTGGTCCCTATTTCCTCCGCTCGGTCCTTTGCTAAGTGGGGCATGGATATTCTTGGCCCTTTTCCCCTTGCCACTGGACAGAGAAAGTTCTTGTTTATCGCCATCGATTACTTCACCAAGTGGGTGGAGGCCGAGGCAATTGCCCAGATAACAGAAGCTCGGGCCAGGGACTTCGTATGGAGATCCATTATTTGTCACTTTGGCCTTCCGCATACCATTATCACTGACAATGGCAAGCAGTTCGACAACCCAAAGTTCTGAGGTTTCTGTGAGGAGCATGGCCTTACGTCAGTAGGGCATCCGCAAGCCAACGGAGAAGCCGAGGTAACTAACCGGACCCTGCTTCAAGGGATCAAAGCTCGGCTTACTAGAGCCCGGGGCAGATGGGCGGACAAACTTCATCACGTCCTATGGGCCTACCACACCACCCAGAGAATCCCCACTGGCGAGACCCCATTTCGGCTGGCCTTCGGCACGGAAGCCGTCATCCCCATGGAGATAGGACTTCCTTCTCCGCTGGTGGAGAGCTACTCGGAGGAGGCTAACGATGAGCAGCTCCACACCAATCTCGACCTGGTGGAAGAAATCAGAGAGAAAGCTCGAATCAGGGTAGCTGCATATCAGCAAAGAGTGGCCCGCTATCATGCCTCCAGAGTGAAAGAGAAATCTTTCTTGCTCGATGACCTTGTCCTCTGAAAAGCATCCATCTTCAAGCCGCTGGAACAAGGAAAGTTGTTCCCGAATTAGGAAGGCCCCTATCAAGTGGCGGAAGTCGTCGGACCCGATACCTACAAGCTTCAGGATCTGAACGGAAAATCCATTCTTCGGACATGGAATTCAGACAACCTCCGCATATATCATCAGTAGAGTACGCTTTCTATAGACTTACCCCATGTACAACTTTAGCAATAGTTCCTATTATCCACGACATGATCATTACAATCAATTTTTTTGAAAAGTCATAATGAAAAATGGATGTTACTTACCCATTCTCGGCACGACCAAGCTATCTCCTTTAGTAGGGATATCTCTGCACCCTGGCTGGGCCGAATCCTATTCAACAAAGGCTCGGTATGGTCGAGCACCCCCAGTACGGCTGCGGGCCAAGCGATCTCTAAAACTTCGGCCGGATTCGGGCAGCTTACAAGCCTCGACCGGACCAAAGGATGAAGAAACTTCGGTCGGATTCGGGCAGCTTACAAGCCCCAGCCGGACCAAAGGGTGAAGAAACTTTGGCCGAATTCAGGCAGCTTACAAGCCCCGGCCAGACCAAATGGTGAAGAAAACTTCGATCGGATTCGGGCATCTTACGAGCCCCGATCAGATCGAAGGGCGAAGAAAACTTCGACCGGATTTGGACAGCTTACAAGCCCCGGCCGGCGCCAAAGTGTAAAAGCCTCGGCCAAAGCCGAAGTTCATTGCTTATTCAAAGCCTCGGCCAAGCCGAAGTACGTTGCTTATTAAAAGCCTTGGCCAAAGCCGAAGTGTGTTGCTTTTTAAAAGCCTCGGCCAAAGCCGAGGTGCGTTGCTTTTTAAAAGCCTCGGCCAAAGCCGAGGTGCGTTGCTTATTAAAAGCCTTGGCCAAAGCCGAAGTGCATTCCTTATTAAAAGCCTCGGCCAAAGCCGAAGCACGTTACTTATTAAAAACCCTCAGCAATGCCGAGCGATCTTCGTACCTTGGCAGGGCCAAGTAAAGTATTAAAAACCCTCGGCAACGCCGAGCGATCTTCGTACCTTGGTGGGGCCAAGTAAAATATGTTCCTTATGAAGCCTCAGCCAAACCAAGCAATACATTATCGGATACCTCGGTTAAACCGAGCGATATGTTCCCTGATGCCTCGTGCCATATTATTCGAAGTCTCAGCCGAACCAAGGAACACAACCCTGAAACTTTGACCTGATTGGGCAATCTCCCAAATACCTCAACGTCGCTCGGGTGCCCTATGATACTTCGGCAAAAGTAAGCAACCTCCTTCTACTCAACAGTAAAGACATACCTGCTTCGTTCTGCAAACGAGATCATGCTTACCGCATGAGTCCACAGGACCGCCTAGGTCTACCTATGACCCAAACAGGGATAAACGTTTTCCTCCACTGAGGACCGAACATTGGTCTTAGCAAAAACAAGGTAGCAAGAACGCTGCCGAAATATGCTATGACACAAAAAGCATGATATGGGAGCAGTAACTCTCAAACACAATCACACCAAAGAAGAAGCAAGTGCTAAAATAAGAAAGAATAAAACTTTCTTTATTTCTTCATCAATGAAAAAGAGTTACAACCTCCTAAGAGGCGTTACAAGTGCATCATGGCATAGGAAATGAAGACAATTAAATAGCTCGGCCGAACTGCTTCAGTCAACTTCGGTTAATAATGATATTTTGGCATCTGACCCAAGAAATCAGACAAACCAGACAGCTCGCTCTGAACCATTGGTTAAGGCCAAATAGCGAAGCCAGCCTCCCATGGGTCCTCTGGATGAGCCAAGAGATCCAAGAACAGAAGGAAGACCTATGGACGCCGATGCTAGGGAGACATTCCCCCTGGATGGAATGCTGGGCTGCTTGTCGCTGCCCAATCGTAAAAGGCAGAGAACCAGCAGACCCACACTACTCTCAACTCCCTCTTCACAGGCAAAAGATCCCCCAGTCGGACAAGCTAAGGGATCCAGCCCGAGGGAGAAGGAAAAGTCCGTCCTTACCATGGGGATATGCATGCCATGCATTTCCCGTTGTCCCCATGGCAAGTGTCGAAGGACACGTAGGGAGTGCATACGTGCGCTCCCCATATGATCTCTGTGGACCTCCCGTGCGCTCTCCATATGATCTCCAAAATTCCTCTCTCGAGGACAGTCTGCTCTTCAGCAGCTCCTTCATCACCGCAGCTATTCGGGGGAAGTCGACTTGCAAAAGGAGAACTCAGTCTCTCCACTCTCAACCTCAGATATATAGACATCATGAGAGCTTCCACTGGAGAACAAAATCCTGAGAGATAGCCTAACACGGCCCATTCTCCCCAATTTATAGGCAAACAAGCCCCCAAAATTTGAAATACTATACCCCATTGCTACGTGGAAGGGCAGAAGAAAAGAATTACTCCTCGGAGCGCGCCAAATGCATTTCCTAAGCCATGACAAAAGGCAAGGGATCTCCCCCTGATCTCGAATCGAGAACCTTAAATGCATGAGATCAGCTACAGGTCATTGAGATACGGGCAGGCCTGAGAAATCTCCTTCGAAAACGACGCCATCCAATGGCGATCGATTGCTTGTCATGTATGCTAAAAGGACCTGCAGTGGAAAAGGCCAACGAAGTAAATGCCCCTGACAAGGGCGAAATACTCTTCAACAAAACCACTTCATGTACCTCAGCTGAAAGCATGCCTATTTCTCCACTTTGGGCAAGACGAACTATCTAACCTCGGCTCTAACCAGGATACCTATGCGATTCTTGGCCATTTCAAGTCGAACTATCTAATACTTCGGCAGGACGAACTCCCTTACCCGCTCTGAGCGAGACCAGAACTATATTCCTTGGTAGCGCCAGGCCATTCTATACCTCGGCCTTGACTGAGATGTTTATTTAAGTCCAAACCTAACCAACCTAAGAGCGCGAATGAGTTATAATCTGTTCACAGCCAGAAGAAAACTTGAGATAAAAAGATTGGCCAAAAAGGCAAACAAGTGGAGGCGAAAGACCCGTTCATCAGAAATTTCGACCAGACTACAAATCCGAGAAGCAAAAAATACATAAGCGACCCTCAAGGATCAGGGGCTGGATCGGTCCCAGCAGCATCTTTGGTAACATTCAGAGGGGCTTGGCTTGTTTTGCCCACTTCAAAAGTCGTTGTTCCCTTCTCGGCAAGCTGAGAGTGTCCTACAGGAGCCGCGGCCTCACTAAAACCCAAAATAGCATCAAGATCGACATCTAAAATATCTTCATACTCGGCTTCTTCAGCCCCTGGGTACATGCCTCAAAGGGTTCAACATCCAAAAAGGAGAGGTCCCATTCCGGATGCTCCTGACATATTTTAGTTCGAGCCTCCTCCGCGCCAAGCTGGAAAGCCTCGGCATAGGTCGCATCTTGTTCGCCCCGAAGTGAGGTGACTCGCTCTTCAACCTCAGTGACCTGCCCTTCGAGCTCCGAGCTCCTCCGATGACTCGATGCCAGTTCTCTTTGCAGGCTTTCTAATTGACCTTGGCCCTCGAGTCTCGCCTTCTCCATCTGTCAGCACAGAGTTAGCCGGTGCAGTAATAAGATAATAGGGGAATTTAAAGAGACGACATCGTACCTCTTCCTCCTGCCGAGCTAATCTCCTAGTCAATTCCTCGACCTCGCCGAAGGCCCTCAGCTTGTCGGCCTTAACCTACTCGATCATGTCCTTGAGGTCATTGATTCTCGACTGCCTGCTGTTCGCTTCTTCCCTGGACTGGGAGAGCTCATCGTCGAGCTTGGCTATTTTCTCTTGATGCCATTTGATCCTATCATCCCTGGCGATAAGGCAATGTTGCAGTTGCCGGATCTTCTCCTCCATCTTGCTGAGCATTCTATTCAAGCGATTTCTCTCCTCGACAGCTTCTTTCTTCAGCCTGTCTTGACTCTCGTCAAACTATTTTTAATAGTCTCCATTTCTCCAGCATGACTAGATTTGATCTGCGATTGCTCCAAGCATGCTTCGCCATACCTCATCTGGAGCCCGCACAGCTCCTCAACTTCAAGCCTCAACTTGGACGCGTCATCAATGGCGGCCTGATGCAGTCCCTCACCCTCGCCAAGTTCTCGTTGGCAATGTCCAGAACCCGCTCAAGTTTGTCAGATGCCTCCACTCGCAATCTGAGCTCAGTGCTGACTTTCTTAGCCTGGGCACTGGCCCCTGCTGCCAGATTCAAGCGCCAGCATAGCGCCCTAGTGATCAAAGCACTCTATGAAACGAAACACTGATAAGAAAGCGCAATCAAGTCAACTTAAAAAGCACCCATTGCTCTGGAATAGCAACTTACCCGAGAAGCGTAGGACCTAGCGAGCCCCATAAGGGTGGAGTTGTCAATTTCAGGGAGAAGATGGACATCCTTCGCCACATTCCGCTGACCAAACACGGCGTCGATGTGGTCTAGGTCCGCAAATTCATTCACCGAAGGACCCGCGCCCAGATACAACGCTGACCTCAGCAGGCAGCGAACGCCGCCTTGATGGCCAAGTCCAAACCATCGAGCTGCCCGTCCAAAGGACCAGGCTGGGTGATCTCAGGCTGAGAAGCTTTCAACCTTCTGGCCTCCTTTAGCAAAATTCTGGCCTGAGATTCCTCGGGTACCTCGGCTAGCCCAGGCGCCAATTTTCCTGAAACCTCGGTGGGAGAAGCTTCAACTGGAAGATTCTTATCTCGTCCTCTCCCCTCGTCTGAGGTTTTCTCCTCGATCACCTCGGCAATCGCAATCGCTCCCTCCTATTCTCCCGCCGAAGCTAGAGACATCTTCTCGCTCGGGGAAGGAACCCCCATGATACCAACCTCTGCCGAGCCTGGCAATAACTCATCCCCAGGAGAGGGCACTATCGGATGAGCATACGAAGCCTCGTCTGGGCTGTCCACTATCTCCACCACCAAAGGACAAGGGATTTCAGCAACCTTCCCAAAGTCCTCCTCTGCTCTCTGCTCCTCCAACATGACTATCGCTTCTTCCCTCGATTGAGGGAACCCCTCTCTCACTGTCGGCTCTCCCACATCTTCTTTCTTTGATAGTAAGGAGCGTGGGCTAGCCTTGACTCGCCCAGCCTTCGGCGAGTACTCTTCAGAAAGACGGACCTTCTTCTCATGCTTACGCCTTTCCATACTACTAGTTCCTCTCGGGCACTTGCCCAACTCCTTCCTTATACGGCCCGTCAGTGCAGATCTCTTGGCTGCAAGCGCAGTGGGCGAACAATCAGACCGAGATATATTCGCTCGAGTGAAATCAATAGAAGGAAAAAAGAAAAAGACTTACCATGTACGTCGACGGGGCTAAGCCCGGCGGCGAAAGGAGCCTCCTCTGATAGTAAGTCATTAGCCGAGAACATTCGGCCATCACAAAGGACCTCTAGGTCCTCCTCCTATTTGGATAGGGCTGGATGCGTTTCCATATCCCTGACAAAGCTCCTCCATCCCCACGGGAAGCCGGAGCTGATGTTCCCCTCGGTGATAAAAAATCGGACCTTCCACTCCTTTATGGACGACGGCTTATCCATGATCGTCTTGAATGATTTCCGAGGTCCGATATAGGACCACTCCGAGTTCCTTCCGGACATCAGATGATAGCAAGCACGAAACAGGGGAAGAGTCGCTGTTACCTGAACCCGGCTGCACATCGAGATAAACCCGATGATGCTGCGCCAGCTATTAGGAGCCACCATTGTCGGATAGATGTTGTAAAACCTCATGATCTCCTTCGCTAGGGGATGAAGGGAGAACCGGAGGCCTGCCATCAGGCTACCTTCATAAAGAAAGATCCCACGCTCCAGTTCTTGTGAGACCCAATGCTCGGGCTCCGGCAGCCGCAAGAGGATATCCGAGGGAATGCCATATTTCTGGCGTATTCTCCCCAAATCCTCAGCAACAATCTCTGAAGTCATGTCGCTAGGACTCACCATGCTGTTGGTTGAAAGAAACGCTGAGCGAGGTTACAAAGGAAACAGGGGAACAAGATTCTCCAAGAAGAAACGAAAGAGCGCTGCGAACGGGAATGGCACTGTTACGACTTTATTTTTCCCCAAAGGAAACCGCCCAAAGAGAAGATAAGGAGTCTTGATTGAAACACCCGGAACTGCCATCACAGGCACCGTGAAAATCGAGATTTGATACGTGGCGCTTCCTCAACCGTTGCCCCAAAGAGACGGCGGATTCATCCCGTAAAGGCATGGCGGCCGCGCAGCATTAATTAGGGCATCATTATGCAGGTTGTCAAATCCAGGCCCTTCCATTCAGATCTTGCCACCTGAAACTATACTCCCTACGCCCGAACCTACGCTTCGAACTAGGGAGTGAGAGGCATGTGTTGAGGGGTAAAATCGCTATCGCGTTAATAATTGTGCAAGAGATTAAGATCAACCTTGAATCCTAGCTCTCACTCGCTGTATGATGCCCGCTAGAAATGAGTTAGCCGCTATACCTCGGCCCTGGCCGAGCTATCCACCGTGCCTCGCCAGCCGAGCTATTCACCGTGCCTCACAAGTCGAGCTATTATCATACCCCCACAGGCCGAGCTATCCCATACCTCAGTAAATTGAGTCTCACCATACTTCGACAGATTCAGCCATCTTTTATACTTCAGTCCGACCGAGGTATTCAAGCACCTCTACGGGAACACACCTAGACTAATAAGATTTCAAATAGGAAATCATGCCTACGCTACCAGAAATGGCCTAGAGCCTATGTAGTCCCTGAATCTTGAAGCATCGTCTACTCTTTCTGGCCGTTGATCCTCTAACCAACTGGATACAGATCCTACCGGCCCTGTAACAACCTGATTCGAATTAGCTTCGAATCCCAATAACTGTCAGATCCTCTGTGATGTGTCCAAGGAATTAGGTGATCGCCTGTAAATATCATAGCCCCAGATCCCCTCAGGTAGGCCATTCTGCACACTCAAGGCACACGCACGCTTGCTCACCCCTTGTCACCATTAACGCTCTGCTCAGAGCTCTCGAAAGGCTACCCTGGAGAGACTCTTCAGCGAGAGCCTTCTCCTTATATTTATGATTGCTGATCCCCGCTGACTTGAGCATCGAAGGGTCTTCCGCGGAGGGCCACCCCCAACGCCTCTCGCGCGAGGACTATTTTGCAGGTCCACCAAGGAGGAAGCCCATGCTGAAGCTCGATCGCATCCGAGTCGGAGGACTGATTTCAGCAGCAACAATAATTATATATATCATACCATATCATATCATATATAATATATATGATATAATATAACAAAAGCTGTATGTAAAATATTACTATAACTACATTTATGCAGTGTAAAATAAGATAATAATACATTACATAATACCACAATATAGTATATTAACATAATATTATTATGTTATAATTTTATGATATTTACATCAATAACTTATAATAATAATAATTATACTCTATAATAATATATTATAATATATTATAATATTTTTATTAATAATAATTTTATCATTTTACAAAAAAATATTATAATTTTGATATTATTGTATATTATATTTTTATACTATATTATATATTATTATTATCATATTATAATAAATTATTATTATATTATAATACAGTTAATTTCATTTAGCCTTTCGGGTATTTACAAATTCCTTCTAAACTAAAAAAAATTTGCAATCAATCCTCCAATTTTGATTTTAGTTGCAATTAGCTCTTGCCATTTAAATCTAGGGTTAAAAGCAATGGAGAAATAGATATTTGATCATCATATCACCATTGGTATGCTTATAAAAGGAAAAGACTGTTGTACCCTTGATGAAGACTATTTTCTTTAAAGAATGGATATTGTTACTCTTTAGCACATTATTTATTATAAAAAATTAACATTTTTAATGGTTACATGATAGGCACGTGGCCACTTTTTCATTTCTTTTAACATCAAATTTAAATAGCAGGAGCTAATCGCAACTTCAATCAAAATTGGAGTGTTGATTATTTTTTTTAATTTAAGAAGGAATATGTAAATACTTTATAATTAAGGAGAGCTAAGGTGGAATTAACCTATTATAATATCATTATAATAATTTATAAATTAGCAACAATTTATAGTAGTAGTTTTGGATAATATAAGCAGTTCAACAATTAAAAGTACCATACAATATTCATTATTATTATTATTATTATTTTAAAAAGTATTTTTTTAAAAAAGTTTTGATACCAAATAGATATTAAAAGTAAGACTTTAAAATTTTAATTACTAAATAGCAAATAACTTTTTTATAAAGCTTTATGTTCAAAAACTCAACTATTAACGGCTCTATTGTCAATGGCTCTGCCAAACAAAACTTAAATTAACTTCTTGTTAAAAGCAAAAAAAAAATGTTTTTAGCCAAAACTTCAATTTGGAGCCTTTATTCAGAAGTTACTTTCCTAATCCATCGAGAAGCTATTTTCATTAAACTTAGAAGTCAAAGGTTTGAAATATGACAAGGGTCACATTTAATACTATAACATAATAACATTATAATATAATTATAATAAAATAACTACAATAGTATTATATTTATTACATCATATTATTATATATAATATAATAAATAATGCATTAAAATATTACTATATACTATAATATAATTCAACTCAACTCATCTAAGCCTTTTTCAACTACATGTGTCGGCTACATGAATCCTTCGCTCTGCTCTATTTAGGACTAAGTCGACACTAAAATTATAAATAGTTATATCTTTCTTAATTATTTATGTTCATGTTAGTCTATCAGTACGATGGACTGTTAAATAACAGGGACGTCCTAGCCCTTCACATAGTCAGCTACCTAACGCAACCCTCCTCATTTATTTGGGCTTGGGACTGACCTTAACAGAGTTTTATATATTATATAATAATAATAATATCATATATAATATGATATATAGTATACCAATATAATATTATTATATTACATTATGAGAAAATCTTGTAATATAATAACATATCTTAATATTACAACATTATTTTTAAATAATGATAGTATACTTTCTAATAATATATATAATATAATTAGTAATATAAATAAAAATGTTATAAAAGACATATAATATAATTATTGTCTAACAATACAATACTATATTATTCTAACACTATATTATAATACTATAATATGATGTATAATAATATTATTATAATATAATATTTTTATAGAGCTTGATTTTGCTATACTCAAAATAATCTCTTTTTAAATCTGGTTAGGTTTAAATTCAAATTACGTACAAGTTGTTAGATGTGATTTGCTATTTATAAAATGCTTATATATAAAAAATAATATGATTTCAAGACCCCAAGGTTTTGCATGAAGAGTATAAAAGATATATAATATTTTATGTTTTATATAATAAAAATAAAATTGGTGACATAATTATAGTGGCATTTGCTACTTTGTGCTGCTATATTTTTCTCATTCGTAGCATTCAAACCTAAATGCTTTTAATTGCTAAAAAAATATTATAAAATAAATAGCATTTTGTTATAGATGCTACTATCATGTTCATATTTTGCAACATTATTTTAATGGTACATTGAAAATACCATAAAATAGTACTTTACTTGCATTTATGATTAATTATATTGAATCTATGGTATTATTAAAGATATTTGTTAAAATATCAGAAAATTCCTTTCCTCGTATTTATGGTAAATTGTCAACAATCACAAAAACCATGACATCAATTTTGTGGTATTTTTAAAAATATCAAGAAAACACTCCATCTCATATTTATAATAAATTATTATTTAGTTTGTAACTCATCTTTATTTTTCCTACCAATTTAGCCAAACTTCTTAATTATTGTTTCAAAATTTTATATTAAAAATTACATATTAATTTGCATTTATATATTAATTATCATTATTGCTCTTTAATTACATTATAAATAAAATTAATTATTCCTAAAAAATTATAAGGAAAAAATTATATTTAAATATGGGAATATGTTGAATTTATTCATACTTTTAAATATTTTAAATAAAATGATTTTGAAAATCTCATAAAGAGTGAAATGATGTTATTTCAAATTTTTTATACAAGGAAAAGTCTGTATTTTTGTGAAAAATAATTGTTAAAATATGAAATATTAGGATAATGTTATATCTTGTTAAGATGAATAAGCTATAAATATAATAAAAACTGAATTGATAAAGTTGATGATGCAATGGCGATAGAGTTGTTTCCTAGTATTTTATGGTAGAGCGTTGCTAGTTTATATAGTTTCCCTATAAAAAATATGATACTTATAACAAAGTTTGCCGGTGTTTATTAAAATATTGCAATTAATCACTGATACTGATGGGAATTATGTATACTAGATATGAATCAAATTCATGAAAACATTACGGAAGATATAATATAAAATTCTTAGATGCCCAGGATCCTTAGGAACAGATTCATTAAATCTCAAATAAAATCTAATTTTATTCATACTTGAGTCCTTTATCGATGTAGATGAGGATGAAGCCGGTTAATCTTGCCACTAGCCGTCCACGTATCCAGCCTCTAACGGTGATCCATGCGGAGAAGAGGGGATAAAGACCTCCAAGGTATAAAGATGACACTACGAAAGAGAGAGGGGTGCTAGCGCCTCTTGAATCCTTACAGGAAATTCTCTTCTCATGCTCTGCCTTCCTAGTAGGAAGGAACCATATTTATAGGGTGAAAAAGAAATGTTCCAAGGGAGAAGAAGAGACCTCTTTTCATGGTAACGTCATGGTAACGTTAATCCAAAGAAACAGAAGAAACTCCATTTTCATGGTAACATCATGGTAACATTAATCCAAGAAACGAAGAAACTCATTCTCATGGTAACGTTAATCCAAGTGTCACAATCTCAGCCTTTGAAATTAGGAGTTGGTTATCTCATAACTACATGCCCCAATTTGTACGTGTTCATCATCGAACCATAGAGATTCATCATGCCTCATCCCATGGGCATGATTCCATCTTCATATGGCTGAGATTGGCCATCCATACCGAATAATCAGAGCCATCCATCACATGGATCAAGTCATATTTGGGTATCCAATTATTTGTTCATCATATGCACAAATAATTTCTCCTTAACATTCCTTCTACTATAATGGATCATATCCATTATTATTTTATCTTCTTTAAATTGGGTCTCACCCAATTATTTAATTGATCATCTTATCTGAATTAAATCTAATTTAATTCTCATTTTAATTCATCCAAAATTCTCCTTAATGCGTGTGACCCATTAGGCCCTTTAACATGTTGGCAATAATCATGTCCTAATCATAGACCCTAGGAATGATTGGACAACTCTTTGTCCAAGTCAACAACATGATTATAGATCATGAGAGGCCTCTAGCAAAGCATCATGACCACCCAACTGCTAAAGGTTTTGTTGACGTGACCATCAACACCTGTCCATGAACGGTTACCGTATGATCAAATCCTTTCGTCACATATCCCAGATCAATCAGTGGTATGGAATGTGTCAACCCTGTAATTGATCTTTGTTTACTTGATCTCAGAAAAATTGACTCATATGAATTAGAACTTCGAAACCATTTCGAATTCCAACTCAACCTTGCAAGGATTTAACAATCAATTTAATCCATCAAGTGGCCGTGGGATATAACCCTTTCTATCAAGGGAGACGAATCCTGTCTTGATCAAACACCATCTTCATGTGCTTCATGTCATACCCAATCGACACCATATTTGCCACCCATGGCTAGAGCGACGTTTGGATGTCGTCAAAGCATGACATTCCACACATGAGATGCAATGAAGATCTCAAGTCAAAGGATCACTCACACCACCGTCATTAGAGATCAACCATCGACACTATATAGAATATCCATATGGGATCTCTGTA
>UESW01002000.1:80570-120873 GCA_900491605.1 Calamus simplicifolius | reverse complement strand
TATGACTTAATATTCGTGGAGGGAATTTACGCATATAGGTCCCATATACATCTACAACATTTGTACTATGCTAGGTTACATATCCTATATGTAGATTTTAGACTAATCTCAATTAACCTTAATTTCATAAGATCCAATTTATGATTGGGACTCCTAATCAAATTAGAATCCTGATCACTATCTAATTTAGGAACCTAATTATGTGACCAAATCAATTGCTACCATCCTGATCAACCTTAATTGATTTAATCAATTAAGAGCTTTCCTTAACAATGGCCAGATCAGCTGATCAATGGGGTCCTATTTAGCATACCCTTCGATCCCATTGAATGGGTTTTCCCAGGCAGCGAACGAAGCAATTAAAAACCATGATCAAAACCTTTCTAGACACCAATGTAGTTAAGCCCAATTGATTAGATCAATTATGGGACCATAGGATCAAACAATGACATGGTTAAGTCTAAGTTTCCAAAATATTTATCATCTATTATTTTATGATAACTATAGATAGTGATCTAGCTAGGGTGTTATGATAAGAGTTCTTAATTCAAATTTTAAATTTTCTTATCATTTAATTACATGTTATGACATGTCAGTTTCACATCCCATGTAAATCCTAATGTCTCTAACAAACCCTAATCATATTCTTGTCATGATAAGATTTTAGATTCAAAATATAAGATTTTAAATTCCATATGATTACATTTAATCACAATCTTATCTTGATCCAAATATCCAAACTAAGTTTTCAATGTTCATTATCATAAGAATATCAGATCTTAATCATATCAATAATCATGTTAAAATTAAATCCTAAAATGATTTTTAGGATTTCAGCATATAGTATCTATCATGCATAAATAATAATTATCATTTTAACATGACAATATATGATTAAATCTAAATTAATTATTATTTATATCATATAATAAATCTTTATCTTGATATCATATATCAAAGTACTCTATTTTAACATGATAATGAATATGCATAAATTTAAATAATTATTTATCATCAAATAATAATATTTTATTATATTTTAGATTTATTATCGACATATGAAAACTCTTTATGATTTTAAGCATAATAAAAAATTATATTATCAATCATATTGACTCAAGTATCCTATCAGATTAATGAATCTGTAGCCTAAGGAGGCTCTGATACCACTGATGGGAATTATGTATACAGATATGAATCAAATTATAAAATTATGAAAGATATAATATAAAATTCTCAGATGCCCAGGATCCTTAGGAACAGATTCATTAAATCTCAAATAAATCTAATTTTATTCATACATGAGTCCTTTATCGATGTAGATGAGGATGAAGCCAGTTAATCTTGCCACTAGCCGTCCACGTGTCCGGCCTCTAACGGTGATCCACGCGAAGAAGAGGGATGAAGACCTCCAAGGTATGAAGATGATACTACGGGAGAGAGAGGGGTGCTACAGAAATACAGAAGATATCTTTGAAGAAAGATCTAATCTTTTTCTTCTCATGCTCTACCTTCCTAGTAGAAGGAACCATATTTATAGGGTAAAAAAGAACGTTCCAAGGAAGAAGAAGAGACCTCTTTTCATGGTAACATCATGGTAACATTAATCAAAGGAAATGAAAGAAACTTCCATTCTCATGGTAACGTTAATCCAAGTGTCACAATCTCAGCCTTTGAAATTAGGAGTTGGTTATCTCATAACTACATGCCCCAATTTGTACGTGTTCATAATCGAACCGTAGAGATTCATCATGCCTCATCCCATGGGCATGATTCCATCTTCACATGGCTGAGATTGGCCATCCATACCCGAATAATCAGAGCCATCCATCACATGGATCAAGTCATATTGGGTATCCAATTATTTATCATGATATGAAAATAATTTCTCCTTAACATTCCTTCTACTATAATGGATCATATCCATTATTTTTATCTTCTTTAAATTGGGTCTCACCCAATTATTTAATTGATCATCTTATCTAAATTAAATCTAATTTAATTCTCATTTTAATTCATCCAAAATTCTCCTTAATGCGTGTGACCCATTAGGCCCTTTAACATGTTGGCAATAATCATGTCCTAATCATAGACCCTAGGAATGATTGGATAACTCTTTGTTCAAGTCAACAACATGATTATAGATCATGAGAGGCCTCTAGCAAAGTATCATGACCATCCAATTACTAAAGGTTTTATTGACGTGACCATCAACACCTGTCCATGAACGGTTATCGTATGATCAAATCCTTTCATCACATATCCCAGATCAATCAGTGGTATGGAATATGTCAACCCTGTAATTGATCTTTGTTTACTTGATCTCAAAAAAAATTGACTCATATGAATTAGAACTTTGAAACCATTTCCAATTCCAACTCAACCTTGTAAGGATTTAACAATCAATTTAATCCATCAAGTGGCGTGGGATATAACCTTTTCTATCAAGGGAGACGAATCCTGTCTTGATCAAACATCATCTTCATGTGCTTCATGTCATACCCAATCGACACCATATTATCACCGTGGCTAGAGCGACGTTTGGATGTCGTCAAAGCATGACATTCCACACATGAGATGCAATGAAGATCTCAAGTCAAAGGATCACTCACACCACCATCATAAGAGATCAACCATCGACACTATATAGAATATCATATGGGATCTCTGTACGGGTCATCCAATGCATCGTTATAATTATGAGCATCCACACACCTATCCAAGTATCTTCATACTTCAGCTTGTGAAATCAGCTGCTCACCCCAAGGTGAGGATATGCAATGTATGCTAGTCTCACGATGTTCGATGGTGTCCAGTCCCATCTACATCGACTACGGAAGTTTAAAGAATCGAACCATAACGTGCAATTTGGATCTCACAATTTGTAATCTCTATTACAAATTCCATATGCAAGGTTCACATTCTTTTGAACTTTATCTCACAGACATATATAAAATATATTATAAAAGATATCTGGATAGATAAAGAAACCATTTTATTTGATTTGTATTCATAGAATGTATATAGCATCCAATCTGATTGGATATAAGGCATACACTAACAGATACCATCTTAAATTGGTACATAAAATGTTATACGAGTGTTAGTAAAATTATTTATTGTTGACCCAATTGAGGATTTTGATAATTAACAAAACTATTTGAGTATAACATTTGAAGTTACTAATGATTTTGGTTTAATTTTTCAGTTTATGATATGTTCTATTAATCAAAATCATAAGATAAAGTAAGTTCTAGTCGAATCTAATGTCAAGGTAAGATTGCAGACATTAGAGTCGACACATGGAATCGCAGAGTCGACTCTGAAATCGGTACAGACTTAGAGTCGACTCTGGGACTGTTAGAGCCGACTCCAACAGAAAAGACAGAACGATGGTTTTTTAGGCCACGACTTAGAGTCGACTCCCGGACTGTTAGAGTCGACTCCAGAAGATTTTGTGTCGACCCCAGAAAGTCAGAGACGACTCCAGATCGAGCGGATTAAAGAATTTCGAGTTAGAGCCGACTCCAGAAAAGTTAGAGCCGACTCAGAATGTCAGACGCGACTTCAGAACTATCAGAACGACTCTAAACTTTATCTTTATCTTTTTAATCCCAATGGCTATTGCTATTTATGGATCTAATTCTTCTTACACTTGTTTCTAACGAATAGTTTTAAACTATTTATGGATTAATCGGGATCTATAAGAAGAGGATTTGCTGCATCCGAAAAGAAGAGACAAGAGAGACAAAAAGAAAAGAATAGAAGAGAAATGTGTGAAATCCATCAGAAAATCAAAGGAGAAAGAGGGAAAACTTGTAAGGAAAGATCATACTGATCCCCAAAAGAAAAGAGAGAGATTCCAAGCTTTTGTTATTCTATTTCGAAGAAATCTCAAGAGAAGAAAGAGCCCTAGTTTTCTAATCTTCTGAGTCTCAAGAGCATCTTGAAGGAAGATCCATTCAAAGGAAGAGAAGGAAGAAGCCACCAAGATCTGCGAATCAGGCTTTGATTCCTATCCTTTGATTCTTGTTTCATTATTGTATATTTGCTCATTGGAGGAGCTGTTTATCTTGTAAAAACAAACATTATTTGCTGGGTCAATCTGGTGATTGATTCAGTTGAGGCTGTTAGCCTTGTGCAAACATTAGCTTGTGGTGTTAGGTTTTGTGCTGGTGAGCCTTGAAAACCAGCTGGGTTCGTTGTGCATCCGAAAAAATAACAAGTTCGAGTTGTGAGCTTGCAAAATAACTCTGGTGTAATCAGATTGATTATAGTGTGGACCCAAGAGTACTTGGAGTGGACGTAGGTGTAGGTACACCGAACCACTATAAAATCTCTTGTGTTTACCGTGATTGTCTCTTTATCTTTAACTCTCTATTTGTGCTTGTTCTGTTTCAACTTGTGTGAATCTAAGTTTTTATTTTTGCTGGGGGTTATTTTTTCAAAAGAGTTTAAATTTTTGAAAAACCCAATTCATCCCCCCTTGGGTTGCTATCTGGACCAACATTTATGATATTTTTTTAAGCTATTAGCAGCACTCATTATTATCCCTAATAGCTCCTTTTGTTATAGGTGTGTGTTAAATTATCCAATTGGAAAACACTTGCTGCACCTAAAGGTAGTGCAGCAAGCGCGCATCGGGCATTCACATTGATCGCGTGCCCGTACCACCATGCGTGTCAAGACCCAATGGGCCTTGTCGAGCACCGTACGTATGGCGGCATACGTGTGCGACCAATCTGCTCGCTCGGTGCATGCTTGCTGCATCGCCCTCTGGAGGGCGATGCAGCAAGTCTTTTTCTTATCCAATTTTTTAACTATTGTACGGGGTATAGATCTTTAAATCATGTAATTTTTGTTGTATAAATATTTCAAAAGTAGAACATTGGATTCAATCATTTAGATACTCGATATGGGACCTTCGTGACCTAATGTAGACTTGATAGATTTAAGTTGATGATCCATTTGAGTATAATCGAGGTGAGCTCTTATTTTATATATTATTATATTTACTTATAAATTATAAGTAGATAATTTATAATAAAATTTTGATAATACAAATTGATAGAGAGTTTAAAAAATGCTATGCAATATCCTTTAAGTTATAAATTCTTATTTTAAAAATGTTTTTTAATTGGGTTATCAAACAAATTTTAAAACTCACAACACAAGCCTTTGAATTCCTTTGCAAAAAGCTTGGCGGCCCAGGCATCCGCCTTTGCATTCTCCGCACGATCCTCGGCCTCATTCGCCTTAAGGTTGGCGGCTTCCAGTCGATTCTCGAAGGGGCCTAACCGCCATGGCATCAGCTAGTTTGGCCTTGGCGGCCCTTGCATGCTCGAATTCGGCCGCCACTTTGCTTTCTGCTTCGACGAACCTCATCTCCCAATTGCGGTTCTCTTCCTTGGTGGCTCGAAGTTCATCGGCTATGGTCGCCTCCCAAGCCCAAGCTGTGGCCAACTCCTTGGCTGCATCATCAGCCTGAGTTCGGGCAGCGACAGGTTCTCTTTTGGTGAGACCGCAAGTGTTGGCAGTCCGAAGGCAAGTAGCCCGGAGTGTGAGGGTGTCATTCACCATCTGCAAGATAAATAAACAAACTAGAATTCAAGTTGCGTCAACATGATTTAAGGACAGGTGTAGAGAAGGCCACTTACCCAAAGCAATGATATTTATAAGTCATCGAGGACATTGGCGACCGGCTGGTGGTGAAGCTCTTCTCAGAACTGCAGGAGACGAACGCACTCTAGTAGTCGATCTGCCAATTGGCCACTATTCATGGCCAAGTACCTCGGTTGGGGTGCCCCAGGGCGGGCCTCCATGGCGGCGTTGGGGGCAGTCTTCGTCTCGGGCACCGTCGGTGTTGCCTTGCCCTCAACCACAGATGCCGGTGTTTCTTCGCACCAGTCCCCCGGGGCAGCCTCCTCCACCCTTAGTTCTATGGTGGTCGAGTGCTCTTCCCTCGTTGGTTCCAGTAGCGCCGGCTGACTCCCTCTCTCCGGCTCCACCTTGGCCTCGGCCAAGGCTTCTTCTTCTCGACTTGGCACCGTCTCGACCAGGGGATCCTCATCTCTTGGCCCTGGAGCCACTTCTCTCCTCGGCTCTGCCGCGGAGGTCATCTCGGACGTAGCCGAGTGGGTTAGAACCGGTCCATCTCAAACCTCCTGATGAGGCCTCTTTGTCGTCGACCTCATCGCCTCGCCAGCGGCCTCCCTTCGCTTTTGGGTTGTCGCTCTCAAGTGTTCAGAAGGAAGCTTCATCGCTGCACATGCGGCAGGGAGTCAAAAAAAAGAAAAAAAAAAGGAAAGCCTTGTGCTCACCAGGGGTCGGTGCCATGCTGGCCTCTTGGAGGTTCTCCCGGTAGGGCGGGACCTGGGAAGATATCAGTTGATCAAAAACTTTCCGATCCCTTGCCTCCACTGCTGAGTTCTTATTTGGACTCACATTCAGACTCTCCCAACTCGCCCTCACTCCCTCGATGTGAGCATAAAAGAATCGAGACTTCCATCACTTAATGGAAGAGGGTATGTCGAGTTTAATTGTCCTATGGGGTCTAGGGGTAAAGATTCACCACCCGGCCTCACTGTAGTGGCGAAGATTGTACATGGCCTAGAACAAAAAAACCCAAGCCATATAACCATAAAAATGACAGAGGATGATGAAGGCACAGAAGGTCCAAAAAGAATTTGGAGCTAGCTGTGCGAGACTAGCTCATACCTTTTGAAGGCTAAGGATGAATGGATGAAGAGGAAGTTGAAGGCCTCCCCTGAAGAACTCCTCGTACAGGATGACTCCACCAGCTCGACCGATGGTCACCCTATCACTGGGCTTAAGGATGGATAACTGAATGTCCTCAGGAACCCTATATTTGGCTCTAAGGGCTTCCACTCCTCGGAGGACATGATGGAGGCAACCCCCTCTAGGCCAGTCGAACTGGGAGTGGCGGCCGGAGAGGATGCTGGACGGACTATTGGTGGTGGGCGGACCCTAGGTGTAACATCCTGAAAATTTTGTAATCCTTATAATATTAATGGCATTTTCATGTGTAGTGAAAGTTGGATGGTTTTAACAATGTATTGGGTGTGTTGGCCACTTAATAAATAGAAAAAAGAAAAGAAATTTTTTATGGTATAAATGAGTATATTTCTTATATTGCTAGTGATATTGATTGAGTGTTTTAGAGATTTAAGTTTTTAATCGGCTAAAATCATAAGAAAATCAAGTTTAGTTTGAGTCTACTCTTATATGTCATATTTTAGTGCTTAGAGTCAACTCTAAGGTGAGGAGTCGACTCTAGTATAGTTTGACACTTTTGGCATGCTCTCGAGTCAACTCGTGCAGAAGGGGAGTCAACTCGATCAGAAAAATAATGAGACAACAAATTTTGCATTATGCTCGAGTAGACTAGAGATTTTGTTTGAGCCGACTCGAGGTTTTGTTTGAGCCGACTCGAGGTTTTGCTTGAGCCGACTTGAGATTTTGCTCGAGCCGACTCCAGGACTGTAATTTTCTGGGTTAAATCTTAAATTTTCATTTTGAGCCTGTTTCAATTCTGATTTGAGTGACGTTTGTACCATTGGACTCCTAAAATTAAGTTCTTCATGTTGGCAAAGTCTTTTCCTAAAAATATTATATAAAATATTGAATTTAGAAGAATAGCAATAAATTAATCTATAAATAATTTTAGGGGTAAAATGGGAAAAAGACTCAAGGCCATTTGCTAATTTTGCTAAGGGAAAATTGAGAAAGTAAATTTGAAGGATAAAATATCATGGCTATGAGTGAGCCATGTGTTTTTCAAAAATCATGCCTTAAGAGTTATCGAGGGAAAAATGAAAATTTTGTTGGGTCATTTAGGTAGTTTTTGATAGAAAAATAGCTATCTCTAGATAAGTGTACATAATAGAGTTTATCCAGGAGATAGCTGAGGAAATTATCAGTTTTTTATAATAATAGTTTTGCCCTCAAGAGATAAGTTCATGAAAAAATAGTTATCCCTCCCGTCCATAGGGAATAAGTTCAGGGGATAACCCATGGTTAACTTTTTTTCTAGCTATCCTTCGTAGTTATGGCTTTTAAAAATAAGAAAGGATATCCAGGGGATATCCTTCCTTATTCCCTATTTCAAACATTATCTTAAAACCCACTTAAGTGCCTTAGCCCCTAAGCTACCAGGAATTAGGGGAAAAAGGGGGAAATCGGCCATAAAGAAAGAAAGAAAGAAAGAAAGAAAGAAAGAAAGAGAAGAAGAAGAAGAAAAAGGAGGGAAAAGCTTGGAGAGGAGCTAGTTTCCAAGGTAAGCTCTAGCTTTCCTAAACCTAGTATAGCATAGATTTTTCATATAGTATTGTAAATGAGATGATTTCTTGTTTACCCTAAATAGAGAAAGGATGGAAGAAAATAATGAAATATTAGAGGTTTGAGCATACATGCATGCATAGTTTTAGGAAAACTTGCGTGTAGGTGGTCATAATGGTTATTGTGTCTATATGATGACATAGGTCCAGAGGGTTGTTCCCGGGAGCAGGAACATCGGATTTGAGTACCAGTTAAAAGAATATTTCTTAAGATGAGCGGGTTTCTCTTCTAGCAAATAAAATTTATTTTGAGCTAATATGGTGATGTTCAATATCTAGTTGTGTTATGATATGCTTAGTAGTGTATTATATGTGTTTTAAACCCCGAGAAATGAGAATCTAATATATGATATTTTGATGTATGTGTTGCTCCAGATAGCAACCCAAGAGGGGGGGGTGAATTGGGTTTTTTAAAAATTAAACTCCTTTTAAAAAATAATCCCTCAGCGGAAGTGAAAACTTAGATGTATATGAATTAAAACAGAGTATGCAAGATGGAGAGTAAGAGACAAGGAAATAATCACGGCAAACACAAGAAGTTTTATAGTGGTTTGGTGTACCTACACCTACATCCACTCCCAAGTACCTCTTGGGTCCACACTATAATCAATCTGATTATAGCAGAGTTATTTTGCAAGCTCACAACTCAAACTTGTTGTTTTCCGGGTGCACAACGAACCCAGCTGGTTTTCAAGGCTCACCAGCACACAACCTTACAACACAAGCAAACTGCTTGCCCAAGGCTAACAGCCTCAATGGAATCAATCCTCCGATTGACCCAGCAAACAATAACATTTTTACAAGTTTAAAAGCTCCTCCAATGAGCAAATACACAATAATAGAACAAAATAAAGAGATAGGAATCAAAGCCTGATTTGCAGATCTTGATGGCTTGCTTCTTCTCTTCTCTTGAGTGGATCTTCCTTTAGAATGCTCTTGAAGCTCCGAAGATCAGAAAGCTAGGGCTTGCTTCTTCTCTTGACATTTCTTCAAAATGAAACCACGAAAGCTTGAAATCTCTCTCTCTTCTTTTGGGGAATCAGTATAATCTTTCCTTTCAAATCTTTCCTCTTTTTTTCTTTTGATTTTCTGATGGATTTCAAAGGTTTTTCTCTATTCTTGTCTCTCTTCTATATTTTTTGGATTCAACAGAAAACCCCTTCTTATAGATCCTTCTTAATCCATAAATAGCTGAAAACTATCCGTTAAAAACAAGTGTAAGAAGGATTAGAACCAAATATGGTAATAGCATTGGGATTAAAAAGATAAAAGTAGAGTTTAGAGACGTTCTGACAGTTCTGGAGTCGTATCTGACAATCTGAGTCGACTCTAACTTTTCTGGAGTCGGCTCTAAATCGAAAATCCCAATCCGCTCGATCTGGAGTCGTCTCTGACTTTTCTGGGATCAACACGAAAATCTTCTGGAGTCGACTCTAACAGTCCGGGAGTCGACTCTAAGTCATGGCCAGAAAAACCATCGTTCTGTCTTTTCTGTTGGAGTCGACTCTAACAGTCCGGGAGTCGACTCTAAGTCTGTGCCGAATTCCGGAGTCGACTCTGCGATTCCATGTGTCGACTCTAATGTCTGCAATCTTACCTTGACATTAGATTCAAACTAGAATTTGATTTGTCTAGTGATTTTGATTAATGAATCAAATCATAAACTGAAAAACTTAATCAAAATCATTAGTAACTTCAAATGTTATACTCAAATAGTTTTGTTAATCATCAAAATCAACAATTGGGTCAACAATCTCCCCCTTTTTGATGATGACAAAAACTTTGAGTATATGCATTAAAAATTCATTTGAACTAAGAATTATAGACATTGTTAAAGCTTTAAAACTTCCTAATAGAGAATTTGATGTCAAGTTTCAAAATGAACTTTAAAATACTTGAGTTCTATTATAACCAGCAATCAAGATGATTTAACATAGAAAATCATTAAGCTCCCCCTGCATTAAATAACTCCCCCTATGCAAGGTATATGTAATAAACTGAAATATGATCGATTGATTAGAATTTAGAAATTTCTCTCTCCCTTTTAAGATATGCCAATTGATTAAACTTATTGAAATCTTATAAATCTTATATTCTTTCTTTTTCTTTCTTTATGCATATACATTTTCTCTCCCCTTTTTTGTTATCAGCAATAAGGTGAGTTTAAAACAATAATGTAGGTTATCAGAGCGAGGTGTTGGTTCATTCAATCGTAGAGATAGTAATCTTCATCCATGGTACTTGCTCGACATAGACAAATTTGCAATAAAAAGATAATTGTATTTCATTTCAAGATGCATTACATGTGTCTATCAAAATACATTCTCAGTAAAGTACTATATCAATCAGAATTCCTAGATACATGCTAACAAAGTATGATAAACTAGAAATCAAAATATGAAAGCTAAACTTAGGTTTCTAAAAGATTGGGTAGGATAGGCTTAGATAGGGTATCACTGTAGGAAATAGAAGGTCACTCAAACATGCTTGTATACAATTTTCTTCAGATGGCCTATCATTTCCATAATTTCATCTTTTTGATTTCTTAAAGCCTTCAAGACAACTCTCAACTTGAGCAACAGCAAGGTCTAAATCTTTCTTCAATTGTCCAGTAGCATCTAGATAAGCTCTAGATCCATCTGCAATCCCTTCCAGCCTTTCAAAAATCTTTTGAAGCTCAGTGCCAAGGGACTCTGCAGAGCGGCTAATGGAAAATGAAATCAAGTCGAGTCTGGAATTGATCTCCTCCTTAAATTGTCTGATGTCATCTCTCAACTGACAAATATCATTGCTCCTCTGACTGTCATACTCAGCTAGTAGTGCTCTGAGCTGACCAATCTGCTCATCAGAAAATCTCCCAGAAACAAATACTGTCTGAGGTGGAGGTGAGGAATATGTGCTCGGTCCAGCCTCAGAAGGTCCAGCAGTAGATGGTCCCACAATAGATGGGTCAGGGACTGATGGTCCCGCAACTGATGGTCTAGGGATGTCCTCTACTCTGGCCTCCTCAACTCTGGCCTCCCGACCTCCTTTAATCCAATTACCATTTACTTTTTGAAGCCCATGCGTGAATAGTAGAGACACTGTAGTAATCTGTATGCCTTAATTTCCTCAGTGGCTCATTGTCCATGATCAATACACCTTGGCTTCTGAATACCAAAGTCAGAATCATACCATATGGCAATGTAGATCTTTCTTGGTTGCTGCCTCTGCCATATAGCCTATCATCATCCCAGCTAAGTTTACTGGCTGCCCGTGATGATGCAATCCATCAACAAGATCTCGCTCCGAGACATACTCAAATCTGCCTATCTTTGGAAACAATATCCTCCCAGATGTTGTGAAGAAGTCTGAGTTCCAAATTCAGTTGATTTGCCAAAATCTCCTCAAACTCAGATACTTCTCTCCCCAACATCCTAGATAGGGCTCCACTCGATCATCATGCTGATACTCATTTATTCCAATAGTGGGCATCTCTAATAAATTTCCAAGGGTCTCAGTAATTACAACTCTTGTTCCTCTAACAAAACTTACTAAACCTCCCTCTCCTCTACTTAAATCATTGTAGAACTCTCTTACAAGGGCAGGTAGGTAGGAACATCCAAAGAACAAACTTTCTCCCAACCCATTTCCTTCAATTGACGGCCAATAGTAAAACCTTCCGAAGCAAAGAAATCGAAATCAACTTTTCTTCCGGTAGTGATGGCCTTACCCGCTAATTGGTCGACGCGTGGAGAAGATGGAGAAGGTGGAGAAGCTTCTTAAGTGGCAGATGATGAAGATGACGTCGCTTGCCTCCGAATTGCCTTTTTCTCGTGGGAACGGCCGAACCTCCAACAATCGCACGCCTTTTAGGAGCCATGGGATTCGATTGGAATGAGTAATCAAGGGATTTGAAGAGTTTAGAGGGTTGGAATAGGTTTGGAACGGCTCTAGAGAGGATTGGAGACGATAGGGTTCGTTTAGGTGTCGACTCCGCCTTTTATTTTTGACCTAGGTTCACTTAGAGTCGACTCCCGCAAAGCGAGGTGTCGGCTCCGAACCAGAAAATCTGTCAGTGCCCGAATTAGAGTCGGCTCTGCAGAAGGTGTCGGCTCTAATTGCCCAGACAGAACATCAAATAGGAGGTGTCGACTCCACAAACTGTAGGTGTCGACTCCACAATAGTTTCTGAAAAAATTCAATTTCAAGGATCTGAAACTAATCAAATTAATCATCAAACTCTAGATAAGTGTTCCTTAATCAATTGGGGAAACAATGAATCAAATTTCTAGATAAATTTCCTTATTGGTCATAGAGGATTTTCAAGAAATTGATGAAGTCTAGATAGTTGTTGTCCTTAAGAGTTTCAGAAAATCATTCTAAAGGATCACAAACTCCTAATTCTCCTCTAAGATAACAAAATCTTTCTTCACTTAATGGTTTGGTAAAAATATCAGCTAATTGATCATTAGTATTCACATATTCAAGACAAACATCATTGTTGGAAACATGTTCTCTAATAAAGTGATGTCTAATTTCTATGTGTTTAGTTCTAGAGTGTTGGATTGGATTCTTAGTTAGATTGATTGCACTAGTATTATCACATCTAATAGGAATTTTATCAAGTGTGATACCATAATCTTCAAGTTGTCGCTTAATCCAAAGGATTTGAGCACAGCAACTTCCAGCTGCAACATACTCTGCCTCAGCAGTGGATAATGCAACCGAATTTTGCTTCTTGCTAAACCAAGAGATTAAGTTACTTCCTAAAGTTGGCATGCACCACTTGTACTCTTCCTATCTAATTTACAACCAGCATAATCAGAATCAGAATAAGCAATCAATTTCAAAGTTGAGTCTCTAGAATACCATAATCCTACATTTTTAGTTCCATTTAAGTATCTAAAGATTCTTTTAACAGCAAATAAATGTGATTCTTTAGGATTAGATTGATATCTTGCACATAGGCAAACAGAAAACATAATATCTGGCCTACTTGCAGTTAAGTAAAGAAGTGATCCGATCATACCTCGGTAATGCTTCTGATCTACTTTCTTACCTTCTTCATCCTTGTCCAGCTTGCATGAGGGACTCATTGGCGTACCAAGGGGTTTAGCAGATTCCATACCAAACTTCTTGAGTATTTCCTTTGTACTTTGTTTGGTTGATGAAAATCCCGCTTTCTCTTGTTTGATTTGAAGTCCAAGGAAGAAGTTGAGTTCTCCCATCATGCTCATCTCGAATTCTCCCTGCATTAACTTAGCAAATTCTTGACAAAGGAGATTGTTAGTAGCACCAAATACAATGTCATCAACATAAATTTGAACAATTAATAAATCTTTTCTTTTCTTTTTAAAAACAAAGTTTTATCAACATTTCCTCTAGAAAAATCATTTTCAATTAAAAATTTACTTAATCTATCATACCAAGCTCTAGGTGCTTGCTTTAAACCATAAAGTGCTTTGTGTAGTTTGAAGACGTGGTTTGGAAATTCATGATCTTCAAAACCAGGAGGTTGTTCAACATAAACTTCCTCATTTATAAAACCATTTAAAAATGCACTTTTAACATCCATTTGAAATAAGTTGAAATTCATATGACATGCAAATGCAAGTAGTAGTCCTAATGGCTTCTAATCTAGCAACAGGTGCAAAGGTTTCATCAAAATCTATACCTTCTTCTGATTATATCCTTTGCAACTAATCTAGCCTTATTTCTAATCACCAAGCCATTTTCATCTAATTTATTTCTAAAAACCCATTTAGATCCTATTATAGGGTGGTTTTAGGTCTATCTACTAGGGTCCAAACTTGATTCCTAGTGAATTGGTTTAACTCTTCCTGCATTGCTAACATCCAATAACTATCTTTCTCAGCTTCCTCTATAGTTTTGGGTTCTATATGAGATACAAATGCAAGATGATTATTGATATTTCTCATTGATGATCTAGTCCTTACACCTTGAGATGGATCACCTATGATTAGGTCCTTAGGATGACCATAAGCATATCTCCAATCTCTAGGTAGATCTTTATCATTATGAGCAGTATCAATACCATCATCCTTAGGTGAGTCATCATCCTTAGCTTCAGGTTCTTGATCTGAAGATACATTTAATTTTTCAATACCTCTTTCAATCAAAGATGTATCTTCCTCATCATCAATTTTGAACTTGATGCTAAAGACTCATCAAACACTATATGAATGGATTCTTCTACAACTAAGCTTCTCTTATTAAATACTCTATATGCTTGCTAGATGTAGAATATCCTAGGAAAATACCTTCATCAGACTTTGCATCAAACTTCCCAAGATTGTCCTTACCATTGTTATGAATAAAGCATTTACAACCAAATGCATGAAAATAACCTAAATTTGGTTTCCTATTATGCCATAGTTCATAGGGAGTTTTCTTAAGGATAGGTCTAATTAGGGCTCTATTTAGGATGTAACATGCTGTGTTTATAGCTTCCGCCCAAAAATATTTTGGAAGTTGGCTTTCACATAGCATGGTACGGGCCATGTCTTCTAAAGTCCTATTCTTTCTTTCTACAACTCCATTTTGTTGTGGTCCTAGGTGCTGAAAAATTATGATGTATGCCTTTTTCAAAACAAATTTTTCAAATAAGTGATTTTCAAATTCAGTTCCATGATCACTTCTAATAGACACTATGGTAGTGTTTTTCTCATTTGTGACTTTCTTAACGAATTTCAGGAATATTGAGAAAGTCTCATCTTTGTGAGCCAAAAACATTACCCAAGTGAATCTAGTAATCATCTACTATCACAAGACCATATTTCTTTCCTCCTAGACTTGTGGTTCTAGTAGGTCCAAAAAGGTCCATGTGTAGTAGCTCTAGTGGCCTAGTAGTTGAAACAACATTCTTAGATTTGAAAGAAGTTCTTGTTTGTTTTCCAAATTGACATGCATCACATATTCGATTATTTTCAAAATTTAAGCTAGGAATACCTTTAACTAAATCCATTTTCAATAGTTTAGAAATTAGGTGTGTGCTTGCATGACCTAATCTACGGTGCCATAGCCAACCAATCTCATTCATCTTAGCATTATTAGCAACTAAGCAATGATTACTTGGAGATAAATTACTCAAATCAATTAAGTACACATTGCCATAACGTTTACCAACAAGAATAATGCTGTTATCAATGGGATTAGTAACAGTGCAAATAGAAGCTTCAAAGGAAACTTTGAAACCTTTATCACACAGTTGGCTAATACTTATCAAATTATGCTTTAAGTCCATCAACATATAAATTATCAATATGAGTAGATGGAGTAATTTGAATCTTACCAATACCCATGATATGGCCTTGACCATTATCACCAAAAGTAACTACTCCACCTCTTTTTGATTCAAGGGTGATGAATTGATCTTTGTCACCCGTCATGTGTCTTGAGCAACCACTATCAAGGTACCACTTTCTTTTCAGTCTGATGGCTGCAAGACACTCCTGCAAAATATATCTTAATTTAGGTACCCAAGCCTTCTTGGGTCCTTCATGGTTAGATGCAATAAATATTGTTCCTTTGGGAACCCAAATCATCTTTCTTTTATCATGTGAAGTTTTACACATATAAGATTTATGTCCTTTGTTTCCACATTTAAAACAAGTAATATTTGATGATTTTTCAGCATGTACAAAAAATTTTTCAAGGATTTTTGCTTTTTAAGTGGATTATATCCTAATCCAGCTTTATCAAAAACAGCTTTTTGATTTCCAAAATCATATTAAGTTTGATAGAGCTTAAAGTAAATTTATCAACTATAGGTTTAAGTCTATCAACTTCATTTTTCAAATTTTTTTCTTTTTTAAAAGTTCTTTTCCAACATGCTTTTCATTTTCTAAAGATAGATTTTGCATTTGATTTTCAAATCTTTTCTTTGAACTTAATTTGCAAAATCATCCATTAATTCATAAAAAGCACTATGCAATTCATCAAAGTAAAATCATCAAGAAAACTTGGACTTACCTCATCATTGTCCGCCATGAAGCATAGATTGGCCATTTCACTCTTTCTTCTCTTCGGAACTTGAGCTTTCCGAATCACTCCATGTGGCCATCATTGCCTTCTTTTTGAATCTCCGGGTGCCTTTCTTTAGTTGTGGGCATTCAGATTTAAAGTGTCCCGGCTTCTTGCATTCAAAACAGATAACTTCTTTTTCTTTGCCCTTGTCCTCATCTTTTCTAGCAAAGGGCTTTTTCTTTTCAAACTTCTTCTTCATGAATCTTTTAAACTTCCTTGTGATGAGTGCCATGTCCTCATCATCACTTTCATCTTCAGATTCATGAGGCTCTTCCATATATTCAGAAATCTTAAGAGCCATAGTCCTCTTCTTCTTTGACTCATCATCATCAACATGTTGCTTAACTTGAAGCTCATGAGTCATCAAGGATCCCAATAATTCTTCCAGGGGTAGGGTACTTAGATCCTTTGCCTCTTGTATTGCAGTCACTTTAGCTTCCCAAGTCCTAGGCAAGAACGCAAAACCTTTCTCACAAGATCAGAATTATCATAAGATTTACCAAGACTTTTTAAACCATTAACTATATCAGTAAATCTTGTAAACATATCAGAATAGATTCACATGCATCCATTTTAAACAATTCATATTTATGAACTAGCATGTTAATCTTGGATTCCTTGACTTGATTTGTTCCCTCATGGGTAACCTCAAGTCTATCCCAGATTTCCTTAGCAGAATGCAAATAGATATACGATTGAATTCATTTGCATCTAATGAGCAGTATAAAACATTCATTGCCTTGGCATTAAGTTGTGCCAATTTTTTATCATGTTCATCCCATTCCGTTTCGGTTTAGGAATCTCCATGCCATTAATTCTAGCAGTGGGTGTGTGTGGTCCATTGACTATAATACTCCATAGATCATAGTCAAGTGCTTGAATGAATATTTTCATTCTAGCTTCCAATAACCATAGTTTAAACCATTAAACAAGGGTGGTCTATTAGTAGATTGACCTTCAGAAAAAGATGAACCAGCTTGAGTTGCCATGTGGATCTTTGACTCTTGATCGTTAGATCAAATCAAATGAGCACTAGCTCTGATACCAATTGTTGGTCCAGATAGCAACCCAAGAGGGGGGGTGAATTGGGTTTTTCAAAAATTAAACTCTTTTAAAAAAAACCCCCAGCGGAAGTAAAACTTAGATGTATACAATTAAAATAGAGTATGCAAAATAGAGAGTAAGAGAAAGGAAACAATCACGGCAAACACAAGAATTTTATAGTGGTTCGGTGTACCTACACCTACGTCCACTCCCAAGTACCTCTTGGGTCCACACTATAATCAATCTGATTACAGCAGAGTTGTTTTGCAAGCTCACAACTCAAACTTGTTGTTTTCCGGGTGCACAACGAACCCAGCTGGTTTTCAAGGCTCACCAGCACAAAACCTTACAACACAAGCAAACTGCTTGCACAAGGCTAACAGCCTCAACTGAATCAATCCTGATTGACCCAGCAAACAATAACGTTTTTACAAAAAAGCTCCTCCAATGAGCAAATATACAATAATAGAACAATAATAAAGAGATAGGAATCAAAGCCTGATTTGTAGATCTTGGTGGCTTGCTTCTTCTCTTCTCTTGAGTGGATCTTCCTTTAGAATGCTCTTGAAGCTCCGAAGATCAGAAAGCTAGGGCTTGCTTCTTCTCTTGAGATTTCTTCAAAATGAAACAGAAAGCTTGAAATCTCTCTCTCTTCTTTTGGGGAATCAGTATAATCTTTCCTTTCAAATCTTCCCTCTTTTCTTTTGATTTTCTGATGGATTTCAAGGTTTTTCTCTATTCTTTCTCTCTTCTTTTTTTCCAACAAAAACCCCTTCTTATAGATCCTTCTTAATCCATAAATAGTGAAAACTATCCGTTAGAAACAAGTGTAAGAAGGATTAGAACCAAATATGGTAATAGCCGTTGGGATTAAAAAGATAAAGTAAAGTTTAGAGACGTTCTGACAGTTCTGGAGTCGTTCTGACAATCTGGAGTCGACTCTAACTTTTCTGGAGTCGGCTCTAAATCGAAAATCCCAATCCGCTCGATCTGGAGTCGTCTCTGACTTTTCTGGGGTCGACACAAAATCTTCTGGAGTCGACTCTAACAGTCCGGGAGTCGACTCTAAGTCGTGGCCAGAAAAACCATCGTTCTGTTTTTCTGTTGGAGTCGGCTCTAACAGTCTGGAGTCGACTCTAAGTCTGTGCCGATTTCGGAGTCGACTCTGCGATTCCATGTGTCGACTCTAATGTCTGCAATCTTACCTTGACATTAGATTCGAACTAGAACTTGATTTGTCTAGTGATTTTGATTAATAAATCAAATCATAAACTGAAAAACTTAATCAAAATCATTAGTAACTTCAAATGTTATACTCAAATAGTTTTGTTAATCATCAAATTCAATAATTGGGTCAACAGTATGAGTTTTAAGTATGAATCTTAAGCAAAAAGAATAAAGCATAAGTTTTAATGATGAAGTTTATATGCATACATGGCATATTTGCATGGTAAATTGTTAAAAGAACATGTTTTCGATGCATGTATCATACAGAGCATTCGGGCAGCTATAGGGCTGATCACCCTTTAGACTGTGCTGCAGCATGAGTATTGCATACTATTATTGAACCGGCACCTTCTTGCGATTCGATCGTATGATTTATCCCAAGACCAGGGTGAGTGCATGCTAGACCAAGACCAGTGGGGCAGGTTGTAAGCAATCCATGGGGACAGGAATCATAGCTCAGTGGAGTTGGTTATTATATAGCCCGTGGGGCAGAGAGAAAATCCAAGGTTTCAGGATTAAGGAACAAAGCACTTTGCTGGATGAACCACATAGGTAAGGGGTGCTATTTATGCGAGGATCCTATTACCAGTCACGCACCCAATAAGTGTACACCGTAGGAGGACGATTGTAGGGTGGTACCTCAGAGGCATTACACACATAGCCCAGTATCATGAGATTTAAAAGCTTGCATCTGGATTTGAAAAGGAAATGCCAATGGGCAACTTTTGAAAAGCTTGTATTGTGATTTAAAAAGAGCTAGTGGGCCAAGTATTCATCCCAGTGGGGTTGGTTTATATAAGATGCCGATGAACAAAACTAGATCCCAGTGGGGATCAGAGAAATGAGAAAAGAAAAGCTAGGCTGCATAAAGAGATTTTATATTTTATAAGAAAATGTACTATTCATGGATTTTTATATAAATGAGTTATTTTAAAAAAAAAAGTTATTTATATAGTATTTTAATACTGGTATAATGTTGCAAGTATAAGCTAACTTACAAGTTATCTTTTATCATTTTAAAAGGGTATATTTATCCATGTATGGAAATGTTTTCCAATGAAAAAGGTATTTGCATGATATTTCAGTTAAAGATATATATTATTTGAAGAATAAGCTATATTTTACATTATCTGATATCATGTTAAAAATATACTTTAAGTTATACATGCTATATTGTATCTGCATACTGTTAAAAACATGATTTTTTTTGTTCTTAATTTTTCATGGTTAGATGGTTATCCAGCCACTGGGACTTAGGACTCACCCCACTATTATTAATATTTTATTTCTAGATTAGTGAGTCTATTTGGCAAGATTAAGGTTTGCGGGATTGTGACTCTTAGCTGCTGAAGCCTGCCAGGACGTAAGGAGTATAGATGATAGCTTTGTATATTAAATTAGTATGGGGTGACATTCATGTATATGTATATGTGTATATGTACAGTAAGATGTGGTGATAGATCAGACTTATTTGGATATAAATGAAAAGCTTATGTTTTGAAGAGAATTATGAGTATAATGTATATACCTATGATTTTTGTTATCATTTGTGAATGTGATTTGATAAACTGTTTGAGGATGTTAAATAAAAAGTTTTTAACAGAATGTATTTTGGGTGTCTGTCGCTTGTGATAATTTGTTGGAGTTTCTTAGCTCTTTATGGAGTGCTACATAAAGGCTAGTAGAACTTTAATCAATTACTACAGGTGCGCAGATTGTTGTCGGTTGACCGAGGAGAGGATGGGGGAGCCGACACTAGGGGCTAGACGGGTTGCAATCACCGAAGGCTCACGGATAGATACCCTACCAGCCTCTTGATGCCGCTCTAGAGGAACCTCATCATCGAATGAGGATGAGGAGGAAGAAAACACTACGAGCCTTTTGCCCTTTCAAATGAGACTGGGATCCATGGAGGAAGAGGAGGACAAGAAAGACTGACCTGGGATAGAGAACGGGACATCGAAAAACTGGGTTTCAGAAGGTGAAAGCGAACAAAGAGTTTCAGGCTCTCGAAAGCATAAATGACCCGATGAAGAGGACAGAAAGCCCTTTATACCTGGCTTTCGAATCGTCTCACCCGATTGAACAAGCCATGTGGACGCCCAGGAGCGAAGATGGCACCCTAACCACCAAGTGACCCTTCGTCACCCAAGGTATGACACTCTGGCGGTACACAGGAAGGCACGATCCATGGCTAATGATGGGACATTAGTGATGGCAATCTAATATTGATGCCCACTTTTCTTGTCGTCCAAGAGAGGTCTCCTCAATTTTGCAATGGCAAACGTTATTCCCTATACCTATCCTTAAATGTGAAAAGATGCCACCTTTCAAGGGGCACATACTTGCCTCCAAAGTTAATGGTGCACGAGGCTCAATGGTGGCAAAGGCTCTACGATCCTTTACTTGGCGAATGCAAGGCACGTGGTCACTCAAGCTCAAAAGCGGAGGGGCATCTGATGTGGTTGATGAAGCCATGATTGAATCGACGATTGAGATTAACTGATGGAACTATGACACAATAAACGGTAGAGGTCATTCGGTGGAGCTAATGTGTCCATGCCCGAAGAACAGTGGCCACTGACACGTCGGATCCATCTTTGGCATTCGGAGTTGGCCTCCTGAGTCAACCCCAGCCTTCAGAGTTGGCCTCAGCGTCCAAAGTTGGCCTTTGCGTTTGGAGTCGGCCTTGGCCTTCGGAGTTGGCCTTGGCACTTGGAGTCGGCCTCAGCCTTCAAAGCCAGCCTTGGCATTTGGAGTCACCTTGGCCTTCGAAGCCGGCCTTGGCATTTAGAGTCAGCCTTGGCCTACAGAGTCATCCTCGATAGGATCCCAGCAAGGATGGCCTATATATGGCCCATCGACCTCTCTGCGACCATCATGTCTGATAAGACCTAGCCCACAAACCTTTATGCGGATACCGCACCTGATAAGACCAGCCCACCAACCATTGCACCTGATAAGTCAGGCCCATCAATCGGCTACAGCCTCTAGGCCAGACGAAACATGACCAGCCAGCCCTGACATGCCACGAGGGAGGCGCGCTTTACTACTGCACCCCTCGCTGCTCATTTCCTGCTAGATGGTTGCATCTTGGAACTCACAATTATCCATAAAATGAGTAAGAGGGACCCCCGACCAGGTATGCACACTTAAACACTCAATACCCTCACACATAGTTTTAAAAAAGAACTTTCGAGCTCTTTCAAGTTCACAGCTGTTACCCAAACTACTTACTTGAGCGTCGGAGGGTCCCCGCCAGAATCATCGGCCCTCAAACTTCTTGCAGGACCCGATCGAGGTAGAGCAGCCAGGAGATCCTGGACTCCTTCGAAAGGGCGATCGAACTCTCATAGGCGACCAAGAAGGATGATTTGGTGTCAACATATATACCTGACCAATCATTGGCAAAATGGTAAAATATGAGCACTGGTCAAAAACTAGCCTGCATAGCATAATATTAATCTAACGTGAGCTAATGAGCTTTAATTTGCATTAAAGTTTTTAGTTTGAATCCATTAGAAAGAGCTCTTCCAAACAAGCTAGCTCTCTAGCATAGCGAGCTCTTCCAAACAAGCTAGCTCTCTCTAGCATAGCGAACCTTCTCTTTCTCAGCAACGAAAGGTTTTTCTAGTCGGAAAATAATTTCAACCCATGAAATGAGAATACATCTTGTATTGCTTCATCTAAAGTGAAAATTTCCTCTTCTTTTACGGAATGGGGATAGAAATAGAAATTATTTTTATCTCTATTGATGGGGATAGAGTCGGGATGGGATTGAGTATGTTCTCCTCCATCCCACCTTATTAAACCTGTACTTAAGTATTATACTACCTTGTATATTTTTATTTATGCAAAATTATTTTTATATATATTACTATTTTTTCTCAAACCTAATCTCCCTCTTCTATCATTTTTATTTTTATTTTCATCTATTTTATCAATAATACATTTTTTACTAAAAAAATCTTTGTTACGAGGATGGGATAGGGATGGGTTACTTTCTGAAGTGGGGGACCGCTCAAAGTAGTCTTCAGGTAATTTGTTCTCTTTTTCTACCAATAAAAGTTCTTTTACACGAGCTAACTCTATGATAAAGTGAGCATCCTTTTCCTTCTCGGCTAGAAGAATTCTTTTGGGCAATTTTTAGGCAATTTATTCTATATCTTTCGAAGAGAGTTCTTTTAGATAGGCCAGCTCCCTTGCAAAGCAACTTCTTTCTTTTTCTTGATAGGAGAATTCTTCTAAGTAATCCTCAGACAATATGCTCTTTATTTTAAGGAGAGTTTTTTTCGAGTAAGTTAGTACTTTGGTGGAACAAACTTTCTTTTTCTTAGCAAGAAGAATTCTTTTGAGCAGCTTTTGAGTAATATACTCTTTTTTTTTATGAAGAGTTATTTAAAATAGATTAGCTCTCTAGCACAGTAGACTTTTTTCTCTTTCTCAATAGAAAGGTCTTTTGAATAATCTTCAAATAACGTACTCTCTCTTTCTCCATAAGGAGAGTTTTTTTAAGTAGGTCAGATCTCTAGTAGAACGAACATCCTCCTTTTTCTCAACAAGAAGAGTTCTTCTGAGTATTTTTTTTACTATTTTCTTTCCTTTTCTCTTAAGAAGAGTTCTTTGAGATAAGTTGACTCTTCGAAAAGTAGAGCTCTTTCTCTTTCTTAGTGAAGAGAGTTCTTTTAAGTAGTTTATTAATTATTTGCTCGTTCTTTCTCCTAAGAAGAGTTTTTTCAGACACGTTGACTCTCTAATAGAGTGAACTTCCTTTTTATTCGATAAAAAAGTTCTTCCAAACAATCTTTTTTTTTTTTTCCTTGATTGAAAGAGTTTTTACAAATAGTTCTGCCTTTTGGTGAAACAAATCCCTTTCTCTTTTTGGTGAGAAGAACTTTTTCAAATAGTCTTCTAACTATGCTCTCTCTTTCTTCTGATATAGTCCTTTCAAGCAGGCCAACTATCTAGTAAAGCAAGCTTTCTTCTTTTCTTAAAAAAGGAGAATCTTTTTGAGTAGAACTGGTGGTAGAGTTCAACCCAACTTACCCTATCTAATTCAAAGCACCGAGCTTATCTTCAAGTTTGAGCAAGCCTCAAAACTCTGCTACATTCATTAATCTTTAGAAGTTGCAGAATGTCTCGTCACTTATAGCTTTGATGCCCTATTTAAGGAGGGGATAATGGCTTCAATGCCTCATCCCAAAGCCCTTCTTTTTTGCAAAGCTTTTACAATGGCTGATTGATCGGATTGCTTGCCTAAGGATTATAAGGTCTTGAGGTTGTAGGCCACCATTGAGCATTGATGATGCCAAATCACCGGCCTCGAGCGTGCGGTCGTCTCCTCCAGTGAGCTCCTCGCGCCTGCAAGCAAGTCTCGGGGGCCGGAGGGGGCCCTAGCGGGACCCTCCGACGCTCAAATCAGTGGCCTGGGCATCAGCCGTGAGCTTGAGGAAGCTCGAAAAAGAAAAAGAGAGAGAGAGGGCCCAGAGAGGAGCTCCCTCTGTGTGAGCGTTAGGAGTGTTATGAGTGTGTTACCTCTTTTCCTGGTCGAGGTCCCTCTTACCTTTTTATAGATGCCTGGAATCCGTGGGCTTGGGGCGTGATCACTTGTCAGAGCATTAATTGATGTCAGTACAGTGGAGCTTACATCCATATGATGTGTCAAGCTGTAGGCCGTGTCCTGTCAGAGTAGGTGGTCGCAGGGCATGGCCGATCGTTACGACGCTCGCCAAACATGTCCCCTACGTCACCTTTTTGGTTGTCCTATGCGGACAGTGATGGGTGACAGTTAGTCGTGTGGGTCCCAAGGTACAGCCGTTAGGGGAGAAGGATGATGTTGAGTTGAAACCAACTGTCCTTCGTAGAGTGTTGAGTATGGAGTGCTTGCGTGGCCCTGCCCATGCCCTTGGATGAGCTTGCATGGCACTGTTCACGTACAAGGCTCCGTTCACTTACTTGCATGGCATTGTTAACGGCGAGGGAGCTTGGCAGCCGTCGGGGTTCGGCCTTGGAGGGGTCGGCCCTGGAGGGGTCGGCCCTGGGGGGTCGGCCCTGGAGGGGTCGGCCCTGGGAGGTCAGCCCTGGAGGGGTCGGCCCTGGAGGGGTCAGCTCTGGGAGGTCGACCCTGGGGGGGTCGGCCCTGGAGGGGTCGGCCCTGGGAGGTCGGCCCTGGAGGGGTCGGCCCTGGGGGGGTCGACCCTGGAGGGGTCGGCCCTGGGAGGTCGACCCTGGAGGGGTCGGCCCTGGGGGGTCGGCCCTGGGAGGTCGACCCTGGGGGGTCGGCCCTGGAGGGGTCGGCCCTGGGGGGTCGGCCCTGGGAGGTCGACCCTGGGGGGGTCGGCCCTGGAGGGGTCGGCCCTGGGGTTGAGAAGGAGAGCCAAGGCAAGATGCTCGCAACACTTCTTCCCGTTAAATGCTCTTCAAGCCATTATGACCATTTCTGCACCATTGAAGGCTCCAGCCCATTGACTCGACCGAGCATTAATGACGTAAGGTGGCCTTTGGGAAACCCACGTACACAACGTGACCTGTTGTTCTCTTTCTTCGTTATGACGAGAGCAATGCCGTGGATGGGTGTTGGGAGCTGAGGCCAAAGGGGGGCTACGTCAGTTTTCTTCCTTCACGATTCTCTAACGGCGTTGGATCAGCCACATCAAGCATCAATAGAGAGAGATGTAAATGATGTGCCAAGGTTGGAGGTTCTGACGAGAAAGCTATCTATGAGTCCTTCCAAGATGTGGAGTGGTTTTACTCATCCTTCGAACACATAAATGACATAATACCCTTCAGCATGGAAGCCTTCTTCTATGACTTTTATATTGATTAGGATGGTGTTTTTAATTAAGGCCCAACCCTAGATCTGTGATTATCATTGGGGAGGTAGGAACTAGTGAAGCAAGTCCTCAGGGCCTCTCCCATATCCATGTAACTCCTTCCAAATTATAATACTACTTTTTTTTTTTTTTTTTTTTTTTTTGAATGTACCCAGCCTTATCCAGTTAATAGAAGGCCTTCGGACATTTCTGGCTTTAATACGATATAAACTTTATAAAACTCTCTTTATGCGCTCTTATGTTATCACACGCCTCTTATGCTTTTGCAAGACAGGAAAGCGAATTCAAAATATTTATACAACTTTATCCCTATATTTATTGGTCGCTACCCCCTATATTATAATATATAATATAATAATATTATTATTATATTAATATTTCACTAATATTATAATATAAATAAAATTATGTCATAATATTTATAATTAATATAATATATAATATTATAAATAAGTCTTTAAGGTATACTTATGTGATTAACCATGATTTAGCGACATCCCATTTAGTATAGGTTGTTTCAATAATGAAACTATAATCAATTAACCTGAGGATCAAAATCACATAGTCTTAAAACTCAATGTAAGTTAATTTATAGTAGATAAACTTAAATTATAATTTTAAAACCTTTTCTTTTTCATCCAATATGAAAACTATTTTTAAAATATTATAATCTTTCTTGTTATCAAGTAACGTCCATAAGTTAATCAAAATCTACTTCGAGTCTGATTGATAGTGCTATAAAGATGGAGTTCATTATACGTCGTAAACTAGTTCAAATTTATTTTAAGTCAAGTCGTTGGAGATGAATTATATAGTTTAACATTATGATGGAGCTATTTTTGAAGTATGATAGGAACCTTCGCACAAACTACTTGGATGCGCAATTAGAGGGGATTGGCAGCCCAATGGGTCTTGGTTATTTGTCGCATAGGCAGAATAAAGCTGTCTTTAGGAGTGACGGTTCTTGGAACGCACCCTATGGTCAATTTTCCTTTGGTATTTTGGGTTGCTTCTTCACGGAGAAAGTGTCATGAATTGTGACGGACGCAATTTCTGGTGCACTGATGTGAAGAACGTTGGAAAAGCCACGAGGATAACACTGGCACTACGTTACAAGTTCCCATCCATCCGAACTGACCGCTGGTTGTATAATACCCTCAAGCGAGATGGCTACTTTTCAATTGCCAGCATGCGTACGCTGCTGGAATATGTAATGAAACACCAACCGGTGAAAATTCCGTGACAGCTTTGGATCGTGCAGTCGATCAAGTCACATAGAGATCCAGGCTTTTTTCTATTGATGCTTGCGAGGCCTCGTCGACCTATAACCATGCCTAAATGAACAGAAACCAAGACTATCCCACTGTCGAACCTTTTTTTTTTTTTTTTAGTACAAACGGATGAACGATCACACTAGCCTAGTGCGAGTCAGCCCAGATAGATCCGAATACAAAATTTACTGTAATACAGAAGAGCAAGGATCGCCCGACCTCCAAATCCACGAACCATCATGCTAGGCCACAAAAAAGCTACCCAGTCCGCTGTCGAATTGGCTTCTCGATAAATATGGCAGATATGAGCACAGTCAGCCTCACGCAGGATAGACCAAATGTCCATAAGCATCGGATTAGCAGGGCCAAAATGATAATTCTCCTTCTGCATCCAAGAAATAACCGACATGGAATCACCCTCTATCAAAATCCTCTTAGCCTGAAGAGTCCTAACGGCATCAGAAATGCCCGCCCAAGCCTTAAAAGACAGTTTCACATTAATTTTGCTTGAGTTTTTAGATTACATGATTTTGGTCGCATTGACAAATTAATTGGACTAATAGATGAATTTAAAATATTACAAATAATAATTGATCCAAATATGCAAAAGTTAGTAGATATGAGAAAAAAATTATTCATATGATGATGGTAGAGTTCTGTTATGGTATATTGCTATCATGGAGCAGATTGCAATACTTAAAAATAATTTTATATTGGATAAAAAAAAAAATTTGAAATGCTTATAATTTAAGTTTATTTATTATCGATTAATTTTTATTTAAAATTTTAGGATTATATGGTTTCGACTTACCGATTAATCGATAGATGAACTTAGATTGCTACAACTAGTTTTCCAATCCAGAATGACATCCTACATCAAAGTGCCTTTTTCTTTTTGGGCATCATGTAGAGATCTATCAATGATCTACACAAAATTGTATAGAAATAATAGACAGGATCAATGTATTACCTCCAGCCATTGTTTATGATCTATCTTTCGAGGATCTGAATCAGGATCTTGATTGAGTTGAGTGCTTCCAATCAACGAGCAATCGCACAACGATGGTGTATGCCCTCAGGATTTGCTCTTGATCAGGGACCCAATCTTTATGGCTTCTTTATGGTTTTCTCGATGTGTTGTGTTGTCGAAAACCTTAGAAGAGATCTCTATTTATAGATATTTTCTTAACTCCCTTTCACCGCCTACTCCCATCAAAGTAGGCATTTTAAATTTTAAAAGAGATATGGTTATCACTCATTAGTTAGTGGATGGATATCGTTGAGAATTATCTACAAACGATTAAGATATATCGCAAGTGGTTACCAAATAAAATAGGACAATCTACCAACAGGATACTACATTCTCCCACTTGGTCCATATATTTTATTTTAATCCATAATTCTCAACACTGAACAAGAAACCAAATACATGAATCATCGCGATATGTCCTCTATAATTGAGTATTATCTTCCATGTATTACAATGCATTCAATTTCTTTACCACTATTCCAAATGCGACAACATAACATAATGAATAAACTCTATGTTTATTCAGATTCCAAAAGAAAATTTTTTCATTTCTCAAAAGTCAAATAATGTGTACGCCTGAATGAGAAATAAACAAATAACTGAAATAAGAGTTTCTTTGTACAAATAGCTATTCATGCAATTATATCATGGAACCAACTCCTTTCGTACCACATGATCCTTAAAATTCTTAATTGGCATGCCTTTAGTCAAAGGATCAGCTATCATCAATTTAGTGCTAACGTGTTCTATGACCACTTTTTTCTTTAACACGTTCTCTTATGGCTAAATACTTAATATCGATATGTTTACTTCGACTACCATTCTTGTGGTTTTTAGCCAAAAATACAGTAGCTGAATTATCAAAGTACAATTTAATTGGCCTAACAATAGAATCAACAATTCTAAGCCCTGAGATAAACTCTTTAACCATACACCTTGCGATGTAGCCTCAAAATAAGCAACGAACTCCGCTTCCATAGTAGAAGTAGAAGTCAAAGTATGCTTTGCACTCCTCCATGATATGACTCCATCAGCTAACATAAATATAAATCCTGATGTTGATTTTCGAGAATCAATGCAGCCAGCAAAGTTCGAATCTGAGTAAGTCTCTATCTTCAAATGATCAGTTCGTCTATACATGAGTATGTAGTCCTTGGTCCCTTGAAGCTACCTCATGACCTTTTTAGTAGCTCTCCAGTGGTCTAAATCTGGATTACTCTGATATCCTCCCAACATTCCTATTACAAATGCAATGTCAGGTCTTGTGCAAACCTGAGCATACATTAAGCTTCCAACAGCTGAAGCATATGGAATGTTATGCATCTATTTCCGTTCAAGTTCATTTTTAGGGCACTGGTTCAAAGCGAACTTGTCACCCTTCACTATAGGTGCAACACTTTGTGAATAATTTTTCATCTAAAATCTCTCTAAGACTTTATTGATATAAGTTTCTTGAGACAATCCTAAAATGCCTCGAGATCTTTCTCTATGGATCTTAATGCCAATGGCATAAGATGCCTCACTCATATCTTTCATATCAAATTTCTTGGAGAGAAATTGTTTCACCTCATGCAGCAACCCTTTATCATTGGTTGCAAGTAAAATATCATCCACATATAGGACTAAGAAACAAATTTTGCTCTCACTAACCTTCTGGTATATGCATTGATCCATGATGTTCTCTTCAAAACCAAAGGAAGAGATCACATCATGAAATTTTAAATACCATTGATGTGAGGCTTGTTTCAATTCATATATGGATTTCTTAACCTTGCAAACTAAATGCTCACTATCACTAGAGGAAAATCTTTCAGGCTATTTCATATAAACCTCTTCCTCTAAATCTCCATTAAGAAATGCAGTTTTCACATCCATTTGATGTAACTCAAAATCAAAATGAGCTACCAATGCCATAATTATTCGGAGAGAATCTTTCTTGGATACAGGAGAAAATGTCTCTATGTAGTCGATTTCTTCCCTCTGAGTGAACCCTTTGGCAACGAGTCTTGCTTTATATCTCTCAATGTTACCTTGTGAGTCTTTCTTTATTTTAAAGACCCATTTACATCCAATGGCTTTTATACCATCAGGCAACTCAACAAGATCCCAGATTCGATTAGATGCCATAGATTCCATCTCGTCCTTCATGGCATTGTACCACAAGTTTGATTCTTTAGAACTCATGGCTTGTGAAAACGTTTCAGGATCATTTCCGGCTCCAATGTTATAGTCAGATTTATGTAGATACACAATATAATCACTAGGAATTGTTGATTTCTTTATTCTAGTTGATCTTCTTAATGTTGTATCAATGACCTCTTGAGGAGTATCTTGCACAACTGATTGTTGTTGAACAACATGATCTTTTAGATTATCATCAGCAGCTTATGAAATCTCAATGACTAGTTGTTGAGCACTTATTTGAGTTTGAGGAGTGCTATAAATAACAACCAATCCCTCACTTGAAGTGGAAGTTGGAATATCTGAATGATCTTTCTTAGAAGAAGCCAAATACTGAGATTGATCACTCCCACTGATCAAGTCATTCTCAAGAAATTTTGCATTTTTTGATTCCACAATCCTAGTGCTGTGAGATGGATAATAAAATCTATAACCCTTGGACTTCTCAGCATATCCAATAAAATATCCACTAATAGTCCTTGGGTCTAGTTCTTTTCTTATGGATTATAAACTCTTACTTCAGATGGGCATCCCCAAACACGAATATGTTGCAACTTGGTTTCCAATCTTTAAATAACTCAAATGGTATTCGAAAATAGCCTTGGTTGGAACCCGATTTAATATATACGCAATAGTTTTAAGAGCTTCAGTCCACAAGGATTTAGGTAGGCTAGAGTTGATAATCATGCTCCTCACCATGTCCAATAATGTTCGATTCTTCCTTTCAGCTACACCATTTTGGTCAGGAGACCCGGCATGATGTATTGTGCAACAATTCCATTTTCTTCAAGAAACAGAGCAAACGGACCAGGTGCTTATCCATTCTTAGTGTATCTATCATAATATTCTCCACCTCTATCTGATCTCACGATCTTAATTTGCTTGCCGCATTGTTTCTCTACTTCTTCCTTGAATACCTTAAAGGAATCTAATGCTTCGTTCTTATTATGAAGCAAGTAGAGATCATATCATGAATAGTCATCAATAAATAAAATGAAGTAACTCTGATCATATGAGTCCATATCTGGACTACAGATATCTGTATGTATGATCTTATAGAAGGTATTATTTTCAAATTAATTTGGAAAAGATTGTCGGATAATGTACCATTCCCAATAAGCTTAGATTTATAAAATAAATCAATAAATCTTTTATTAAAATTAAAAGAATATCATGCGAGTACAAGTCTTGACATTGAAACCAAATTTCTAGAGAAACTTGGAATATAAAAAGTCTTTTTCAAGTCTAAAACAAAACCAAAATCTAAAATAAGTCTGTACATCCCATTCCAATTGCTTCCACATGTGAACCCATCTTGTTTCCTAAATAGATGCTTTGTTCATTCTCAATGGTTTCCTTTGATTTAAAAAACCCCGCATGGTATTTAAAACATGGATTGTAGAACCAGAATCAATCCACCACATATTATGATAAATAGCCAAATTGGATTCATAACATACGAATAAGGTTAGCGTACCTTTCTTGTCAAGCCAAGCCTTGAATTTGAGGCAATCCTTTTTTATATGCCCTTTCTTCTTGCAAAAGAAGCACTTGGATTCCTTGTTGTCTTCTGTATGGATGTGACTTTACCCTTTTCTTTGCGTTTGGCTTTAGCAGCTTTAGTCTTTCTCTGAGTAGCTAAATGTACACTTTTTCTCATTTTTAAAATCAGCCTTCCTTCCTTTTGAAGGGACTATACTGATGTGGGAGTGAATTCAAAATAAAGTGCATTAAGAAATATTATGACCTCTCAACCTCTAGGGATTTCAACTGAGCCGCAATGTTCCTCATCTTCATAATGTGCTCACGCACACCTCGAACAGTAGTGAGCTTCATTGATGACAATTTTGTCATAAGGGTGCTATCCAATGACTTATTTGAAGACTCAAATTGTGCATCAATAGCCTTCAGAAGTTCCTTAACATTTTTGTACTCAGGAATTGAACCACGTATACTAGCAAAATCTTAGTACGTATGAACATCATACTGAGGCGATTGGATCGCTCCCATCGTTCATACGCAGCAATCTCAGCATGAGTGCTAGTAGATGTAACCGAATGTGGTTCATCCTTCTTGATAGCATAGTCAATATCCATGCACCCTAATGGGAGAAGAATTCTTTCCTTCAATAATTTATAATTATCACCACTTAAATTGGGAACATCACATTTCATATCAGAAATATTAACAGGTAAATAGCTGCATAAAATAAAAATCATGTTCATGTAACTGAATTTGAGGCATATAACTTAATGTCATGTCTTATCGATATAAACATGCAATAACATAATCATTAACATATAATAACTACATGTGGGATAAGTTATTATACTTAAATAGACTAATTAACTTAATGATGTGACTAAAAAATTATATTTGTTGGCCCAGATGGCAACCCAAGAGGGGGGGGGTGAATTGGGTTCTTAAAAATTTAAGACTTTTTAACTTTATTTGATTAATTAGCAAGATGTGCAAGTGAGAGGCTAACTAAAATCAATACACAAGCAATAATAAAGAGAGATAGAGAGAGAGTAAATATATCACGGCAAACACAAGATAATTTTATAGTGGTTCGGTGTAACCAACACCTACGTCCACTCCCAAGATCACTTGGGTCCACACTATAATCTCTCTAGATTACAGCCGAGTTGTTTTCCAAGCTCACAACTCAAACTTGTTGTTTTACCGGTGCACAACGAACCCAGCTGGTTTTAACTCGGGCTTACCAGCACAAAACCCTACACGTTGTTTTTCATGGGCTCACAACTAACCCAACACAAGCACTCCGGCTTGTAACGAGGTATGTCAACCTCCACTGATTCAATCCACTGATTGAATCAGCAAATAAAGAATGATAGTGTTTGAACAATGAAGTGCTCCCTTGAGCAAATATACAAATGAAGTACAAAATAAAAAAGGTTAGAAAAGCCTGATAGTATTGCAGATGGTAGTGGCTTGGGCTTTCTTCTTTCTTCTCTTTAACTCCTCTTGAAGTGTTGAATCACGCCTCAGCACGATTCTTGACCGTTGAAGACTTTGGAGTTGAATGAAGCTTTTTCCTCTTTTGAAAATCCTCGATTTGACCTTTGAAATGCTTGTGGATTTTCTTTAAACTCTTGTGGATTGATGAGAAGGAGCGACGAAACTTCCTCTTGGATTTCACTCCTTTTGAATCACTCTTCTTTGAGCTAAATGATTTTCCCGATATGCTCTGTTTTTCCCTCTTTTCAAAAGATATTCTTTTCTCTCTTTTTGATTTTCTCTGGATATTTTGATTTGAAAAGAGCTCCTCTATTTATAGAATCTGCAAAAATATATCCGTTAGAGACAAGGAAAAATAGCCGTTATTTAAAAATCTTACCGTTGGGGCTGATGTGTCATCGTTAAAAATCGCGCCCAGATTTGCTGGAGTCGACTCATGCTTTTCCGAGTCGGCTCGAGCTCGTCTTACCAAAAATAGAAATGTTTAAAAAGGTTAGGGGTCGACTCGCTAAAAGTGAAGTGTCGACTCCTGAAAGTCGGGAGTCGACTCGAGAAAGACTTGGGGTCGACTCGCGAAGTGCTCAGAAAAACTCTTCTGGTGTCTGAGCGGAGTCGACTCGCACAGTCCAGGAGTCGGCTCGACAGAATCAGGGGTCGACTCGAAATTTCATGGGTCGACTCGACACAGATGCACATTTCTGTACACTGAGCGGAGTCGACTCTGAAACTCAGGAGTCGGCTCCGGAACGTATCAAAAATCAGAAACTTTTCTGATTGACATTAAAATCGTTCCAGATTCATTTTAATTCAATGTTTTGTCATGAATCAATAAAATTAACATTTAGAATTGATTCATGAACTAATCCAAAAACTTTGATTAAAACATGAATTATAACATTTCTTTTTGAAAGTTTGAATATTAAGCTTAAAGTCACTTTCAAAATTGTTAAAGTTAAACTTGAGCATTCATGATTGTTCAAAATAAATTTGTTGCTCATTTCATAAACTCATTACATCCTTTAATAAACTCAATGGCTTTTAGTAATCATCAAAATCAAAAGGATTGGATCATATAATTTTTCATAATCTTTCAACAATCTCCCCCTTTTTGATGATGACAAAAATATTGAGTTTGTTCATGATTGATTAGTGAATTTATTTTGTTTTCATAGTTAGGCTTAGGCTCCCCCTTAATGAGGTAGCTCCCCCTATGAAACTTAATTAATTATCACAATCATAGACAATCATAGAACTATAAAATTCTCCCCCTTTTTTGTTATCAACAAAAAGATAGAGAATCATAAACATTCATTCAAATTTCATTCATTCATTGAAATAGGAAATAGAGAATTCATTTCATTCAAAGGTCTAATACATCAAAAGGTTCAATACATTGACTTCAAAATGAAAGCATAATTAAAACTTCAGTACAAAACAAAGATTGAAACTCTAGTAACTCAAAAATGAGTTCTTACAATTCTAGTTAGATGATCACTATATTTTTCATTCCTTCAGATTGAATTTTAACATAATCCTTGAGTTTTTCATCAACAAAGGTGCACGCACTCTGAATTTTGTCTTGAAGCTCTGCGTTGCTCTTTGCATATGTCTCTCCATCTCCACATATATCCTTAAGTTCTTCAAAAATATTCTTGAGATCACTACTTAAGGATGCCGATGAAGAGCCGATAGTAGATTCAATCTTTGAAATACGATCATCAAGAGAATAAGAGTCTCTCTCAAATGCATAAATTTATTCTCAAAATCAGTTTTAAGCTTATCAGATTGATCTTCAAGTAAGGCTTTGATTTGCATAATTTGTTGATCTGAAAAACTAGCAGAAGATGAAGTTTGAACAACAGTTGGAACTGGGGCTGGAGCAGAGGCAGAAATCAAAGGGCTCGGAGGTGCAGGCGAAGGATGTCTAACAGAGGGTCCTGCAGCCTCAGTATCTGTAGCTCTATCTTCTGTCACTCCTTTCCTTTCCCATCTACCATTCTTTTTGATAAACCCCATCCGATGAATTGTTGCTAGACTATAAAAATCAGTGTGTCTTAGATTCTTCATAGGTTCATTATCAGAAATCACCACACCTTGGCTTCGAAAAATCATAGTAAGGATCATCCCATAAGGCAGACTTGATTTTCTTTTCCCTCCACAATCTGCTATGTACCACAGAATCATGCTGGGAAGATTGATAGGCTTGCCTGTCACTATGGCGTCCATTACAAAGACATCTCTCCGAGACATAGTCAAATCTACCAGTTTTAGGAAATAGAATCCTACTACAGATATTGTGTAGTAATCTCAACTCTAAGGATAGCTGATTAGCAAATACCTCTTCAAATCCAACCACATCCCGGTTAATAATCTGGATAAAGCTGGGGCGCGGTCATCAGAAGAAAAGGTAGAAGTGCCAGACAAGGGTAAATTCAACAATCTAGACAAAATCTCTGCGGTAACAGATAATCTGACTCCTCTCACATTGCTAATAAGCCCATGGTCTCCTCTAGACAAATTCTTGTAAAATTCTTTAACCAATGAGGGATAAGTCGGGCACTCAAGAGAACAAACTTTCTCCAACCCATCTCGATTAACTGTCTCCCAACTAGAAAGCCCTCAGCTCAAACAATTCAAAATCTACCTTCCTACCAGTAGTAATGATCCTATCCGCTAGACGATCTACCTGGGAGGACGAGGCAGCTGGAGTAGCAGTTGGAGTAGAGGCAGATGAAGTGGAGTCCGAGCTCGGAGAAGGTTCCGCACGGACGCTTCACCGTCTTCTTCACGGAGCGTTTCCGCTTGATTCCACCAGCCACAACGCTAGATCCTCTAGTTTTAGGTGCCATTTGATGATTGGAGGTGATAATCAGGATTATTGGAAGTTTGGAGGTTTGGAGAGAGCGTGGAGAGAGTATTTTGATGATTGGGGTCGAAAGAAATGAGCGACGAGTCGACTCTGCCCTAGAAAATCAACCTGGGACCACCTCGAGTCGGCTCGCGCAAACCCGGGTGTCGACTCGGCACAGACACAGAAAGGCCGTCCCGACATGGAGTCGACTCGCGCCTAGAGGGGTCGACCCGAGAGTTTCAGTTGAAACCGGGAGTCGACTCCGATACGCATCGAGTCGGCTCCGAGACCATTTCAGACCAAAATCATGAAATCTGAAATGTGTCCGGAAATGATCATAAAAATTGATAAATAATCATTGGATATGAGTGAATCAATTAGATATGAATTCTAGATAAGATTTCCTTAAAGATCAGGATTTGAAAGAATTTTAGATAAAATTTCCTTAGGGGTTTCAAATTCATTCTAATGGATCACAAATCCCTAACTCTCCTCTAAGATAACAGAATCTTTCTTCACTTAAAGGTTTAGTAAATATGTCTGCTAATTGATCTTCAGTGTTAACATAATCAAGACATATTTCATTATTTGCACATGTTCTCTTATAAAATGATATCTAATTTCTATGTGTTTAGTTCTAGAATGTTGAATTGGATTCTTTGTTAGATTAATTGCACTAGTGTTATCACATCTTATAGGTGTTTTATCAAGCGTGATACCATAGTCTTCAAGTTGTCGCTTAATCCATAGGATTTGCGCACAGCAACTTCCAGCTGCTACATATTCAGCTTCAGTAGTTGATAATGCAACTGAATTTTGCTTTTTGCTAAACCATGAGATTAAGTTACTTCCTAAGAATGGCATGCACCACTTGTGCTTTTTCTATCTAACTTACATCCAGCATAATCAGAATCAGAATATGCAATTAGATTTAATGTTGAGTCTCTAGAATACCATAAACCTACATTTTTTGTTCCACTTAAGTATCTTAGTATTCTTTTAACAGCTAATTAAATGTGATTCTTTAGGTTCAGACTGAAATCTAGCACATAAGCAAACAGCAAACATAATGTCTGGTCTACTTGCAGTTAAATAAAGAAGGGATCCGATTATACCTCGATAATATTTTGATCAACCTTCTTACCTTCTTCATCTTTGTCCAGCTTGCATGAAGGACTCATTGGTGTTCCGAGGGGTTTGATTGATTCCATACCAAACTTTTTAGAATTTCTCTTGTGTATTTTTTTGGTTGATGAAGATTCCCTCTTTGCTTTGTTTGATTTGGAGTCCAAGGAAGAAGTTGAGTTCTCCCATCATGCTCATTTCAAATTCTCCCTGCATCAACTTAGCAAATTCTTGACATAGAGAATTGTTAGTAGCACCAAAAATAATATCATCAACATATATTTGAACTACTAATAAATCTTTACTTTTTTTTTCAAAAACAATGTTTTATCAACATTTCCTCTTATAAAATCATTTTCAATTAAGAATTTACTTAATCTATCATACCAAGCTCTAGGTGCTTGTTTCAAACCATATAAAGCTTTGTGCAATTTAAAAACGTGATTTGAAAATTCATGATCTTCAAAACCTGGTGGTTGTTCTACATAAACTTCTTCATTTATAAATCCATTTAAAAAGCACTTTTTACATCCATTTGAAATAAGTTAAAATTCATATGACATGCAAATGCAAGTAATAGTCTAATGGCTTCTAATCTAGCTACTGGTGCAAAGGTTTCATCAAAATCAATACCTTCTTCTTGATTATATCCTTTTGCAACTAATCTAGCTTTGTTTCTAATTACTATGCCATTTTCATCTAGTTTATTTCTAAATATCCATTTTGATCCTATAACAGAATGATTTTTAGGTCTTTCAACTAAAGTCCATACATTATTTCTAGTAAATTGATTTAATTCTTCTTGCATTGCTAACATCCAATTATTATCTTTTTCAGCTTCTTCAATAGTTTTGGGTTCAATTTGTGATACAAATGCAAGATGATTACTAATATTTCTCATAGATGATCTAGTTCTTATTCCTTGAGATGGATCACCTATAATCAATTCCTTAGGGTGACTATAAGCATATCTCCAATCCTAGGTAGATCTACATCATTATGATTAGTGTTGTATCATCATCCTTAGGTGAATCATTATCTTTAGCTTCTTGCTCATGATCTGAAGATACATCAATATTAATTTTTCAAGATCTTTTTCAATTATGTTTGTATCTTCTTCATCATCAATTTTTCGAACGAGTTGCTAAAGATTCATCAAAACTACATGAATGGATTCTTCAACAACTAAAGTTTTCTTGTTAAATACTCTATATGCTTTACTAGTTGTTGAATATCCTAAGAATATTCCTTCATCAGATTTAGCATCAAATTTGCCTAAATTATTTTTACCATTATTGTGAACAAAACATTTACAACCAAATGCATGAAAATATTTAATGTTGGGTTTTCTATCATGCCATAATTCATAAGGTGTTTTCTTTAAAATAGGTCTTATTAAGGCTCTATTTAGGATGTAACATGCTGTGTTAATAGCTTCCGCCCAAAAGTATTTCGGGAGTTTACTTTCACATAGCATGGTACGGGCCATGTCTTCTAGAGTCCTATTTTTTTTTTTACTCCATTTTGTTGTGGGGTCCTAGGTGCAGAAAAATTATGATTAATACCATTTTCATTGCAAAAACTTTCAAATAAGTGATTTTCAAATTCAGTTCCATGATCACTTCTTAGAGACACTATGGTAGTGTTTTTCTCATTTGTTACTTTCTTGAAGAATTTCATGAATATCGAGAAAGTCTCATCTTTGTGAGCTAAAAACATTACCCAAGTGAATCTAGTAATCATCTACTATCACAAGACCATATTTCTTTCCTCCTAGACTTGTGGTTCTAGTTGGTCCAAAAAGGTCCATGTGAAGTAGCTCTAATGGCCTAGAAGTTGAAACAATTTTTTAGATTTGAAAGAACTTCTCGTTTGTTTTCCAAACTGACATGCATCACATATTTTGTTATTTTCAAAATCTATTTAGGTAAACCTTTTACTAAATCCATTCTAATTAGTTTTGAAATTAGGTGTGTGCTTGCATGACCTAATCTTCGATGCCACAACCAACCAATCTCATTCATATTAGCATTATTAGCAACTAAGCAATGATTATTAGTAGACAATTTGTCTAATCAATCAAGTATACATTGCCATTTCTATTTCCAATAAAAACAATGCTATTATCAATGGGATTAGCTACAGTGCATATAGAAGATTCAAATGATACTTTAAAACCTTTGTCACATAATTGGCTTATACTAATTAATTATGCTTTAAACCATCAACATAAAGTACATTTTCAATATATGTGGAGGGAGTTATTTGAATGTTACCAAACCCCAAGATTTGGCCTTTGCCATTGTCGCCAAATGTAACAACTCCTCCTTTCTTTTCTTCAAGGGTGATGAATTCTTCTTTGTCACCCGTCATATGTCTTGAGCAGCCACTATCAAGATACCACTTTCTCTTTGATCTCTTGGCCACAAGACATTCCTGCAATGATAATCAAACTTTATGTTTAGGTACCCAAGCTTTCTTGGGTCCTTCATGGTTAGTAGCAACAAAATATTGTTCCTTTCGGAACCCATATTTTCTTCCCTTTAACATTTAAGTTTTATTAGGTTTAGAATTTTACATTCATAAGATTTATGTCCTTTTGATTACATTTAAAGCATGTAAAATTACTTTGGCCAGCACGCACAAAAATATTTTTAATGATTTTTGTTTTCTTAAAGTGTTATACCCTAATCCGGCTTTGTCAAAAACTGCTTTTTGACTATTTAATAACATGTCTAGTTTAGTTGAGCTTAAGTGTTATCAACTATGTTCTTATCAACTCTTTCTTAGTTTTTCATTTTTCTTCTTAGTTTATTGATTTTTCTTAGATTTCAATTTTTTTTCTTTTACTTAATTTTCATTATTAAGTTCTTAACTTCTTTTCCTTTTCTTTAATGAAAGTTAAATTTTCATTTTTCAAAATCTTGTATTTCTTTTTCAAACCTTGAAATCAACAAAGTTCATTAAAAGCATCAAATAGTTCATCAAAAGCAAATTCATCGCAAGGGTTATCGGAACTTACCTCATCGTTGTCGTCCGCCATGAAACATACGTTTGCGACTTCCTTTTGTTCTTCTTCTTCGGAAGAAGATTCTTCGCTATCACTCCAAGTCGCCACATAAGCCTTCTTTTTCTTTTGTAGGCTTTCTTCAATTTAGGACATTCATTCCTAAAGTGCCCCGGTTTATTACACTCATAGCAAGTCAAGGGGTCTTTCTCTTTTTCCTTTGTCCTTGTCCTTATTTTTCCTTTTCTCCTTCCCACTTTGCTCCAAATTCTTCTTGTGGAAGGGTTTCTTTCTCCTCATGAATCTTTTAAACTTTTTGCTAAGAGAGCAGTCTCTTCATCATCATCATCATCATCACTGCTGCTGC